>LR999965.1:98447182-99048769 GCA_905220375.1 Tachina fera | reverse complement strand
AGTCTTATTTTTAGGGCCAATTATCTATGTTTTACAAGAAATGGCTGCTTCGATTTTCTTTCGAATATTTTTCTTACTATAAATATATAAAAAAATAAGATTAAAAGCATTATGCTCCCAAGTACTTCAGCTTTCAATCAAAAATCATCGCCCACCATGCCATCTCCCGTATCTAAAGTAAATTGTTTAAAATATGTCGGAGAAAAAAATCTCTTAAATACGAATGTACAATCCAAACTAGTACCTCATTTCAAAAAGTCGTATTCCACTTCAATTGCTAATTGTAACGTATCTTCTAAACGAACAAAAAAACAGAAAATTAGAAGCACTGCGCTAATAAAGTACTGCAATGTCTAGTAATTAAAATTCATCGCCTACCATGCCATCTACTGTAACTATAGTAAATCGTCCAAAATATGCCGAAAAATAAATATTTTCAAAAAGTCGAACTACACCTCAACCCTTAATTATTATGTGTCTTCTAAAAAACAAAAAAAAACAAATAATTGTAAGCACCATGCCCCCAAGTACTGTTGCCATCAATCCAAAATCAGGCGCACACCAATGCATATCCTGTATTTACAGTAAAGCGTCCAAAAAATGTAGAAGAAAACAATCTACTAAATATGAATTTACACTCGGTAATTGATTCTTATGACGTACGTTCAAAGAATGAAAAAAACGAAAACTTACTTCTGTGTCCGAAAGAACTTTTACTTCTATCAATCTAAACTCATCAATGACAACACCACCTATCGTTTCCTCAGTGCAACTTGAAGAGCTTGAATCTTCTTCCACCTTAACACCAGAACCGGTTAATCTGACAAAAACATTTACAGAAAGTGAAGAGCGAGGTAACCAGCCGAATCTAGACCCTCTGGAATCTCTATTAAATTCGTATATTAATTCAACACATACTACCTCTGGGGTCTCTAAATCGAGTGCATCACTAGAATATACTTCCACCTAAACGCTAGCAGAGCTTGAATCTTTTTCAAACAAGCCGCGTTCCACCTTAACATTAGAACCGATGGTTAACCCGACATATCCAGAAAGTGAAAAGCAAAATAATCTTTCGAGTTTAGAACTCAGCCCAAAATACCTTTGAGGTCAATAATTCAAATACATCACTACAATCTACTTCTGCAAGAAGTTGCACTGCGACATTTGTTTCAACATCTCCTTTGAGTCAGGCTTCAGCAGCAGAAATAAATCAAGAATTAAATTTTGCATCCGGATATGTACCTTCTCTTAACAGCTCCCGTTCATCTGCGACAGCTATTTGTCATTCATCCCCTGGCAGCTCATCGCTTCAATTTTCACATAAGGTTCCATTATCCACATCGAAAACGAACTTATATTAAAAAAAAATATTCTTAACAGCACAAAAGATACATCTGTTTCTACGTCCAACAATACATTTTCGGAATATTTTCCTGAATAGACACAACTAATGAAAACATCGGTTCCAAAAATAATACTTCCGTGCAACAAGATCAGAGTACAGAAATAATTTAAAACCGTCACCAAATATTAAGGTTCCTCATAGTATTAACCTTTCAAAAACACTTCTGTGTATTCTGTAAATAATTGCAGACGAAAATATCTCGACACTTTTATTTAAAACATAAATCCGAAAAGCAAGTCAAAAAAGCTTTAAATTCACCAATTCGATTAAAGAGCGCGTGGCAATAACAGATATGTTGAGAAAAAAAGGGTGATTTCATCCATAACACCTCCAAAGAATACAACAGTGGACTTCTGATTGTAAGCAGACAACAAAAGGTTGACCAAAAAATACATCTGATGACTACGTTTGCTGCACTAGATGCAAAGGATTTTTCTCAAAAATAATTTAACGTAAGCACCTGCGCAAAAAAAAACCAAATAAAAAATTCAAGATATAATATAATTTCCGGTAGAAAATTAACTCAATATGTTCATGAAGTTGCTAACGCCACTTTAAGGACCGAAACTTTTCCGGTTTTACGAAATGACCAAGTAACCAAAGCTATACGGAACGATGAATTAGTGATAAAATATGCAAATAAATTGACCGAAAAATATACCTTGAGTCATCAGGATAACTTAATTAGATCTGAATTAAGACTTCTTGGAAGATTCTTGATTTAAGTTCAGTCAATCGATAAGAGTATAACACAGCTAAAGGATATCTTCAAACCCAATTTATTCGACACGTGCGTAACAGCCCTAAGAAGAACTGCAAATTGGGATGATAAGCTAAAATGGTTCCGAACACCAGCTGTTGCTCAACATTTGACAACACTGATTAAAAAAAGCGGTAAGACGCAGCAAGCTGAGTTTATAAAAGCTCAGTCAGAAGATTCGATTAAAGAGCTGAAGTACTTTTTAGATCTTTGGGATGAAGACATTAGGTTCATCAATAAAAAAGC
The DNA here is from genome assembly GCA_905220375.1 of Tachina fera. Lineage (NCBI taxonomy): Eukaryota > Metazoa > Arthropoda > Insecta > Diptera > Tachinidae > Tachina > Tachina fera. Next base: position 99,046,355 of record LR999965.1, on the reverse strand, counting down.
TTTAAGTGACCAATACGTCCAAAAACGGGTACAAAAATTGGTATTGCCATCAAAAACCGACATAAAAAACTATATTTATTTAAAAAAAATAAAATGTATGATTAATTGTCGTTCTAGATGAAACATTTTCTGTTAGTTCCTGGAAGGAGTTAATAAAGTCCTCATTGATTTTCATTCAAATTTTCAATAGACGGCGGGCTGGAGAAATTGAGCGCTTTACCATAGAAAGCTACATTAACAAGGAAATTATAACAGAGACTATTGACACTGATATACTTCAAGAAATGTTGGAGGGCTCTGTAGAGTTTGCTAAGCAGGGGAAAATTACGGCGAAATAAAAGCGTTTTATTAAGCCCGTTATGTACAAAGGCGATAGATGTAATCCTGAGGTATAGAAATCAGGCGGGAATACCGATCAGCAACAGATTCATTTTCTCCAAAAACATAACGTCAAAACTTGCTAAGCCCTATTATAAGGCTTGTCCTCTTCTCAAGCAGTTTTCGGTGGAAATGCCGAACAGATAACGAGGAACATCATTGCGCAAACATATTGCTACGTACACATCATTATTAAATGTAGAAGATTCAACTGTAGATACGCTCGTCAACTTTATGGGCCACCATAAGGATATCCACAAATCAATTTACAGGGTTCCTGTTCAAGTAGTAGCTGTTAATGTCGGCAGTGGAAGATGAGGAGGAAGAAGATAATGAAGAACAGAATGACGTACAAACTTTTCAGGAAATCAGTTCAAATATAAGTACCACCTCACCTTCAAACAAAACTAGAAGTAGTAAGTACATTAAAACCAGTATTGACATTTGAGACCGATTTCACCAACTTTATTTTAACATAAATTCATATTTATATGTCGATTTTAAATAATTATTGGTGACATAGGCTCTGTTCTGCTCTGCTAAGAATTTAATGTATTATCAGTATAATGCTGTACAATCCAAAGCAAAAACCAGATTCCTTCTTATCACTTATTAATATATATATAAATGTTTATGTGGATTTAATTAATTACAGAATCTCACTCAATTCCCATTAAGATATTAATAAGCAGTTTGGATAGGTGTTAAGTACTAAGCTTCAGAAAAAATATTAAAAAACTTCCAACACTTCAGATTTTTTTTAATGAACCAGCTTAATATATTCACGACGTTTACCATTATAATTCATCACAACTGGAAGGCATTATGTCCGACTAAATTACTAATAAAGTCTATAATTTATGAATGATTTTCATAATAGTTAGCTTATTTCATTCTTAAAACATTTGACTTTACAGACAATGGTCAAAAGTTTAATATTTTGCAATTTTGAATTTTTATAACCCAGCAAAAAAAGTGAGAAAGAAGTAGAAAAAGTACCACATCTCCGGAATCAAACCACTTCAAACTAGGCAAAAGAAGAAACTAAAAAACCATTGACTTTATTAGCTTACTGAAGATTTGAAGCAAATTTTTTTTACCCAATTTTGTTTTAGTGGTCGACTTCGGACATACTAATTTCAATTTATAATACTAGCATACCTCGTGAAAATATTACGTTAGCTCATAAAGAACTGTGACGTAATGAAAACAAAAACCAATGATGTGGTTTGTTTTAAGCGGCCCATACACTAAAGCAGCATGCACGCGCAATCAAGCTATTTAGCAAGCATGTTCGACCCACATAACATACCAGCAAGCTGGTACAATATTCAATTTTTAAAAAAATTAAAGAAGGGTGGTTCTATATAATGACACAGATGTTGGCTTAAATTTTTGTTGATATTTTGTATATATTAGCAGCTATGTACAACTAAAGTGCTCAAATTCCAATTTTCATTGAAAAAAATTATTTTTAAATTAAATACAAATTTTAAATGAATATTTACTCCTGGACAAGTTTACTCAACTGAGATAACTTCACTATACACACTACCAGCAAGCTTGTACCATCAGCAAAATATCAAACTCTATTTGACATCACTACAGCAACACGTACAATCACACAAAATGTCCATACACGACCCAACCGCTGGCACAAACACTTGATTGCGCATGCATGCTGTTGTAGTGTATGGGTCGCTTTAGTATACTTAGATCAACTACGTCCGAATACATATCCACTGATATTTGCCTTTGAGATACACAGCTTTGAAAGCTCTTAAATTTGTTCTTGTTTCCTTGCAAAGTAAGAGCAAGCATTGATATCTGTGGTGTTGTTGCTGTGAATATTGTTCTCTTGTCGCACAGTGGCGTGAATTAAAAAAAAAGTGGTAAAAAGTCCGCAACTTTTGAACTAGTGAACCGATTTCGATGAAACCAACTGTTTTGGAAAGTAGAAGTAGAAATCATATTTTGAGGCACCCTGTTGTAAGACAGGGTAGCTCCAAGGAGCCTCAAAGTGGGAAAGTGCGGGTATCGAAATTCTTTCGGAGCTTGTAACTTTTGTAAATAGGGACCGATTTCAAAAATTTTTCCAGCAGGACAATCTACGTTAGGAAATAACAATTAAACATGTTAAGAGTATCATTTTATCTCTTTCAGTTTCCAAGTTATTTGACTTGAAAAATTTATTTTTTTATTTTTAGCCCTGATTTTTTTTATTCGTTAGTATATAACTTCTTTATTACTTGCCAAAAATCAGCTTGTTTTATTGTTTTTTAAAGAAAACTTCATTACAATTCATATATCAAAAATTGTAGCAAGGAATAATTTTGTAGTTTGGATTTTTAAAAATTATGAGAAAATTTTTTATATTTTGTGAAGAAAGTATTCTTAATTTTCTTGGAATATTTTAAAAAATTATTAAGTATTTGATAAAAACTTTGATTGTTTCGGAGAAAAGAGACATTGAGAAAGGCTGTGAAATAAATATTGGAGATTTTTGTTGGTGCACCCTACATGCAGCATTGGTCGAAAACTAGCAATTTTTTTTAAGTCCGATATTCGGATGTGGCAAAAAGATTGCACGGTCGTTTTTGTAAATTTTTTGATTTTTTATTATAAATAAACTTGTTACAAGTAATCTGTAAGAAACTCTTGACATCCTACACATAAATGTAGGCAGAAGAGGAGAATTTATAAAAATGCTAAAATTTTTCTAACACAATTTTTCTAAATAAAAAAAAAAGTATTATAAAATTCTAATTTGGGAATTATTTTAATTTTTATCAATAGTATACATTTAGCTTTGCAAACTGAAAAAATAGTATTCTCCTACCTTCAAAACTTTTTGAAATATTCAAAATCCAATTTTGATTAAAAATTTTAATTTTCTACATTTTTTATTTTTTTCTAAATTATTGATCTTATATTCTTTCCTGCAAATGTTTCTTACTTGTTTCTATGTTATTACAATAGTAGATATAATTGTCTATTCAACGGTATATAATATGTATTCTTTTGCCATTATATCAGTCTTAAAATGTATACACAAATATAACACCTCAGGTAACAATTTACGTGTTTTACCTGATACTCAAACAAACCCACATTTTTTATAAACTCTTGAAGCTGTTATTAAATACTTTCTTAAATACAATAAAATATAAGAATTTATATACACACACAGAATATTTATATACATACAAGGACAAATAGATTGAGTTATTTATTTATTAAAAAAATTAGTAGTTAATTAAACATTAGAACATTAAATTAAAAAAAAAATATGTAGTTCCTTTTTAACCCTTCGATGTTCATATGGGTCTGGCCAGACCAAATCGATTTTAAAATGCATGCATTATGTTTTCTTTTAATTGTTGAGCTACCCCAGTCCACGACTTCCTCAAATATATTGTGCCAAGCACAATGAAACGGTAAAATTAAAAGTTAAGTTTAAGTTAAGTTAAATTAAAGTTAAGCACACATGGGTCTGAGCAGACCCAAAAAAAAAGTTCACGTTATTTGAATCACCGTTATAAGAAAACAATAAAACTTTTACAACGGCAGAGGGAGAGATTACATATTTTAGTTGATGCTTAGAATTCAGAGTGAACACGTGTTTTTAAAGTCTTTAGTTCGAGTTATTATTTCAGTAAAATGGAGCAAGAAGGCATCTATGAAGATGATATGATGATTCGTTTGCTTCATAAATTAAGTACTGAAAATGTTAGTTTGATGAGGCATCCAACATTGAAGAGGAAATTGAACTAGAGTTCGTTGATGATAGGCATGATGCCATTGATAATTTGTATACAGAAACTGTGGCCGCCGTTTCACTTCAAGCTCCACCCACAACTTCATCAGCCAGAACATCCAACATTCAGGATCATACGTATCGCTCAAAAGACGGTAAGATATGGAATTCAAATCCACCACCATCTGCGAGGCCTCGCTCTCATAATGTGCCAACTTTTACCCGTAAAGGGTCATTTCGAGGGACATCACCGAATCATGGAGCTATCTTGAAGTCGTTATTGTCCCCGAAATCGTTAGTATTATTGTGCGGGAAACTAATAGAAAAGCCCTTGAAGCTTGTAGAGTATGGAGCGAAACGCATCCTAATAACAAACAGAGAGCTTGGATAATGACCAACGAGAACGAAATGTATGCATTTTTTGGGATGCTACTATTTGCTGGTGTGTTTCACGCAAATTCTCAGCCAGCAAAAGAATTGTGGACGAGCTATAACATGCCAATTTATAAGGCCACCATGTCATTAAATCGATTTAAGCACTTGACTACTTTCATCCGCTTCGATAACGGTAGCACTCGTGCAGAGAGGTTAAAACAAAGCAAATCTGCAGCCGTGGACGATGTATGGCTAATGCTGATGGGCAACTTAGAAAAAGCGTACACACCCGATTGCCAAGTAACTATCGATGAGCAGTTATTTCCACATCGTGAGCGTTGAAAGGCATAATGTATACGGGAAAACCACCAGGTGACCAGCGAGAAACGAATCAAGGTGAACGAGTCGTCATGAAATTGGTGGAAAAATACATGCACAGCGGTAGGACAGTTTATGCTGACAACTTTTTTTCAAAATATATCCTCGCAGAAATGTTGATGCATCGTAATGTGGCGTTCGTGGGTACCGTAAGAAAGAACAAGACCTTCATTCCCCCTGAATTGCTGGACCATAAACGTGATGTTACTAGCACTATAGTAATAAAATACCACAATAATAATATCGCTCTGCGTTCTTATATGGCAAAGCCGAAAAAGCCAGTGCTCATGTTGTCCACCGTTCACTACCATCATGACACCGATCCATTAAAAAGATTCAAGCCGGATCAAATTTTGGACTACAATAAGTTTAAAGCGGGCGTAGACAAAATGGATCAGATGCTGACTGGATATTCTTGTAAGCGTTCGATAAATCGTTGGCCACTGGCAATGTTTTACAATATGCTAGATGTCGCCGACATATATGTAATCGACCTATATGCCCCTACGAACATTCTATGCAATTACATAATTGCAAACCCAATTGCTCTTTGTAATGTACATATATAAATGAATTAAATTAATAAATAAAATTATTTCTAAAACAATATTTCTAATGTTCTTTTCATGGGTCTGGGCAGACCCTTATGCTAAACTTAGGGTATCATATGGCACCGAACATCGGAGGGTTAAACGCGTATAAATTGCCTAAGTTTTGAATATAATTTGACAGAGAATACTTATGTATCAAGAGATATATATATGTATGTACAATGTATGTATGTGTATTAAAACTTCCCTGTAGTAAATAAAATAGTCGATTGACAAAAATAACTCGTTATAAATTAATTATTTTGCAAGTGACTACAAATTGGTTTAAGTCTCATGCAGATATCAACCAAACATATTGAACAGAAGCACACGTAAGAAATAAATAAAAGCAAAATAAGTAAATGAAAAGAAAAAAAATCAAAAGAAGCATGCCATGAAATCAAGTGCCAAATGTTTGTGTTGAAAAAAAATATAATAATTTCAATACTTAATATGTATAATATTTTCTATGAGCAGGAAAAAATTTCGTATGAATGTATGCATTTTTGTTTTAAATATAAAAGTACTAATTATTTCTATATATCAATATACATATATTCATTATATATAGTATATACATATGTATGTATGTATATGTGTGTATGAAGATTTACATAAATATTTATTTAACTATAATAGATATTAAGTGACTTCAGAGTGGTTGAAAAATAAGTAGTAAGTAGTCAATTTAAAAGTCATGCAGAGATGGCCAATTGACTACTGCCTATGACATGCCTATGTTAAAATAGTGAGTCGGCGACAAGGAAAAAAGTCACTTAATCAACCAGTTGCGGTTATTAAAAAACCAGTTTGAAGATACTTACAAATGAGTTTGAGTTCCTATAGGGTTATACAGTTGTTTTCGGTTAATTGAGCCCCACTTAATTGAGTTTCCCGTTTTATTGCACTAAAAATCATGGAACGTAATCATTCAGTATAACTGTCTATGTAAAAATACCCGTTTATTTGAGTTCCGTTTAATTGCGTCACCCGCTTAATTATTTCGCAAAATAAGACCGCATTGCGAAAAACAAGAGCAAATGTTTCGGTTAATTGTTTCCGTATACTTGATGTGTTTTTGCTCCACAAACGTAAACAACATTATTTTGCGGCAAGAAAGTTATGTTTCTGTTCATCATGTAAAAGGGATTTTTCTGTCCATCGTGTAAAAGGGAACTTCAAGTCATATGTTTTAGTGAATTGTTTACATTTATAGTAGAACATTTTTAAAAGGTAAAGGGTTGAAAAAATGACTTCGAGAAGCCACATTACTTTAAATATTAAACAAAAACTAAATTTAATTGATGATTCAAAAAAATATGACAAAAGTGAACCTTGCGAAAAATATAAGTGTTCTAAAGCCACAATGTCGAAAAATCTAAAACATTGAGATTGTCAAAAAAAAACCGGAGCGGGGCCTGTTCAAATGTTGAGAAAGCCCTTACAATATGGTTTAAACAAATGCGTGATTCGGGAGCCTTAATTTCTCGCAACATAATTTTGGAAAAGGCTAAAATGTTTGCTGTGGAAATGGGTGTTGATTTCAACCCGAGTAATGGTTGGCTTCATCGTTGGCAGAAAAGGCAAGGCATAGTTCTAAAAAATGTGCAAGGAACTTGATGATATAGAAAAACGTATTATCGAAAGCCTTAACAAATCTAAAATTCAATTGTTGATAACAGATTTTTTTAATCACATTTAGTTTCACATAAGTACAAAGTTTTGTATAACATATAACATACATTTCCATACATACATTTTTAAGTTTTGATCTTTTATATTGAATTTTGTGATTTTTGTTCCTTTTTAAACATTGTACTATGAACGTACCTAATTTTTATTTTGTTTTAATAACCCTTAACAATATTTTAACTTAATAAATAAAGAAATTGAGTTTTATTTTCTTTCTACACATGGGTGTTTTGCTTTATTGCACATCTTGCTCAATTAAGCGATTTTCGTTTTAATTGCGTCGGCGATTCAATTAACCGAGTACTGCTTAACTGAGTTCCCGTTTAATTGCGTCAAAAGTGGTGCATTTTTAGAAACTCAATTAAGCGGAAATAACTGTAACTAAATTTCTCGTTTTGATTCTGATAATTGTATTAAAAATATATTTAATAAGTTCAGTTTAATTTTCTTTATTACTCGCATCTAAGTGCAGGGATACATACATATGTATGTTGTTTTTAATATATACATGGGTTTTACTTCAAATTTTGCTTTGCTTTAAAATAATCTGAGACATCATGGCCTAGCAAGCTATTGATTTCCTCAGCTTCGGGATCGCCCTTCTCGATTGCAATACTTATTTCTGGCAACCATTTCATTCTCATGGCTTGTAGGACTGGATCTGAAGACAATAGCAAATTATGCATCAAATCATTATTTTGAGCAACTCTAGAGCATTTACGTGTATTGAAAAGTCGATATTGCTTAACATCTCTATTTCTAGCTTCCTGTGCTTCTTCGGTTAGTTCCCCCAGAGGAAGAATTTGGTTTTTTTATTATTTCTTTTGTATGCGCTAGCACTTTATGTACGTTTGGAGTTATTGATTTCCATGGATATAATTCATTTATTAGAATCAGAGTGTCTTTTGCATATTTTTCAAAATTGTCCTTATTAATTAACTTTCTGCTATTTATGACGGCCAGTATTATTTTGAAACGTCTTGTGAGATTAAAGCTAATACCAGTTATAGAAGATGTGGTTTCAGGGTCATCAAAAAATCGCCTAGCAGTGTTGCCATTATTGGAGTTTCTATAGCCATATAAAGGTTGGTCAATGATTTCATAAACTCATCTTGAATTCTTTTCTTCTAACCGTGTCTGTTTTAAAGCAGAATTATTTGCATCTAGAAGGTTCTGATGTTCTGGTACACTGCGATATTTATTGTCGTAAGATAGATGTAAAATGTGCTCCGTGAATGGAATCCGAGCATGAAATGGTGATATTCCAAGCTCAAAAGCATCTTCATTAGTTGGAGTATAATTCTCAATGTCCTTAAAATCAGAATTTTTCTTTCCGCATATATTACAAATCAAATAAGATTTTGTATCGGTTATTGCATTTGCAACTTTTCCATCTATCATTGTTAACCAAGGCTTAAAAGATACTGTTATTACTCGTCCTAATATATGAACGTCAATGGGTTTCTTATTAGAAATTTCGTGTTTTATACCATCAACCCGATTTTGAGTTGTTTCTTTGTTTTCCTTGATGTATTAAAAACTTTGAGCCTGGAGTAGTATTTATCCACATATTTTTAAATTAATTTTTACTTGTTGAAGGCATTTCATTGTGTAGTCGAAGCCTTAATGGTACTAACGATGCCAATAAAACTTTGGAGAAGTCATTATCGTATGCATTGGGCTGTCTATATTCTGAAAATCCAGATGATCCATCACATCCCCATTTGTATATGAGTGTTAGTTCAGAATTATTGCATGTATCTAAGTCTCAGAAGTGTAAGAAGGTCTCACAAACTAATGACTGCACTTCGGTTATCCACTGTTATCGGATGTGGCAAAATTTCCGATTTTCTTTTTAACGAGAATGTACTTGATGGCAAAGGCCCACCTTTTGCTTTAAGCACCTTCCTTAAGATATCGTATTTATTTCTTCAAAGACCCAAATTAAGAATGAGTGCTAGTGCATCTTCCACCGTAAAATGTTTACTATATTTTGGCGTTGGAATGCTTTCCACCATCCGTCTTAATGTTTTTGGAGACGCAACTGGTAGCACATCTACGATTTTGCCTGCTACTTTTAGTTGAGACCTCGCTTAAATCAATTTGAATGTATCTTTGATTTCATTTTCCGATTACGTATGTATGTATCAAGTCTTCTTGTTTAATTCTTTTGCTCCTGCGTCCAACGTTATCGTAATCTTTATTTGAGCGACCAAACTTCTTTGGGTATATTTCTGTAGATAGTCTCATATCTAACCAATCCTGATTTTTATTCTAAAATTAGAAATTGATTTATTGCATTCACGTATCTTCTTTTTATATAATTTAAAAAAGTTTTCAATATTTTTTTTTGGATAAATCGGTGTTTACAGTTAAACCATATTTAGTAGATATTATGTACATCATTTGGTCTGCCTTGTCCAACCGAGTACTCCCATCAGTGAGGTTTTCCCACATTAATTTGTAGAGCCATTTATTTTCAATTGTTATCTCCATGATAGTTATAATTAAAATAATGACATTAAATGCTTCGCAGCTTAAATATATAGTTATTTTACAAGCTACGAATACAAATATCAGGTAAAACCATAGGCATAATGGAGATGTGCGTGCAGGTACCTTTGTCCTTATGGGTATATAAGTATACTGTGTGTGTATATAAATTCTTATATTTTATTGTATTTAAGTAAGGAAAGTATTTAATAACAGCTTCAAGAGTTCATAAAAAATGTGGGTTTGTTTGAGTATCAGATAAAACACGTAAATTGTTACCTGAGGTGTTATATTTGTGTATACATTTTAAGACTGATATAATGGCAAAAGAATACATATTATATACCGTTGAATAGACAATTATATCTACTATTGTAATAACATAGAAAAAAGTAAGAAACATTTGCAGTAAAGAAAATAAGATCAATAATTTAGAATAAAATAAAAAATGTAGAAAATTAAAATTTTTAATCAAAATTGGATTTTGAATATTTCAAAAAGTTTTGAAGGTAGGAGAATACTATTTTTTCAGTTTGCAAAGCTAAATGTATACTATTGATAAAAATTAAAATAATTCCCAAATTAGAATTTTATAATACTTTTTTTTATTTAGAAAAATTGTGTTAGAAAAATGTTAGCATTTTTAGAAATTCTCCTCTCCTGCCTACATTTATGTGTAGGATGTCAACAGTTTCTTACAGATTACTTGTAACAAGTTTATTTATAATAAAAAATCAAAAAATTTACAAAAACGACCGTGCAATCTTTTTGCCACATCCGAATATCGGACTTAAAAAAAATTGCTAGTTTTCGACCAATGCTGCATGTAGGGTGCACCAACAAAAATCTCCAATATTTATTTCACAGCCTTTCTCAATGTCTCTTTTCTCCGAAACAATCAAAGTTTTTATCAAATAATTAATAATTTTTTAAAATATTCCAAAAAAATTAAGAATACTTTCTTCACAAAATATAAAAAATTTTTTCATGTGAATTGTAATGAAGTTTTTTTTCAAAAACAATAAAACAAACAAATTTTAGGCAAGTGATAAAGAAGTTATGTACTAATGAATAAACAAAGTCAGGGCCAAAAATTAAAAAATAAGTTTTTCAAGTGAAATAACTTGGAAACTGAAAGAGATAAAATGATACTCTAAGGATGTTTAGTGTTTATTTCTTAACGTATTTACAAAAGTTACAAGCTCCAAAAGAATTTCGATACCCGCACTTTCCCACTTTGAGGCTCTTTGGAGCTACCTTGCCTTCGAACGGAGTGCCTTAAAATAAGCGTTCTAAAAAGCTCAACACTTCTACTTTCCAAAACAGTTGGTTTCATCGAAATCGGTTAACTAGTTCAAAAGTTGCGGACTTTTTACCACATTTTTTTTAATTCACGCCACTGTGCGTCGGTGTGAAAGCACAGAAAGCTCCTTATTAAAATTTTGCACATTGTGCATATGCAGTCGACGTAGCTGACTTAGATATGTATACACAAAAATTCAATGATTTTTTTAAGGGAAAACAAGAAGTTGGATTTTGTGGGGTTGTGTTATCAACAAATACTTTTTAAGTGCCCAGGAGACGTACAAATAAAATCATCAATCGGTAGGAATGTGTTAGTGTCGTTTAACTGATAATTTTTCGGAGACGCACAAATAGAATCGTCAATCAGCATTTTAATTTTTTTCATCCACGCACTTCTAAATGCCGTCACGCAATAAACAACACAAAACAAAATGTTTTTCGTCAATCAGATTGGAGGCGTTCAAATAATCGGCCGTCAAATAAAATTATCAAAATTTTATCTCCGTGAAGATAACAAACTTTTGAACAAACTTTTCTGGTTTTCTCAGAGAGACCAAAAATAATCCTCTCTTATCAAGAGAAAAATGAGTATTTTCAGCTTTGCAGGCTGCAAAATGTAGTGCTGCCAAGTTAAAAAATGTATTTCTGCACAAAATTTTTAATTTATATGGTAACGACATAAAATTGGTTGTTAATTTAGTACTAATTTTAATACCTTTTTTGCATTTCAACAAACTCTGTACCTCTGTAGTTTTTGGCCTATAACTTCCAAACCGGGCCGCGTGCCCGGTGAAAGCTCGTGAAAAGGCTATATTTCCTCATCATTCGATTTTTCCTGGATAGTTAGTGTTTCGAACAAAATTTTTCAACAACCTTTTTCGAAACAAAATTTTCCTAAATTTTTTGATTATAACTTCCAAACCGGGCCGCGTGCCTAAAAAAAGACCTATACCGTCTGAAAGGGCGTGAAAAGGGCTATATTTCCTCATCATTAGATTTTTACTGGATAGTTAGTGTTTCGAACAAAATTTTTCAACAACAGCCCATTACTTCCAAACAACAAACGTTTCCAACAAATTAACTCCCAAGCCTGAGTAGAAAACAGTACCACCAAGTTTTAGTTTAGTTTAGTTTCCAAAAAAAAATATGGCATTTTTGATTAGGCTTGAGCTTGGTAGCACTTAAATGGCGGCCCTTTAAGCGTCACTTCATTGTTTGCTTTTCTGGCGTTGAAGGTCCATCACGGCATAAAGTGGTCTCTGGTTTCTGGGCTGTGGTTTCTACATAAAATTTTTTTTAATGGTAAGTAAAAATAAAATTTAAATTTAAAATAAAATTTTTATTAAAATAAATTTTTTCAGGATCAATACATGTGCCCTTATTGCTCGAAAAGGTTTATTTTAGCCCTGAAGCTCAAGAAGTGGATGGGCGGCATGCGGCATTCTAATTGTAATTCCGGTATGCACCGGCGTTATAACGAATTACAATTATGATGATGCATGCTACGAGTATGACCCATATTATTACCGGCACTACCACCAGCAGCAACAACCACAGAACCAGCAGCAGCAGCCTCTACAGCAACTGCAGTACCAGCAGCAGCAGCCTGCACAGCCACTGCCGTACCAGACACCGCCACGCCGTCAAGAGCAGACGCAATACCAGCAGACGCTGCAGTACCAGACACCTCCACGCCGGCACGAGCAGCCCCTGCAGTACCAGACGCCTCCACGCCGGGAAGAGCAGCCCCTGCAGTACCAGACGCCTCCACGCCGGGAAGAGCAGCCCCTGCACCACCCGTCACCACCACGCCATCAAGAGCTTCCACCGCAGCATCCACCACAACCAAAGCAGTGAAGTGCAAATAAAAATATATATTTGAGTTAATTTTTTATATCCGTTGTTTGTTTTTTTTTTATAAATGAATTTTCTGTGCAAACGACAATAAATTACAAAACTTTTATTTTTTATATTATTAAATTTAAATTATTTTATATATATACATATATATATATTTTATATGTATACAAAAATATCCAAACCAAGGCACGAGATTTTGAGTAGAACTTTTAGCTCGTCAAATTTAATTGTGTTACAAAAGACGAACAAACAAGACGTTTATACATTTCAAGTGTGTTTACGCAGGCCTCTAATACATTTCTATACTAGGGTGCGTTCGTAAATGTGAACTAGAGGTCTGCATAAGCAATCCTGAAAAGTAAAACGACGTATTTTTTTAAATGCATTGTCTCCGCATATTATATTATACTGGATATGAAACTAAGTCTAACGAACTATTCAGATCAGAAACTTTTTTCTGGGAAATATGGCAAACTTTTTTATGATTTCAATTCCGAAAATAGAAAAGACTCGAATCAGGAAACACTGTTCAGTCAACACTTCTTAGTGTGTGCATTGCAAAAACTGGGCTCTATGGTATTAGGATTAAGCACAACAGCTCAACACCTGGCTGATCAATGCAAAGTTTTTTGGTCAATTGTCCGGAACTAGTGACGGAAAATATAACGTCACGTCTATTGACACCGATAGAAAGTGCAAAAGAAATTATTGTAACCACACGTTATTAAGTAAATTCAAGATTATCAGGGGTGTGCTGTACATCGCGCGATTTGAAATCGCGCGTTTTTCAGAAAAGAGCTCAATTAAAAAGGTGACTTTTTCCAGCTTTTTAATTGGTTTTAATGTTTTAGATGCTTAAGAAATTTTAAACGAAATTAACTTTGAATACACTAAATCTTCCGCCATCAACGAAACACTGTTTTCAATTTTGGAAATCAAAACGCGCGGTTTACAGAACACCCCTGTATATTAAATTCGTTTTAAATAATCGATTTGTTTTTATTTTTGTCTTACCCTCACTTTATTTAACCCAAAAATATTTTTCCATATAAGGTTTTACTTTTGTTATGATATAATTATATCAGGTGTAGACGTAGGGTAAAGTGTTCATACTGCAATATGCAATACTCAGAGTGATTCTATGTAATATTTAAACCGAATATTTTGGTACTTTTGATGATTTTCAAGATGCTATAACTTGGAAACAAAAAAACTACTTTAATAATGTACATAGTTTTCCACACAACCCAAGAGGTACCATGTAAATGTGCATTGCCAATTATTTTTTATGGCTGGCATCCCCAGTAGGCCTACATACCATAAAATAATTATAATTGGTATAATATCTTTGTATTAAATGTAAATTATGTACTTACAAATTTTATATCATAGTTTTTCCAGCAATATCCATTTTACATTGCTAATATCTTTTGTGAAATAATTTTACAGATGTTCGTATTTTCTATCCAATTTTTTTGTTTGCATCTATCACAAATATAATAATGGCAGTCTTTACATATGGTTACTATGCTGATCTTTGTCGACTTTAAATGTCCACACTGCACACAAAATCTAGTTTTATCACCTTGGTATTTTATTAGTAAATTTTTTAATATTTTTCGAAAATCATCGGGGTTCTTTAAATGTATTAAAGGCTGGTTTTCCAGAATTTTACAAGCATACATTAAAACAAATATGCCACAGCTCGTTTTATCTTTTTGAACATCTCTTTCGAGTATTGGACAATAATTCCACAGAGCTTTTTCCTTCCCGAGCGCATTGAGAAAATTATTATATAGTCGTTTTCCTTCAAATTGACTTTTTACTGAATTTATGTACAAAAATTCATGAGTTTTAAGTTTAAGCACACATAAAGTATAATGGGAAGAATGTAATATAGGTACAAATATCATATCAGGATGATTATTTATTAACAGATTCATCTTTTCAAAAAATTGATGTTATCAATTTGGCAAGGCAAACAATAGCAATGATATAATCAACTCTCCTTTATAACAGCTAAAAGGCAAGCATCTAAAACAAAATTTTTTAATTGCTCGTTATTAATCAAAGAAGTCCATTTTGAGGTTTCTAAGTTATCATAAAAGCCAAAACTAACATGATCTATCATATGATTTACTTCAGAAAACAGTGTATCAAACTTGAACAAAAAGAAATTGTCCTTAATAACGGACACTTCATTAGAATTTATCTTATTTTTAAGTATCTTTTTAACTTTTTTACTAGCTTTTGAGGCTAACATCAACTTGGGTCGTATTGCCTTTTTTTAATGGAACTTATTTTACCCCATTCCTCTTCGGGTTCACTCTTTATAATTAATTGTGTATAATCATGATCTCTTTCTATGACTTCAACACTGAAGGAGTTTTCATCATGTCGAAGCTTTGTATCATTAGGAGTTAAAGTTATGTAAGAATGTTCTTTTTTTATAATCTTACTAAGATCGTTTTCATTGTATTCATTCAAAGAAGTGATGGTATCTTCAATTTCTTTATCCATTGATCCAAACATTTTGTAATGGTATCGCAGTTCCTTAAGCGAACTAAGATAGTTGTTGTTGCGGCAGCAACGTGTGCCGATCATGAATAATAATAAAACGCGAATAAATACGATTGGCTTTATTGAAGCCTTACAGTAAATTGGTTTTATTATCTGTTTAAAAGATAATACGATATAAAATACAATGAATTTATGTTAAAAATATATAAAAGAAACTTACTTTATTCTCCCTGGTAGAAGTCGGCACAAGATTCTTCTTTTTTTAAAATGGTTGCCACAAATATAGCCAAGCGAATACCAAAAACTAATTTTCTTTTCACCACTTGTACCGACTACTCTCAGGGTGCCATAAAGAATAAGAGTAAACTCAACAAAATTTATTCCACAACATTCCGGCCACCGTGAGTCGATTAGAGAGACTCACCACCAACGTCGAGTACCGCCAACTTTGATGCTGGACGTCTTAGCCTTCCATACACTGTCCTTACCACCGCCGAGCGAACCTGACCATCTGCTGCCATGAAAACCTCTTCGATTATTCCTCGCTTCCATTGCCCGCGTGTCTCGTTATCATCACAGATTATCACTATATCTCCCACTTGTACAGGCTTCACTGGTTGATACAATTTCGTTCTTTGAGTCAGCTCTGGGAGATAGTCTAATATCCATCTCTTCCAAAAGGTCTGTTTTAGCTGCTGTAAAATTTGCCATTTCTTTCTTAGACACTTTCCTTCTGGAACACCAGGTGTCTGTAATATATTCGGGCACTCAAGCCAAAAATGGTTGGGTGTTAGTGGCTCAGAGCCCGAGCTTTCAATCGGGAGATGAGTTAGTGGTCTTGAATTTATGAGGTTCTCGGCTTCCACCAATAAACTATAAAACGTCTCAACCTGTGGAGCCTTCTCCTTTAAAGTGAACGATAACACGTTTTTTACCGAACGCACCATGCGCTCCCATGCACCTCCAGCCGATGGATTCGCTGGTGTGTTAAACAGCCATTCAATACCATTTCGCGCACAATCATTCATTACCTTTGCCCCATCGAACACAAGCTCTTCTTTGCTAGCACCCACGAAGTTGGTGCCTCTGTCGCTTCTTATCCGTACGGGCAAGCCTCTGCGATTGACGAAGTTTCTAATACATAAGATAACCGCATCTGTCGACAAATCCCTTGCAATTTCTAAATGGATAGCTCTTGTTGTGAGACATGTGAATATGGCTACCCATCTTTTCTCATGCCGTCGTCCTATGGAAACAATAAAGGGGCCAATGTAATCCATCCCTGTATACGAAAATGGTCTCACATATGGAGTTAGTCTATCCTGTGGATGCTGTCCCATTAAGGGCGGTTTGGGAATGGCTGCCTTATTTTTACACATCTGACAATTTCGGCTAACAGACCTTACTAACTGCCTCAGGCACGGTATCCAATATTTCAATCTAATGGCTGCACAAATAGATTCCTGATTTTGATGCTTAAAGTCTTCATGGTACTGTTTCACAATAAGTCTCGTTAGTATGTGTTTTTTCGGCAATATAATAGGCTCTTTCGTGTCACTAATAACGCATGTTGCATTATTAATTCGCCCGGACAGGCATATCAAGCCATCTTGGCGTAAAAACAGGGTAAGCTTATAAATTGGGCTAGACTTTGATAAAGCCGCTTTTCTCTCTAATCTAGCGTATTCGTCGCGGAAAAAGTCACGTTGAGCAAGTTTACATAAGTATTTAGTTGTTTCGATGATTTCACTAACGCTCAAATAGTACCCGTATGCTTCTACAACACCCTTTTGTCCTGTACCTTTCGATCTAAAAATTTTTACTTCACGTTGCACCCAACACATTACTCTGACCAATATGGTAAGGCTAGAATATCTTCCGAATGGTACAAACGATTCCTCATCAATTAAAAATATAAATTTTGATCGCCTCTCTGGCTTACAGTCGTGTTCATTGATATCGTTTGGATTCTTCGGCCAATCCTTTTCATCATCCTTCAAAAATTTCGGACCACTTAGCCAACGCGATGCTAGACACGCATTTGAAAAATTTTGAGGCCTCTTAGCATCATCTGCAGGGTTTTGTGCACCAGGCAACCATCGCCATTGTTCTACTTTTGACGAATCTAATATTTCCGCAATTCGGTGCTTCACAAATTGTTTATAGGCTCTGCAATCGGATTGGATCCACTTAATTACCGTTTTAGAGTCCGACCAAAATACTATGTCCCTCGGCTCTATGTCATGACAAGTTGTAATCAATTCCTTTAGTCTCATGCCCAGCACTGCAGCCTGCAACTCAAGACGTGGAATAGAAAGAGGCTTTAACGGCGCGCATCTCGACTTTCCCGCAACAAAGGCAACATTTATTTCGTTGTTGTAAAATATCCTCCAATAAGCTACAGCGGCAAAAGCCACCTCGATGGCATCCAAAAAAACGTGTAAATCGATCACTGCGCCAGGACAAATAAATTCTCGTCCATAGCATCTGGGTACTTTTACTAGTCCTATACCCTGCAAACTCTTATACCACTCGTACCATTTTACATAAATCCCATCTGGTATAGGCTATCTCCATTCAACCTTACAGCGCCACAAATCTTGCAGAAGTATTTTCGATTTTATTACTATACTTGCCAAGAATCTGAATGGGTCAAAGATTGACATAGTTAGGCTTAAAACTTCACTCTTCGTTGACTTTCGGTCTCCATTTAAGACTGCCTCCCGGACTCGCATAAACTTCAGTATGAAACAAAAACAATTATCAGAGGGCCTCCAACGCATTCCCAAAATCTTCTCAGTACTCATCTCACCCGCTCCCAAATTCGCCAAGGCTAAATCATCGTCAATGAATCGCCAAAAATTCCGGCGAATTTGAGACAAATCGCCGTAATTCAAAACCGGCCTGGTCATGAATATTAATAACGTCTCTGGCAACACTTACAGCATCGCTCACGCTGGAAAAACAGTCGACGTAATCGCCCATGTAGTGGTTGTCGATAATTGCCTGACAGGCTTTAGGATGACTATCTTTATAGCATTCAGCATTAATATTTTTTACATACTGTGCGGAGCATGGAGAACTGGCCGAACCAAATATCATTACCTGCATTACATACTCCTCGGGAGGTTTCTTTGTATCTCCATCTCGCCACAAAAAACGTTGGGCAGTCTGATCTTGATGGCGAATTTTAACGCGATGGAACATCTCCTTAATATCAGCGCAAACTCCTATCTGCCTTTGACGAAATCGAAACAATACCGACAACAACATTTTAGGCTGGTATTTATCAGGGCCCTTCATCAGTCTCGAGTTGAATGACTCACCATCCACACATGCGGCCGCATCAAATACAAGACGCCTTTTGTTATCCTTATTCATATTTGTAACGACAAAATGTGGTAAGTACCAGGTACGGCTATTTTTAACAGCTACCTCTTCCGGCAATAACTTTCTGGCATAAGACTTTGCTATGTAATCGTCTATTTTGTTCCTATACCACGTACCCAAATCTTTATCCTTATTCATTTTTGCCTCCATATTAAGAAGACGTTTCATTGCCATTGGATAGCTATCACTGTAATCAAAATTGCCACGCGTACATAAAAGCCCAGTTTCATAATGAAGATCCTTCTTTTGTGTTGTATTGTAAAGTATTTTTTCTGCACGCATGTCTCTACCGGATACGACTGGCTCCAATATTTTAATTCCTAGGTTTTCCAGTGTGAAGTACTCTAAGACTTGCCTATGAATATCATCCAATATATCAACATCAATTTTATGCACTGTGGCCTCACTAGAGTCTTCACCCGATCCGAAAAGTACGTTACCTAAATTCGTTTGATGGACGGCAAAACATTCGTTTAAATTCCAAACCTTAAATGGGCGCACTAATCTTATGTGGGGCAGACCAATAAGTAATTTCGGCTGAGCATTTTGACGCTCAGCCGAAATTACTTATTGTTATTATTTATTAATCGTCAATAACAATTTCGTTCAAAATCGGGAAATTACTTTTAAACTGCGTAAGCTGCAAGTTTTGACTTGGCAATTTCAAATTCTTAGTGGTCCATACGTATCTCATCTGAAAACTAGCATCCTCACCAAAGCCACCAATTTCTAAATTCACTTTTCTTGATACCTCATCAGTCGTCCTGCCGCCAATCCACCCCAGGCGCAAGCTATCTGAAGAACCGTTCAACCCGATTGTATCTGCGACCCCTTCTTCTAAAAGAGTAATTTTTGAACCTTCATCAATAAAGGCTAAAACTTTCACTGCACCCCTCGGACCCCTTAGCACTACCGGCAAATATTTAAACAACGCTTTCTTATTTAATGAATTATTAACAATCGTGTTTACAGGCGTGTTATTGTCCTCCCTGTTGTTATCGTAAACTTCTGCTTCTACAAATGTGTTGCTAGTTCTACGTTCAAATTTGCTGACATTACCAAATTCGCTTGTATTGTCAGCTTGACGTGCACTTTGCTTTTAATTCCACATTTGCGTCTATTTTTACAATTAATTGTATTGTGACCAGGGCGAAGGCATCCAAAACAAAGACGATTGCCTTTTACAAACTTCCATTTATCGTTTGTTGGAATTTCTTTAAACTTGCTGCATTGGTACAGCTGATGGCTCTGGTGGCACATAAGGCATTTGGTAAGTGCATTGTTTGGTGTTATAATTGCAAATGATGGATTTGTTTTGTCTCTTTTATTTGGCGCATAATCACCCTTACTTGCATCTGTCTCAACGGAGAGGGAAATATATGTGGCAGCTTCTTGTAACCACAAACTAAATTCATGTACACTAGGATATGGGCCGAGGCAGGTCATTGAGTGTTTGGTCCATTCCTCGCGTTTCTGGAGCGGCAATTTGCCAACCAACTCGTCTAGCAGTGTAGGATTATTAAGGTGAGGCGATGCGTTAGAATTTATCAAAAATATAGAAAGATTAGACACCATTGTGCTGTAACTCACTAACTCATACATTCTCTTTGCAGATATCGGCGGAAATGCTCGAGCTTTAGTAATCTGGCTTCTTATCAGTACCTGGGGACGCCCATAGTGAAATTCGAGAGTACTAACGACCTGATGAACACTATCAGGATGAATTAAGAATGCCTCTACTTTAGATCTAGCATCCCCTTTCAAAGATTTCTGTAATCTAATTAAATTTTCCAAATTCGAATAGTTATAATTCGCCGTTGTTTCCCTATACGACACTATAAACATAGGCCATTGTTCGCGTTGGCCTGAAAACGAAGGTAAGTCAAGGAGTTTACGAATCTGACGGGAATCGCTTGCAGTTTGTATTACGGGCATATTGAAAGAGGAATTTGTTGAATATGTAGGCAAATACGATGGTGTAGGTGGTGCCATATGTCGATGGCAAATGGTTGTAGTGGCTCACTGAAGGCTGTGATACGCTGTAGTGCAAAGATGTTGGTAGAGACGATTGTGGCTGAATATACGGCGATGATTGTGGGGCAGTATAGGGTAAAGTGTTCATTGTTGGCGCGAATGATTGTGCGGCGGTGTAAGGTATATTTAATTTAAAAAGACTTGAATACTCACTTGTGTTTATCCTTGGCTGATGTGTGACAATTGCTGGTGTAGTTTTTATGTCTGACATTGAGTAAAGGTGGTTAGTTCCTGCGGCGGGTGGTACAGTGGCTGAAATTTCTTTAGGCAAAATTCTTTCGGTGGTTACGGTTTGGTTTGAAGAACCGGCAATAGCTAGCAGTTGTTTTAAAGAGTTCTTTAAGGCTAGAACCTCTTCGTTTAGTTTGGCCACAGACGAACTATCCTTTTCTACGATTGTTGTCTCATTATCGCTTTCGGCCGGAGAAGCTGTCAAAGTGATGTCTTCCGTTTCTGATGGCATATTTCCTTCCATGATTCTTTTACTTCTGAGGAGCATTTGTTGTATTCCACGAAATAAAATAATAAAAAATGTTGTTGCGGCAGCAACGTGTGCCTATCATGAATAATAATAAAACGCGAATAAATACGATTGGCTTTATTGAAGCCTTACAGTAAATTGGTTTTATTATCTGTTTAAAAGATAATACGATATAAAATACAATGAATTTATGTTAAAAATATATAAAAGAAACTTACTTTATTCTCCCTGGTAGAAGTCGGCACAAGATTCTACTTTTTTTAAAATGGTTGCCACAAATGTAGCCAAGCGAATACCAAAAACTAATTTTCTTTTCACCACTTGTACCGACTACTCTCAGGGTGCCATAAAGAATAAGAGTAAATTCAACCCTGAGACAAATGTCAAATTAAAAAATACGTTAGACAAATTTATTCCACAACAATAGGCGATTCTCATAAGCTTAACAAACACATCCGGTCTTACAGTTTTTTGTGGCAAAATTATATGTTTTTGCAGAAAGTAAGTAAATTCAACCGGAGCATTACTTATGTGTTCTCCAGATGGATCCACATAAATTCCCATAACATTGGTCCAAAGGACAACAAAGGGACAATATTTGTTTAATATAAACATGCACATTTCATCATTGCGATACTCATTCAATAAAGTGCCTTTATTGATATATTTGATATCATTTTCTATTTCACTATAAATAGATAAAAACATCTTTCGAAAAGGGCTATTAATTGCTATTGATTCTAATGGATCTCTTTTTTCATTATCTGGAAAATTGTAGTCATTACTTGCATTTTCTACATTAAATTCTATTAAGCATTGACGTACGATTTCCAGACTATTTTCCAAATTATGGTTTTCATATGGTGTAAGCAATATTATAAACATATGTTTGAACCATCGTTGACATTCCTCAATACTGCTTAAACTAAAAGCAGTTATTAATGCATTTTTTAATAAATGTCTTAAAATATGTTTTTTGCCTAGCTTCGCATTGAAATCTTTGCACATTATGTGTATATAATGGCATTTACACCATTGTAATACAACAAAATCAGGCTTTGCATTTGGTTTTTTTTTCTAATTCTCTTAAGAATAATGTACAAGCATTAAGGTACTCCAAAAAGTCTGATTATTGAAACTTTTCAACACTGCACCAAATAATGCGGAGCTAACGTCAGTACAAACCCTTTTACACCAAGGCCATTTGAACTGATACTTTATTTTGCTATCTTTCAAAGACAATTTTAATTTATCTAAATAATCACATATTTCTTTCATAGTGTGTCCAGATAGAACTGCTTCCGCAACAAGAAAAATCTTTTTTAATTTAGAAATTCGTAGCACTAATTTATAAGTTAAAATTCGTTTTGAAGCACAAATCAAACTTTTTACACTTTCACCTGATGCATCTAGATGTAATGTAAAATTAGATTCTTCCAATATTTTCATATTGCTTGAGATTGTCTCAAAGGTATAATTTTCCCATGTATATACTGTAAAGGGAGAAGCAAGTCTATATATATAATTTTTATAAGGGCCAACTTGCATTAGATACAAAGCATAAAAGGGATCTGGGTGATAATACCTATCTTGATTTCCCTCTGATTTACATTTTCTTAATGTTTCTAGCTTATGTATATTTTGCAAATTGCCCTTCTCAGCAATATCATCTGCGGCATCCAAAATTTGCTGCTTTCTGTATAAATATGCTTTATTTTTTCTAAGGTGACTTTTTATTACTAGTCTTTTAACACCTCTCATTTGACCCACTTTTACATCATCTTTAGCATGATGTAAGTCTTTTGTTCTATGAACAATCACTTCTCCTTGAGGATTTATTTTAAACCAAAAACAACAATGTATTTTTAATGCCACACTTAGCAATGTAGAAACACAAAATGCAAACATTGTTTTGTTTTGAATATTCTTCTCTTATCAAATCCTCGAGAATTTTTTTTTTGTAATCTTGTCAATATTAATATGTTTTTTTGTATTGATATCAACATGAAAGGAACAGTCTTTCAAATTAGCTTTAAATTTTCTATTAAGTTTTGTGTTGTCTGAACTATCACGTATAACTTCTCTATTACATTTGTCGTTTGGATTTGGAATTTTTCGGTATTTTAGAAAATCAGAAACATTTTGGGACTCATCCGTTATCTCAAATGGACCTAGTGTATGATCTCGTTTTTTACTCTCAGATTCTAAAATTTTCGGAGAACTTTTCAAAATAATACTTTCACTACCATGTTTAGTATCAGTCATTTCTTCAATTTCAGGGCTTTTTTCTATAATACGCTTATTTAAAATTTCTTTCAAGCACGTTTTAATTTCGTTAAAGTAACATTCATTCTTTGTGAAGTTTTTACTAATTTCATCTTTTATATCATAAACAAAAGATTTAAAGTCTTTCACTAAATTTTCATTTAATTTTTTATTTATTTCATTATTTTTAAAATTGCGATGAATTCTGAGTTGCCATTTACAAATTTAGAATGTGTAGCTAAACTTCCCAACTCAGAAATATTTTTCTCTTCATTAAATTCTGTTTTCTTGGAATTAGTTGTGATTTCCAAACTTTCGTCTTCGTTTAATTACCTTTCTCGGATAATTACTTCAAAAATCATTAAATTTTTGATAAGGTAGTTAACCGAGGTTTACTGTATTAAGTGTACACGCAAGAAAAAGTAACAATTCGTCGATTGGTTTCTGGTTTGCGGCACATAATATACAAAATACATTACGTCTGCAGCAAACCAGAAACCAACCGACGAATTGGCACAAACATGTTATACCAGCAACTTATTGTTGTACTTCTCCCGCTGGGTAAACCAAGTGCCTTTAAATAGTTAGTCAATATGTAAAACTTCTTAAGTTGGTAGTGCTGCAGAGCTTCTGTTTCCAATTCGTCCTTTCCATATACATACAAGTTTCTCTATATTAAAAACAATATTAGATATAGATAACAAAAAATAAAATTAATCAAATTTCATTTGAACTTACCCTGTGGATTTTTGTTTAAAGTGAGGCCAAGTTTTAATGTATTTAGATGGTTTAAAATGCTACCAGACTTTAGAGAAGCCATAAGCTTAGAAATAGGGCTGTCAGACTGTTTGTCGCCAAATTGTTAAAAATCATATCAAAATCGTCAAGTTATTTGTGAAAAGTCTTCGAAAGAATAATTAAGTTTACAAAAAGAAACAATAGTTTTTTTCTTTACAAAATTAATAAAAGTTATAGGTACAATATTATAGTACAATATTACAGTTTTTAAATAGTTAAAAAGCATAATAATAGTAGTTTAAGTTCATTTGACGATTTAACGCACTAACAATGACGATATTAGATCAATTTCGTCTGGCAACCAGACTGAAAACATGTATGTTGTCTGGCAGCACGTTTTCCAAAACGAAAGAGAGCACAACAATTCCTGCACATTTTGCAGAATTGCTCTGTCAATTTTTCAATGGTCGAAAAAAGGTTTGTTGCAAGAGTTTGTTATCTTCTCGCGGGTAAGTGCCGTTAGTTTTTATTCCATTTTACAAGAAGCCATTTTAAGTATGAAAGTGTGATAAAAAAATGCAAAGTGTTTTAGATTTTTATTTTAACAAAAAAGAAAA
This sequence comes from Tachina fera, assembly GCA_905220375.1. Taxonomy (NCBI): domain Eukaryota; kingdom Metazoa; phylum Arthropoda; class Insecta; order Diptera; family Tachinidae; genus Tachina; species Tachina fera. The sequence goes on along the minus strand of LR999965.1, from coordinate 99,021,482 downwards.
AGAACTGCCTGGATCAGATTCATCCAGTTCTGACGAGGAGTTTGCTGGTGTGCAAAAAGACATAAAATATTACCAGCAACTCATTAAAAAAAAGAAAAGGTGAAAGAAGTGTTCCAAATAAAAGCATCAAATGGAATTGCAGACTGCTGGCGTTTTTTTGGGTACCTCTACGTGTCGAATAGAAAGGTATTGGAAAAATACAAATTTTGTAAAATTTGTTTTGAGTCCGATTCAGATTTAAAAGGGTAAGTCAAGAAAAACAGTGTTGTAAAAAATACAGCTCAAATACAGAATCAACAAGTAAATGGGCTATATTCAGCTGTGACAAATTTTTACTTAAATCTAGTTTACCGACGAAAATCGAAATTAAAAAAAAATTACATAGCGTGGTAGAAAATTAAAAAATAAGAAGAAAATGTTAAAAAAAAAGTTGGCGCAAACATATCATTTCCATTTTCATATACACTTGTGTATCTATATGAATTTCCACTACATTTTTGAACACATATGGTGGTGTTTGTTGTCCTATAGAGCAGGAAATCATTGCGCCTGGCCAAAGGCTATGCAGAAATACTTATCGAAGCCGGTGTTTCTTATTTGATAACATTTTTCTTGCACTTATTTGAATGAAATTATGCATACCTACATATGTGCAGATTCATTTTCGAAACATTTTTACGTTAGAGCCAAAAAAATGAATTTATATTAAATTTTTAAATAGATATAAAGATCTACGCACCAGCTGTCAAATGACACCAATATTACTCATATAAATTAAAAAATTTAGTGAAAAATCGCATACGTATGTATATATTTGAAAACTTTCAAGGCACATAAATCGAAAATGATGCGTTTGCACCAACTTTTTTATTACATATTTTCTTCTTATTTTGTAATGTTCTACCACCCTATGTAATTTTTTTAATTTAGAGCATCGTCCGTAAACTAGATTTGTGATACATCTACTTTTTTATTAATAAGGATTTGAAATATATTTACCCAGGCAGAAATTGTGACTTTTCCCAAAATTATGTACCACAAAACCATAATTTTAACGTCATGCTGGTTGTCTTTTTTGCCTACGTACGTACATATGTATGCAAACGGAATGACAAGCCTATACATACCATTTTACACCTCTGGTGAAGGGTATACAAATTGTTTAATTGTAACTCCAAAGATAAACGTATTCTGGAATTTCTGTATTTAACTTTTTTCTTAAGCTTAAATCCCAATATCGGCACATTGACCGATTTTCGTCGGCTCGGAAATTTTGGCTCGCTTTAAACGAATTCATTGCGGTGAGCCGACGAAAATCTGTACAATGCGCCGAATGGTAGGGTCTAGGCTTAGAATTGAATTTTCTATAATTTAAAAATTTTTTTTAATGAAATAAATGTTCCTGAAAATATAAAATTTTATAAAATCACACAGTTAAAATATTCCTGATAATTTCATTTTTGAAACAGATTTAGTCTGACAACGTCTACCACCAACTATACAAATCATATTAAATCTTGTCACGATGTTGAAATAAAATGTCAGAACTTCAAAAACCGTGATTTTACAGCATCATCATCTTCAAAAAGTTGTAAATTCACACACGCAAGAAAGTTAGCCGAAATGTGCTGTATTGACCTACAGCCATTTAACATATGTCAAAGGACCAGATTTCAAAAATATGTAAGACATATTAAATCGGACATAGAATTTCCCTCGTCGACAAATGTAGCTACAGGAGCACTGAATGACGTTTATGATGTACATATATCTTTCATCTATAAAAAATGTGCTTAGTAAATGTCCGAATGATATAAATTTGGTTCTGGATATGTGGACTGACAAATATAAAAAAATTTCATACATCAACATAAAAGTTCATTACTCTGAAAACTTTAATCTTAATTGTATTTCCCTTAAAACGGAACATTTTCCACATCCGCATACGGGAAGAGCTGTTGGGGAAAAGGTTAGTGAAGCTTTAGCGCTTTTTGGTCTTCAAAATAAAAATATCAAAGCAATATCAGATGGTGGTTCGAATATTGTTGCTGCTATGAAAATAAAAAATATACAGCGGCTTAATTGCATGGCACACTCTCTTCATAGATTTATATCCCATGACATTTTAAATAACGACTTATTTGTAGATTTGAATAATATAATTCTTAAACTGAAACAAATATTTCGGGCTTTAACGTACAGAGGAGAAGAAATTGTAGAAATTCAAAAACTTAAACAAAACGAAAACGTATATGACATCTTGTTGGCTTTTCAAGACATAACAAAATGTATTAATAGCGACGAAAAAATATCTTTTGGCGATATTGAAGAAGTACTAGAGGCAGCTCTAAAAGTTCCTCGCCTACCAACAATTAAAAATTCTGTAGAAACCAGATGGAACTCTATCGCTAAAATGATAAGAAGCTTCTCCGAAAATTTCGATGTAGTGAACATAATTCTTTTAAAAATTAAAAAAGAACATTTGCTTATTCTATCAATGGAGGAAGAACTTGTGAAGGAATTTGCCGAGTTTCTTGAAATTTTTGTGGAAGCTACAGTATACATGCAAGGTCAAAAGTATGCCACAGTCTCGTGTGTTATTTATTTCTACGAAAGCATTTACTCCAAATTAGTTGAAAAAAGTTCACACTCATCTTTCGGATTAATTATACATTTGTATGATTTCGCCAAGCAGCATTTTTCTAAAAGATTTCCAGTTTTAAAAATTCATCTTACGGCAGCTTTAATGGACCCATGCCAAAAAAAACTGGTCCTCCTTAGACAAATATCTTAGACGAGTACCGGAAAATCGAATTATACATGACGATTTTGTATTACATAACGATTTTGAAAATCACATATCTAAAGAAAAATTCCTGTATCAGGAAATTAAAAATAATGGAACTTGCGAAGATGATACCCCTGATGAACCTCAAGCAAAGAAAGAGGTGAGATTAAATGTAATATTTCAGATATGTAGAATATCCTAAAACATCTACATACATACTTGCAGAAAGTTTCAGAAACACGGAACAAAATGTTAAATTTTCTTTCCCAGTCTGGCGAGCGGACCAATACAGATTCTCTATCTATTGAAATACGTAAATATTTTGATATCGCTGTGTTTGATGCGGAGAGTCTTGACTGGTGGAAAGAAAACCATCTGGTATGAACTTTAAATTATATTCTGATATAAACAAAAAATAAAAAAATAACGTTACATTTACCATTTTTAGATTTTTCCTAGGCTTGCAATATTGGCCAATTTTTGTTTTGGTATTCCTGCCACGTAAGCCTCTTCCGAAGTTGCATTCTCAATGGCAGGCTCATGCATTGCAGAAAAACGAAGTAGGCTGAATCCTTTTATTAAAATGTTTAGTCATTTTAATGTTTGTTTGAAGCTGCTTATCGTATACTATTTTTTATGGTATTTTTATTTTTTTATGCTAATAAATACATATTAGTTATACACTTATGTGTGTATATACATATAAATTGGCGTTACTATTACTATTTTATGACATTTGTATACTATAATTCATGTATAATAACCATTATAGGCATCCAATGTATTGAAATACAGTCGAGTTCTTTTCAATGCCATTTAAATTTAACTTACAACCCATTTGCACTCAACCAGTTTTTTTCACAAACACTATAATAATTGAAGTTTTATCAACATAGGTAACATTATTGTAATTATATAAATTATCTTTTTATATAGTATATGATAAAATGCGTTTTAAAACTTTTCGGTTTTAGTGTTAAGAACTTTTTAATGTAAGTGGATTAAAAATTAATCACTAAAAAGTTTTGACCAAAAATAATTATAATTTCACTACATATCTTCATAAATTTTAAATTGTCAAAAAATTACTTATCAGCATCCTACAAGTCTTGCTCGTGTAAAAACTGCACTTAACGAATTTCTTAGCGCTTGTTCGTAGTCGGTTATAAATATATTTTGATTCAAATTAAATATATTTTCCGTAATATATTCAAAGAGTGCTTTGTAAATTTCACTTGTTTTTTTGTCCATCAGAACAAAGAAAATGGGAAAATCTAGAAAAGAAATTGTTATTTCTGTCGCTAGAATAAATTTTACTTACTTACCTCTTCACAATATTGTATGTAAATAAAAAGAAACTGCTTAAAGCAGCCATGTGGTACTTAGTTGGAGATATATTTGCTTTTATTAATTCTATTGTTTTCAATGATGAAAACAAGCAGAATGAAAAATGTTCCTCCTTAATTGCCGCGGTGAAGAAATGCTTGGGTTTTGCCCTGTCCTTCGACAAGCCAAAGTTGTTCCACATGCTTTCAATATTAAATGCTTCGATGATATCTATAACTCTTTCCGTTGGTTGGGAATTAGTTCGTTTTTTTGGGACTTAATTCATAGACGACTTACTTCCTATGGCCTTCAGACGGTAGGAACTAAGTCGCTAATGAACTTTGGCCGAAATCAAATTTGAACTAAGTCCCCAAAAATAAAAATGAACTAGGCCCCCAAAAATTTAACAAAAAGAGAACTAATTCCACAAAAATTGTTTTTGTTGTCATCCATATAAAACTTTAGGGACTTAGTTCATTTATGTTTTGGGGACTTAGTTCATTGGGGACTTAGTTCCTACCGCCGTTATGAATACGGCAGTAACAATTAAAATTTTCCAAAAAAAAACGCGTTTGAAAATAAAAAAACGCTGGAATGTGAAAAGTGTCACATAAAAAATACGACCCTGTACTACTTCAACTTTCTATAAATGTATAAGCATTTTCAAAAAAAAGAAAATAAAAAATATTGTGCTAGTGTAATTAAAATAAATATACTTATGTGTAGGTATATATAGCTTACGCACACGACACTTTGTGGTTCAGAGCCAAATTTTAGTGAATTTAATTGCGGATACCAAGTTTCTGATCGTATTGACTTCCGTCAATCTTTCTCATGCCTCCACAATAGCAAGGCTGAATCTGAGGGTTACAATTGTTGTGAAACATTTTATACTATGTGCGCAATAGGAAGTGACAATAAGGATGAACACGATGGTGGTGGCATGACTGCTAAGTGAAGATGTTGCATGATGAGAAAGCTGTACTAGAATCAAGCCCTCAAATATAATGACATACTAAAAAAACACGTGATGTTATTTGTATTCCTGTTTTAAAGCACATGTACGTATATGTATATAATATGATGTATAAACAAAAAAAATTAAAAATATGTACACATTTATTTCATAATAAACTAGCTTAAGCCGGTGGCTTCGCTACCACTCCCCATGGCATTAGTGGTGCAATATGAAAATTGGATTTTGCCACGCTCCTCCACCCGCATACCGAAAATCAAAAATCACACTCCACCTGAATATTCTGAAGATTCCCTGAAATTTCATTAAAATCAGCCCAGCGGTTCTGGAGTCCATACGTTGCATAAATATGTACATACACACATCCTGTGTTATATATGTATATGTATGTAAGTATATACATATATAGATATCGTTCACACGTCACGTCACAAGTAGAAAGGCCCTAACTCCAATAATTTTAGCCTTGCAGACATAATATAAACAATAAAAATGCTTAAGCCAAGTAAACATCTATGTTCTCTAAAAACGGTTAATCAGTAATTACTAAAAAAAAATTTTTTGATTCAGACATGTATTTATTCATTTAAAAAGTTTCCAATCATGTTGGACTCTATAAAATCGTATATTAATTGTGTATGAAACAGTTTAACTTAATAAATATGTACGTATCTGACGAGGTGTATTTGTGTAAAATGAATTGGAATCACTCAATTAACTTGTGCAAGAAATATTAAATTAAAATAATTGAAATGTAATTGCTGGTGGTTCAGCGTTATCTACATACATACATATGTACTATGTATTTCATTGGCACTTCAGCCAAATCCTTTGAACAGTCACAAACATCTAACCTTATGCACAGACTTTCAAAAACTATTTGAGAATTTTTAAATAATATTTTTGAAAAGCACAAACGTTATGTATGTATATGTAGATATGTCCGTGCATACATATGTATTTATGTAGGCATGGATGTATGTACATGTGTATGTATGTTCATATATGTATATGTATGTCTTTATATGCAAGCAAATTATGTCGCTCAAGCTTTTTTGGTGATTATGGCACGATATTTCGTCGGTTGGTTTCTGGTTTGCTGCAGTCTTAATGTATTTTGAATATACTGTGCCACAAACCAGAAACCAACCGACGATTTAAGTACGTAGTTATGTGCATATTCATCTTATTTTTTACTTGTATTAGTTTTATGCATACGTACATACATATATATGTAAATACATATGTATATGCATACATTTTTTTTGAAGTTGAGTTTTTATTTGCATTTTTCAATAGAGGAAAATATAATGTATGGAATAATGCAAAAATTTCGATTTCGAAAAAATAAAGAGTTATGGCCTTTCTATATTAAGGTAACGATATGGTATGTACATAACCACATACATACTTAGATATGTACATATGGATGTATGCACGTGTAGTACCACCAGCACCAACTATTCCACTTATTACATTTATTCAAACTTACAATTTTTGATATGACATTAGCCGCATACCTACCGCCTTTAACCTTCACTACGCACCGAGTTTCGCTTTCGAATCATATGTTGGTAGATTCCGCCACGTAAAGCTCTCCACTTTCACATTTCACAAGAAAAAAATACATTCTGTAAAGAATAAATTGTGATACATAATTATTGAAAAAAACTAATTTTTTTATATTATTAAAATCTTTGTTCTCACCTTTTTACCGGACGCAGTTTAATAGAATCCTTTCCTAAATTTCTACCTACTTATATACATACATATGTACATACAGTGAAGGACTTAAGTCTACATGCAGTCGCATATATCACTATTCTGAAGAACATAATAATTTAATAAAAAAAATATGGATACGTTTTCTTCAAAAATTATTTTTATTTATAAAAACATAAAAATTAAATTAATTCACTTTACTTTAATAAAAAAAACAGAAAAGAACTAAAATATAGTATGACAAAAGTGTACATGCAGTTCAGTCTTTTTAAAAAGTTATCAATAATATCACAACGCATCATATTTTGTTTATATCTAGTATTTGGTTGGTCCACCTCCGTTGTCTATTACTGCTTGTAATCGTCGTGGCATTGATGATACTAAATTGGTCATCTCTTCCGGTGTCACTTTGCTCCATGCCTCTGTTAATGCCTTTTTTAAGGATTTGGCATCCGTAATTTGAATTTGCCGAATTTTGCGCACCAAAAGTTCCCAGACGTGCTCTATTGGATTTAAATCGGGACTTTGCGGAGGTGTATTGAGTTGTCTGGGAGCGTAATATAAAAGCCATTCTTTGACAACCATAGCAGTATGCTTGGGATCGTTATCCTGTTGGAAAATGCAGCCTTCTCCAAGACCCAAGCATTCCACAGATGGCTTAAAATTTTGTTCTAAAATACTTTTATAATGGCAGCAGTCCATAGTGCCTTCTATAAAAACCAATTTTCCAACACCCGACGCTGCTATAGCTCCCCAAACCATAACACTCCCTCCGCCATGCTTCACAGTTGGTATTAAGTTCTTGACCTGCAGAGCCTCATTTCTTTTTCTCCATATCTTAGCACGCCCATCACTTCCGAATATGTTAAATTTTGATTCGTCCGAAAATAAAATCCTGGACCAGAAATCCATTCCTTTGTTAATGTGCGCACGTGCAAACTCAAGTCGAAGAATTCGGTTTTTTTCGGATATTAGCGGCTTTTTACGCGGTGTTCGGCTAAAAAATCCGTTATTGTTAAGAGCTCTTTTGACAGTTCTTGGATGAACAATTTTTTTTGACACATTTGCGATGTGGTCGGCTAGTTTTGGAGCGCTAATTCTGGGATTTTGGGTAACTTCTTTTAAAATACAACGGACGTCTCTCCTGGAAATCTTCTTTGGGCTACCTGTTCTAGCTTTGCTATTAAAGGAACCTGTTTTAGTGTAATTTTCAACAATTGTTTGCACAGTTGAACGTCTCAGATTTAATATTTTTCCTATTTCAGCATACGATTTATTTTCATTTCTGTGTTTCATCACTAATTGTCTAATTTCGATTGATTTCCCTGCGACATTTTGCTATATTCGGTCTGCACACTAACAAATCATAAACTCCAATGTTGCGTATAATAACTACAATGATGTGTTTACCAAAAATTATAAATAACGGTACTTTGCAGCTACTCTATCATTGCTTTATTTGTTTCTTTTCGCTGCATGTAGACTTTTGTCTTCTCATTTTTTTCATATTTTGTGTTTTTTTGCATCACAAAAAAAATCAAAGTATCATTTTTGTTGTTTTTGCAGATAACACCAAATGTAAAACGAAACTGTTTTTCTGTTTTTTCATTGCATGCATATTTTGTTAAAAATAAGCAAAATTGTGCTTGCATGTAGACTTAAGTCCTTCACTGTATACATATGTATATTCAAATATGTATGCATAGATTTAGAAGAAAACATTAAGTATTGTATTAGTAATAGCAACATCAATAATTAATTTTATTATAAGGGCCAATTTCACCAACTTATTTAAACATCAATTCATATTTAAAAGTAATTTTTCCATACAAAAATTAATGAAAATCGACATTTAAATATGAATTGATATTTAAATAGGGTTGGTGAAATTGGCCCTAAGTACTTACCTCTCTTTAATTTCTCCATATGGAATTTGTGCGTTGTCCTTGCGGTCAACACAAGTCCAGTTGTTCACTTATTCTTTTGTAGTGGCACATTTTTCAAAAATTCTATCGAAGTATATTTTACCGTTACTCTAGTGTTACCACCACATCAGACAAGTCGATTGATGCGTCCCTATATTTACACGCCGTAATTACCACTTGCAAACAATAAACAGTTTTATTAGCAAAGCGTGTTGACAAGAGTAAAATAATTGATACATTACATATGTACATACACAAAAATATCCGCATAAGAATATATGAATACATTATAGCATTATTTTTGTTACATAGCGTCTATACCCGATACAATTTCAAATATATTTCTATCAGTAAACGTCATATTTCATAGCATAGCGAATTATATTACGTGTGGACTGCAATATTAGTATTATATTAATATTATATCAGATATTATAATATTGTTTTTAATCATGATGAATGTAAAATTGATATCAGGATGACAATTCATCACGTATAGACTCTATTTATTAATATTATGGTATCGTTATGATATAATCATCAGAGCTCATGGCTTGATAAATTCATCTTGATATCAAATGTCATATTATGTGTTACTGTGCACTTAACGTTTATTTATTACACAATTTTCGTTTAACAAATGCGGCACAACAATTAATTGTGACCAAAAAATTATACAAAACGAAAATTATTTATTTTTGGCAAGTATTTTTAAAGTATTTGTTTGATTCATCATTATATAAAATCACCAACGTCTACCCTTTGATGTAGATATTAATAAAAAAATGACAGTTGCTTTACCGGCGTCATATTACGACTTCTGATATAAAATCAGGTGTGGACGGTCAAAAAACGCACACATACATAGATACCTGAAGATAATTTTGTGTATTAAAGTGAAAATTAATATTTTTATAAAAAAAATTAGGAAATGTTTTAATTATGCACGATGTATTAAGGAAATACCAAAATTTTTATGAAACACACATTACTATTATAATAAACGAAGATGTTTACTGCATGGCTACCTGATATTTATGATATATTATGATATTAACAAGAGTACGTTTTCCCCTACATAGATATTAATATAAATATTAATATATTTTTACAAATGATTTACATATGTTCATCCTATGCACCTTTCCTGTTGACGTTTCCCATATTTTGAGCTACGATTTCCCATAGCCTTAACAAAAGTACAGCAATCAGGAATATTGTTCTGTAATTCTGCCAGCGTTATTGCTATATTGCCAACATATTTATTGCTAGTCGAGAAGGGGGATAAGGTATTGTTTACATCAGAAAAAATTACACGATCTTATGACACGATAACAAAAATAAAATTAATGCATTTCTCTTCATCTCATACAAGGGGAATACGTAACTTTATGTTCCTTATAAAATTTCATTTTACGCAAAAGCTTATCTAGTTAAGGAGTATTAATTTTTTATAAGTAGTTACCCAATTTTCAAAATATAATAAGCAATTGATCTAACACATTAAAACATATCTTCCAAATATTCCAATTAGAATTTTTTGTTTTCCCTATTCGAGTGTTCGCTGCGCAAATTCGTCTTATGAAACACAACAGCGACGAATTTACTCAGCGAATTCCTCTTATATTTGATAAAGTTTGCTGTTGTGTGTACAAAGACAGAGAAAGAGAGATAGAAAATTGTTTTTTCATCGTTCGTCCGCGTTGTAACGAAACAAACTTCTGAAGTCCTAACCTTCAAGGGGTCTTGCTACCTTTTAATACCGGCTGTGCTCATGGAAATTGGGGTGCTTCTTGCCCCTGTCGGTTAATTCATTATTCGCCACAAAATATTTTAAAAATAGGTAGCTATTATGCCAAATCGATCTAATCAAAATCAAACAAACCAATAAAACAATCAAAAAGGAAACAAGAAAGCTTTGTAGGGTTAAATGGAAAATCCCCTTCTTTGTTCTCTACCCACCCAACCATGCTACTTTGCATAAAATCTTAATAGCCCAAATTTAACCTATCTATCAACGAACCTTAACCTTTCATGAATTTAAAAATTATATAAAACTTAACAATTCATATTACTATAAAAAAAAACAAATATATTTTCTTTTCCTCCATTATGGTAATTAAGTTTAAGTTTAAATAAAAATTCCAATAATAATACAAAAAAATAATGATATAATTTAAGAGTAAAAAAATTAAAAGTATTATAATATAATAAATAAAAAAAATTTATTTTAATTAAGAAAAATTTTAACACAACATTTTTTTTATATTTTAATAAAACATTTTAAAACAATGCCTTGCAAAATATAAAAATTTAATTTAAGAAAGATTAGTAACATTAACGTACCTTTTCACAATGTATGGTTAAGAGTTAACGTGAACTTTAACTGACAGTTCTTCAAACAAAACTTGCCGTTAAAGTCCCTGTTATCGTTTAACCATACATTGTGAAAAGGTACGTAAGTGTTAATTTTCCATGTATTTTAAGAACTGTTATTACGTTATCATTATACAGAAAAAATAGTTTCTTTAAAAAAAAAATGTGTTTATAGTTTGATGTACCAAGAATATAAATAAAAGTTTATATTTTATATGAAAATGTTATTTGACTCACCACATTATTCCTTCTTGAACTCCGGGCCTGAATCAATTGCATCTGGTGTTTTCTATTTCCTGGTATTATTTAGAGTTTTCACTCACTTGATGTTTTTATGTATGTGTGTAAATGTTATTATATTATTTACGTTAAGCAAAAATGTTTATGGAACACACAACAACAAAATGGATGACATAAAAAACTACAAAAAAAACTTTTAGAACTATTTATATAAATCCAAAGATATAATAATAACGAATTATGTAATTAAATAAAATAGTATAATAAAAAAAATTTCGAATGTGGAAAAAAAACAAATTTGCAAATATTACGTTAGTTAAATCCGGGATAAATTATAATATGTATATATACTAGTCAAGTATATATGAAACTAAGCAACTAATCATAGATCAATTGTAATGTCCATACGAAAAGAGAACATCAAGAGTTGATTTAACCAGGTTAGCAATCCTAAGATTGCTAAGCCTGGTATAACGAAAGTTATATATAAAGTCAATTAAATTATTTGCGTAAGTCAATATGATAAAATTGTCCCCAGATTTTATAGAAGCTTAGCAAAACGAATGAGCCGAAGAAACCTATAGGCAAAATATGAAATTTGTAAAAACAAGATTTCATAAAAAAAAGAATTACCTTTTCTTACCTGGTAATAACTGAAATAATTATTATTTGCTAAATTTAGTAATTTGGTCAATTTAAATTTCCTTCCCTTAAGATTTCCTTTAGAAATATTTCGCTGCAATTTAAATAATTTTTTCTTAATTATATTTTTTCTTCAAAAAAACTCACAAGCTTATAAAAATTTCAAATGAAATGAAAAAAATATTTCTTCTCCCATAATATTTTGAAAGAAAATTTATGCCAACCTGATGAAATAAATACAAAAACATGTTCAAAAATTATAGTAGTTTGAAACAAGTAAAAAAAATACGTAGCCTCACAAATTCCAATCTGGAACTGAAAAAGGCAAACTCTAATTATCAAGAAACCTAAGCAACTCATAACCAAATATCCTTTGCGTGATACGTCCCCTTTTTACCAGATTCAAAGTCCTGTAATTCATAATAAACTTGACCAAGTCTTCGCAAGACCTTAGCTTTAACTCCTACTGGAGCTAGTTTTGAGCTGAAAAATTCCGCCTTGGAGCTTTGATTGAATGCTCGTCTGTAGACGTCCTGTCCTACAAAAAGAAGTGTTTTGTCTGTGATTTATCCTGTTTTTCTACAAAGCATCTGTCTCCGCCAAAATTCCTAATTTACGTAAAATTTCGTAGTCCTTCCCATGGGTCAGCATGTTCTGTCCAATAACTATTTCATACGCTGTCCTACCAACAGACTGATGTACATTAGTTCGCAAGGAGCAGTTTATACTTGGTATAAATAAGTCCCACTCACGCTGATTTTTCCTTATATAAATCCGCAAAGCTTCATTAATTGTCCGATTAACTCGTTCACTAGCATTTGATAGCGGACTGTAAGCAGCCGGCAAACCATGGTTTACACTATTTTGCTTCAGAAATGTCTCAGTGTACAACATAGAAATAAACCTATCTCAGAGTTTGCCACGAACGACCAATTAATGTTAAAGCTAGTCATCTTATGTCAGGTGGAGACCACAATTTAATTTCCAAAGAAAATTTAAAACATGTCCGTTGGTAAACGCATGTCGTCGTTTAAATAAAATTGAGTTATTGATTGATTATATATGTATGAACTCGTTATCAGTTTTCCGATATCTTGATTATATCTGGAGATATAGAGGTAAAAATTTGTGTTATTTCCAAAATTTTTGAACATTGCAAAGTCGGTTTTAGGGCAATCGACAATTTTTTTCATATGTGGCAGATTTCTCAAGTAAAAGTATTAACATTGTTATTCAAGTCTGTTATAATGTAGTATATCAATGCATATTCTACTCAAAGAACGTAAATTAAAGCAAAGTACAAAAATTTAACTATTGTAAATGAAATTAATTGATATTTATTTCTTATTACTACAATTTCTTTTATTAAATATAATCAATGTCTTTTATTTCTTCATTTGTTTTACCTCTAAAAGTCATGTTATATAAATAAAACTGATATTTTCACCTTTTATATCTACTTTAATATATAAAGTAATTTAAACCACTTGAGCAAGTAGTGAAAAATATTGTTTTTATGAATGTGGAATGCGTGGCCAAAAATTTTTTCATTTTTTCTTTAAGTCCTAATAACTTTTCATATTGGATGTAAAAAGTTTATCAACTTTAAGTTTGTATTTTTAAAAAACTAATGAACTTAACATTCTTCATCAATTTTCTCGAAAACACATTTTTGTCCAATACATCAAAAAAGAAATAACCGACAATGTGTAAAAGAGGAACGCCATAACTTGATCGTGTAACCGCATAGTGCCATAATTTGTGCTATACGGCAGCACAGATTTTTTAGGAATCAATACACAGAAAGTAATAACAAATAGAATTTTCTTTTGAGTTCTCGGGAATTCCCAAAAAAAAAATCCTAAAAATGGAACCTTTCAGTATTTTTGCAATATTCTTCTTTTCGCCGGGGGCAGATTAGATTTTTGGAAATATTTTGTTCTTCTCTTTAGAAACTCACATTAATTAATAAAAAAATATTTCGTTCAATAAGAATTGAAATTACTGAACTTAAGCCCGATTTAGAAATTATTTCTGATTAAAATTCACTATAGTTCAATTAAAGTTTAAAAAATGTCTCATTTTTGGAAATATTTAAAAACATATCTTGTCTTAAGGTGGCGTAATAAATTTTGGAATTTGATATTTAGAAAAAAAATAGGTCTAATTCAAAGACATATGTATATGGTTAATGCGTTCATAATAAGAATGATGGAGAAAATTTTTCTAAACTTTTATATCTGAAGGTAAAGACCGCTCTCTTGAGGTGAAGAAAATAATTTTTTTTCCTTTTTTAATATTAATTGTACAAGAATATCGTTTATTGTTTGAATTTAAATATTTAAATATTCGTTTCGTCTGAATTTGGCGAGTACGAATATCTAAAAACGGCCGAATATTCGAGAATTCGAACACGAATATACAATTCTACATGTATTTCATATGTAATATACAAACAATGTAATGTATTTATTTTTATCATTTTGTTAAATTAACCAAAATGTATACTTTATATATGCAAGGTTTCAACTGCAGTTTGCTTATTTTACTTTTTAATAAATTATTTTTTAATAAAAGTATAAAAACGTATATAGAAACATATAAGTTTAAATGTTTTTATATGTTAATGTAAAAATACTCCCTTTTCGAAGTAATTTAATAAAAAAAAAAGATTTTTTGCTATGTCCAGTATCTGAACTAATAAATTTAGCAGTAATATCGGTATTATAAACTCGGTAACGGTATGTACCGGTAATACCGATACCGAAATAAAAAATACCTATACCGTTACCGATACCGAAATTTAAAAAATAGTTGTACCGGTATCACTACCGATACCGTTATTGGTTTCGGTTTCCAACCTTGGTTTATATAAAAGTTGAGCAAAATATTTACAGGGAGAGAGAGAATAAAAAACAGAGACTATGATAGAAGCAATTAACATGTAGGTTTGTGATCAAATATTATAAACCTGTAAAACAAAAATTTTGACAAACATGCGGAATTGTATCTGAGTTGAAATGTCAGACGTAAAAAACATTTCGTGTACGACCTAATTAAATAAGGCAAGTAATAGCCAAACAAGATCCAGATCAGGAAAAGGAAATAAATTTTCATGTCGAGAGGTACGGTATAGGGTTTAACTTTAGATCCATGGGTTCTGACAATTTTTCGAGTACAAAATTACGATTATTTTATATTTTATCGGGATTTCGACGATTTTTTTTTGCTTTTATCTGGCAGCACTGCTTGTAAAGAAGCATCATGAATTCATTTGCAATAAAAGGCACCAGCGTGGAATTCAAGTTTTAGGAAAATGTATTTTCACTGAAGGAGTTGCTAAATGTGGAGGCTTGTCGTGGCAATTCTGGAAGCAAGAAGCCAATTCTGTGTAAAGCTACAGAAAAAAGTATGTTAAAAAACTATTTTTTGTACTTAAATACATACATATGTATGTATATTGGACGACTACATGCGCCTTTATATTAACAATGCTACATACATATGTATGTACATAAGGAAATAAAATCTGTTTTGCTGTCCATTTTTAGCCGACTGCCAATAATAATTCGAAGTGAACTTGTTTCGCGGTAAGCCTGGCATTCATATTAAATTGAATATTTGTGAATTTTTTTTGTTAAAACCTACTATGCGAGAAAAAATGCATTAAAGTATGTACATACAATTTCAATATCGCTGGTCTCATGTAGAAAGACCCTAACTCGCAGCTTTTCTTGGATATATAATTTTAGTGATTTCATTATACATGTGTATGGATTTTGAGTTAAATCTACTGGAAAAAGTTGGAAGTTACTGTATTTCTACCTGAGAGCAATGATATGCATAGTTATGTATATCGTCAACTTGAAAACGAAATAATTCTTACCAAAAACAAATAAAATTTTTCATACTGATTCCTCGTGCATACAGTAAAACAATTGCTGAAAACCATTTGACTTTTCGTCTCAAAAGAGTGGAAAAAGAAATGGCAAAGGGTACTTTGTTAAATGTACATTAAATATGTTCCAGTGTTGGTTTTCAGTTGGTCTAATTGTTTTTTGCAGAACTACTAGGGCAAATTGTATGATGAATTTGATGTGAAGACTGAAATAATCGAAATAAAATAAAACTTTTTCGACACAAAGTCATCACATAAAACTTTTGATGAAGTTGGCGAAAAAAAATCTAATTTGGTGTAAAAAACAATTCCTTGTATATTTGATGACTCTACATGCATTTTTCAATTAACAATGGGCCTGTACGCAAATGCATCGATGCGCTGCACATGATGCGTATGTGTGACAAATTTGCGCAGCTGATACAAAACAGGTGATGCAGACAAAAAAGTTCATTTGATTGCAATTTTGAACGCGAGAGCATTAAAAATGGAAAAATTAATAATTAACTTATTTTTGACTTGGATGAATACAAAAATGAATTGAAATTGCTCAATATACAAAATAAAATTCTTAAAGTGTAAAAAAGAAATTTATTGCTACGCGAGAGCATTAAAAATGAAAAAATTAATAATTAACTTATTTTTGACTTGGATGAATACAAAAATGAATTGAAATTGCTCAATATTCAAAATAAAATTCTTAAAGTGTAAAAAGAGAAATTTATTGCTACATTTTTTTTGTTCCAACATCAGAAGAATTCCAAAAGTTATGGAATAACTATGTATATTACTATTATAAATTAAAAAAAATTATTAATTTTGTCAACTTGACGTCAATATCTATTATAAAAACTGATAAAAAACAATAAATTAAGAAAATAAAACAAGTAACTAACAAATCAAATATTTACTCATCTCTTCCATCAGCCATTTTTGTGAATCCTTTTTGGTGTTATTTTACGCATCATCTACTATACAGTGATGCATTTTAGAACCCAAAATTTTCAAGTGTTGCCATCTGTTGATTTTCAGAACGCACGAAGCATCAGATGCAGCGCAGTGATACATTTCCGAACAGGCACAATATCGCATAACGGGAACGTGTTTATTTAAAAACTTAAGCCTTGCTGTTGTTGCGGTAGCAACGTGTGCCGATCATGAATAATAATAAAACGCGAATAAATACGATTGGCTTTATTGAAGCCTTACAGTAAGTTGGTTTTATTATCTGTTTAAATGATAATGTGATATAAAATATAATGAATTTATGTTAAAAAAAATAAAGGAAAACTTACTTTATTCTCCCTGGTAGAAGTCTTCTTCTTCTTCTTTTTTAAAATGGTTGCCACAAATGTAGCCAAGCAAATACCAAAAAACCAATTTTCTTTTCACCACTTGTACCGACTACTCTCAGGGTGCCATAAAGAATAAGAGTAAATTCAACCCTGAGACAAATGTCAAATTAAAAATACGTTAGACAAATTTATTCCACAACATTCCGGCCACCGTGAGTCGATTAGGGAGACTCACCACCAACGTCGAGTACCGCCAACTTTGATGCTGGCCGTCTTAGCCTTCCATACACTGTCTTTACCACCGCCAAGCGAACCTGATCATCTGCTGCCATGAAAACCTCTTCGATTATTCCTCGATTCCATTGCCCACGTGTCTCGTTATCATCACAGATTATCACTATATCTCCCACTTGTATAGGCTTCACTGGTTGATACCATTTCGTTCTTCGAGTCAGCTCTGGGAGATAGTCTAATATCCATCTCTTCCAAAAGGTCTGTTTTAGCTGCTGTAAAATTTGCCATTGCTTTCTTAGACACTTTTCTTCTGAAACCCAGGTGTCTGTAATATATTCGGGCACCCAAGCAAAAAATGGTTGGGTGTTAGTGGCTCAGAGCCCGAGCTTTCAATCGGGAGATGAGTTAGTGGTCTTGAATTTATGAGGTTCTCGGCTTCCACCAATAAACTGTAAAACCTCTCAACCTGTGGAGCCTTCTCCTTTAAGGTGAACGATAACACGTTTTTTACCGAACGCACCATGCGCTCCCATGCACCTCCAGCCGATGGATTCGCTGGTGTGTTAAACAGCCATTCAATACCATTTCGCGCACAATCATTCATTACCTTTGCCCCATCGAATACAACCTCTTCTTTGCTAGCCCCACGAAGTTGTTGCCTCTGTCGCTTTTTATCCGTACGGGCAAACCTCTGCGATTGACGAAGTTTCTAATATATAAGATAACCGCATCTGTCGACAAATCCCTTGCAATTTCCAAATGGGTAGCTCTTGTTGTGAGACATGTGAATATGGGTACCCATCTTTTCTCATGCCGTCGTCCTATGGAAACAATAAAGGGGCCAATGTAATCCATCCCTGTATACGAAAATGGTTTCACATATGGAGTTAGTCTATCCTGTGGATGCAGTCGCATTAAGGGCGGTTTGGGAACGGCTGCCTTATTTTTACACATCTGACAATTTCGGCTAACAGACCTTACTAACTGCCTCAGGAACGGTATCCAATATTTCAATCTAATGGCTGCACAAATAGATTCCTGATTTTGATGCTTAAAGTCTTCATGGTACTGTTTCACAATAAGTCTTGTTAGTATGTGTTTTTTCGGCAATATAATAGGCTCTTTCGTGTCACTATTAACGAATGTTGCATTATTAATTCGCCCGGACAGGCATATCAAGCCATCTTGGCGTAAAAACGGGGTAAGCTTATAAATTGGGCTAGACTTTGATAAAGCCGCTTTTCTCTCTAATCTAGCGTATTCGTCGCGGAAAAAGTCACGTTGAGCAAGTTTACATAAGTATTTAGTTGTTTCGATGATTTCACTAACGCTCAAATAGTACCCGTATGCTTCTACAACACCCTTTTGTCCTGTACCTTTCGATCTAAAAATTTTCACTGCACGTTGCACCCAACACATTACTCTGACCAATTTGTTAAAGCTAGAATATCTTCCGAATGGTACAAACGATTCCTCATCAATAAAAAATATAAATTTTGATCGCCTCTCTGGCTTAAAGTCGTGTTCATTGATATCGTTTGGAATCTCCGGCCAATCCTTCTCATCATCCTTCAAAAATTTCGCACCACTTAGCCAACGGGATGCTAGACACGCATTTAAAAAATTTTGAGGCCTCGTAGCATCATCTTCAGGGTTTTGTGCACCAGACAACCATCGCCATTGTTCTACCTTTGACGAATCTAATATTTCCACAACTCGGTGCTTCACAAATTGTTTATAGGCTCTGCAATCGATTTGGATACACTTAATTACCGTTTTAGAGTCCGACCAAAATACTATGTCCCTGGGCTCTATGTCATGACAAGTTGTAATTAATTCTTTTAGTCTTATGCCCAGCACTGCAGCCTGCAACTCAAGACGTGAAATAGAAAGAGGCTTTAACGGCGCGCATCTCGACTTTCCCGCAACAAAGGCAACATTTATTTCGTTGTTGTAAAATATCCTCCAATAAGCTACAGCGGCAAAAGCCACCTCGCTGGCAGCCACAAAAACGTGTAAATCGATCACTGCGCCAGGGCAAATAAATTCTCGTCCATAGCATCTGGGTAATTTTACTAGTCCTATCCCCTGCAAACTCTTGTACCACTCGTACCATTTTACATAAATCCAATCTGGTATAGGCGATCTCCATTCAACCTTACAGCGCCACAGATCCTGCAGCAGTATTTTCGATTTTATTACTATACTTGCCAAGAATCCGAATGGGTCAAAGTATGACATAGTTAGGCTTAAAACTTCACTCTTCGTTGGCTTTCGGTCTCCATTTAAGACTGCCTCCGGGACTCGCATAAACTTCGGTATGAAACAAAAACAATCATCAGAGGGCCTCCAACGCATTCCCAAAACCTTCTCAGTACTCATCTCACCCGCTCCCAAATTCGCCAAGGCTAAATCATCGTCAATGAATCGCCAAAAATTCCGGCGAATTTGAGACAAATCGCCGTAATTCAAAACCGGCCTGGTCATGAATATTAATAACGTCTCTGGCAACACTTACAGCATCGCTCACGCTGGAAAAACAGTCGACGTAATCGCCCATGTAGTGGTTGTCGATAATTGCCTGACAGGCTTTAGGATGACTATCTTTATAGCATTCAGCATTAATATTTTTTACATACTGTGCGGAGCATGGAGAACTGGCCGAACCAAATATCATTACCTGCATTACATACTCCTCGGGAGGTTTCTTTGTATCTCCATCTCGCCACAAAAAACGTTGGGCAGTCTGATCTTGATGGCGAATTTTAACGCGATGGAACATCTCCTTAATATCAGCGCAAACTCCTATCTGCCTTTGACGAAATCGAAACAATACCGACAACAACATTTTAGGCTGGTATTTATCAGGGCCCTTCATCAGTCTCGAGTTGAATGACTCACCATCCACACATGCGGCCGCATCAAATACAAGACGCCTTTTGTTATCCTTATTCATATTTGTAACGACAAAATGTGGTAAGTACCAGGTACGGCTATTTTTAACAGCTACCTCTTCCGGCAATAACTTTCTGGCATAAGACTTTGCTATGTAATCGTCTATTTTGTTCCTATACCACGTACCCAAATCTTTATCCTTATTCATTTTTGCCTCCATATTAAGAAGACGTTTCATTGCCATTGGATAACTATGCCTGTAATCAAAATTGTCACGCGTCCATAAAAGCCCAGTTTCATAATTATGATCCTTCTTTTGTGTTGTATTATAAAGTATTTTTTCTGCACGCATGTCTCTACCGGATACGACTGGCTCCAATATTTTAATTCCTAGGTTTTCCAGTGTGAAGTACTCTAAGACTTGCCTATGAATATCATCCAATATATCAACATCAATTTTATGCACTGTGGCCTCACTAGAGTCTTCACCCGATCCGAAAAGTACGTTACCTAAATTCGTTTGATGGACGGCAAAACATTCGTTTAAATTCCAAACCTTAAATGGGCGCACTAATCTTATGTGGGGCAGACCAATAAGTAATTTCGGCTGAGCGTCAAAATAATCGTCAATAACAATTTCGTTCAAAATCGGGAAATTACTTTTAAACTGCGTAAGCTGCAAGTTTTGACTTGGCAATTTCAAATTCTTAGTGGTCCATACGTTTCTCATCTGAAAACTAGCATCCTCACCAAAGCCACCAATTTCTAAATTCACTTTTCTTGATACCTCATCAGTCGTCCTGCCGCCAATCCACCCCAGGCGCAAGCTATCTGAAGAACCGTTCAACCAGATTGTATCTGCGACCCCTTCTTCTAAAAGAGTAATCTTCATCAATAAAGGCTAAAGCTTTCACTGAACCCCTCGGACCCCTTAGCACTACCGGCAAATATTTAAACAACGCTTTCTTATTTAATGAATTATTAACAATCGTGTTTACAGGCGTGTTATTGTCCTCCCTGTTATTATCGTAAACTTCTGCTTCTACAAATGTGTTGTTAGTTCTACGTTCAAATTTGTTGACATTACCAAATTCGCTTGTATTGTCAGCTTGACGTACACTTTGCTTTTTATTTTCGTGTAACAATTGATTGTGATATTTATCACACTTCAAAATTCCACATTTGCGTCTATTTTTACAATTAATTGTATTGTGACCAGGGCGAAGGCATCCAAAACAAAGGCGATTGCCTTTTACAAACTTCCATTTATCGTTTGTTGAAATTTCTTTAAACTTGCTGCATTGGTACAGCTGATGGCTCTGGTGGCACATAAGGCATTTGGTAAGTGCATTGTTTGGTGTTATAATCGCAAATGATGGATTTGTTTTGTCTCTTTTATTCGGCGCATAATCACCCTTACTTGCATCTGTCTCAACGGAAAGGGAAATATATGTGGCAGCTTCTTGTAACCACAAAATAAATTCATGTACACTAGGATATGGGCCGAGGCAGGTCATTGAGTGTTTGGTCCATTCCTCGCGTTTCTGGAGCGGCAATTTGCCAACCAACTCGTCTAGCAGCGTAGGATTATTAAGGTGAGGCGATGCGTTAGAATTTATCAAAAATATAGAAAGATTAGACACCATTGTGCTGTAACTCACTAACTCATACATTCTCTTTGCAGATATCGGCGGAAATGCTCGAGCTTTAGTAATCTGGCTTCTTATCAGTACCTGGGGACGCCCATAGTGAAATTCGAGAGTACTAACGACCTGATGAACACTATCAGGATGAATTAAGAATGCCTCTACTTTAGATCTAGCATCCCCTTTCAAAGATTTCTGTAATCTAATTAAATTTTCCAAATTCGAATAGTTATAATTCGCCGTTGTTTCCCTATACGACACTATAAACATAGGCCATTGTTCGGGTTGGCCTGAAAACGAAGGTAAGTCAAGGAGTTTACGAATCTGACTGGAATCGCTTGCAGTTTGTATTACGGGCATATTGAAAGAGGAACTTGTTGATTGGCAAAATTCCTTCGGTGGTTACAGTTTGGTTTGAAGAACCGGCAATAGCTAGCAGTTGTTTTAAAGAGTTCTTTAAGGCTAGAACCTCTTCCTTTAGTTTGGCCACAGACGAACTATCCACTTCTATGATTGTTGTCTCATTATCGCTTTCGGCCGGAGAAGCTGTCAGAGTGTTGTCTTCCGTTTCTGATGGCATATTTCCTTCCATGAGACAAATGTCAAATTAAAAATACGTTAGACAAATTTATTCCACAACACTTGCTGTCCATTTTCATACCCTTTACGAAAAAATGGTAAAAGGGTATCTATAGGTTTGTCATTCCGTTTGTAATTTCTACAATATTAATAAGCGACACATAAAGTATATATATTCTGGATCCTTATGCATAGGGAAGACGAACAAGCGTTATCCGTCTGTCTGTACGTGAAATCGGTTTTGCCAAGCTCCCAGAATAGCTAGAGACTTCGTTCTTGGACTGGTGTGTCAGAAATTTTCCAAAAAATTTTGCTATTAAAAATCAGCAAAATCGGGCAGACGGTTTCAGAGCTGGAAAACTCAAAATCTATTTTCCCATAGAAAATAACTCCCGAAAACAAGTTTTTATTACTTTTTTATTAAATTAACTTATTTTATACTTCGGTATGAATAAAATTGAGATTTATAATTAAAAAAATTTTTTTTTAAATTTAACAAAATAAAAAACGTTTCCAGGGTTGGAAAACTTTAACTTTTTTCCTAATAATTAATCATATTTCATGTTTTAGGAAGAAGGCTATTTTCTCAGGAACGGTAAAAGCTACGAGTCTGAAATTTGGACAGTGTTTGTAGAACTTTGGCCGCTACAACAACAAATATATAAAAGTTAAATATTAAAGGGTGATCCAAAACGAGTGACGAAAACTTTTAAAATACCATGTAATATACATACAATTGTATGTACATACATACATATGTATATTGACACTTGAAATTTGTAAAATTAGTGTATTTTTATATAGGCTACAACAATTAACACTAAAATTAAAAAAATTTTAGTTAAAGGGTGGTCCATCAGTTAATGAAATTTAGACTATGTAATTTTGACAAATTGCTATATCTTGGAAACTGTAAGATTTAAACTCTTGAAATTTTCAAAAACGGTCAAACCAAAAAATCCAAAAATTATAAAATCGCCAAAAATTTTAAAAAATCGCCAAAACGAAAAAAATCGCCAAAAAAAAAAAACGCCAAAATTAAAAAAAAACGCCAAAAACCGAAAAAATTTCCAAAACGAGAAAAACGTGTCAAAACTAAAAATAAATTTCCACAATGACAAAAAAACGCCAAAAACCGCAAAAATCGCCAAAACAAAAAAAAAGTGCTTATATGAAAAAAATCGCCAAAAATTAAAAAAAAATCGCCTAAATGAAAAAAAAATCGCCAAAATAAAAAAAATTGCCAGAACGAAAATAAATCGCCAAAATTAAAAAAAAACTTCAGACACAGAAAAAAATCGCCAAAACAAAACAAAAATTAAAAAAAAATCAAAGAAATTGCCAAAACGAAAAATAAATCGCCAAATTAAAAAAACGCCAAAAATAGGAAAAAAATTTCCAAAACTAGAAAAAAGTGTTTAAACAAAAAAAAATTACCACAATGACAAAAATCCGCAAAAATCGCCAAAACAAAAATTTCTTATATGAACAATAATCGCCAAAAATTAAAAAAAATCGCCTTAATGAAAAAAAGTCGCCAAAATAAAAAAATCGCCAAAACGAAAATAAATCGCCAATGTTATAAAAAAACGCCAAAAACCGAAAGAAGTCACCAAAACAAAAAAAAATTGCCTATATGAAAAAAATCGCCAAAATTAAAAAAATCGCTTAAATGAAAAAAATCGTCAAAATCAAAAAAATCCGCCAAAACGAGAAAAAAGTGTCAAAACTAATAAATTTGCAAAAAAGAAATAAAAACGCCAAAAACCGAAAAAATCGCCAAAACAAAAAAAAAATTGCCTATGTGAAAAAAATCGGTAAAAAATATAAAAATCGCCTAAATGAAAAAAAATTGTCAAAATCAGAAAAATTGTCAGAAGGAAAAAAAGTCGCCAAAATTAAAAAAAAAACGAGAAAAAAGTGTCAAAACTAAAAAAATTGCCACAAAAAAATAAAAAAAAAATTATATATATAAAAAATAAAAAATCGCCTAAATAAAAAAAACGTCAAAATAAAAAAAAAACCGTCAGAACGAAAAAATCGCCAAAATTAAAAAAACGCCAAAAACCGAAAAAAATCGCCAAAACCAAAAAAAATTGCCTATATGAAAAAAAATCGACAAAACAAAAAAAATCAGCAAAATAATATAAATCGCCAAAATTGAGAAAGAAGTATGCATTTTTCACAAAATTAATATGTACCTTCATATCTCTGTGCTTATGTATGTATCTCTATACTACATAATCGCACTTTGGTAAAGGGTATATAAGATTGGGCACAGCAGAATATAGCACTCTTACTTGTTCAAATTAGTTCTTAACTATTTTTTAATATTATATTTTACATATTTCTAAACAGATGACTGTTAAAAATTAAGCAAATTACTCGGTCCTTATTATGACACAATGGTGCACATATCACCCTATAACACATAATTTTATGCCCTTTTGAACTGCGCAGACATTATGAATAGAACTATAACAGATAGAAATTTAAAGTTTAAAAAGCTTTTATAATAAAACCTTCAAAAAGTATCTAGAAATTATATAACACCCTTACGATTACAAATTTATATAATGCATACCAAATTGCAGTGATAAGTATTGTACCAAATTTTTATCTCACTACTTTTGATGGCAGATATTTTGGAAAGGAACTTTGCCTTTTTCACATTTATGTATGTTTTTGTGAGGATTTTAAATTAACACAAAAAGTTATTTGCTAGCGCCAAAAATTTTTTTTGTGAAAAAATGATTTTTTGTTGTTGATTTATTCCAAAAATGGGACACTGATGAAATATTGTTACTAACGTTTCTTTGAATTTTTCACAGTTTTCCTGGAAAATGACGTTCTTTTAAGAGGACTGTGGAAGATAGACTATTAATTATTCTAAATTAATTTTATTAACACAACTGATATAAATTCAAATCATTACAAAATTATTATAAAATCTAAAAAAACAAGGTAATATGAATTTCAGAATTATT
The DNA here is from genome assembly GCA_905220375.1 of Tachina fera. Taxonomy (NCBI): domain Eukaryota; kingdom Metazoa; phylum Arthropoda; class Insecta; order Diptera; family Tachinidae; genus Tachina; species Tachina fera. The sequence goes on along the minus strand of LR999965.1, from coordinate 98,995,953 downwards.
ATTCCGTGTGGTATAACTAGGGTTGTTATCTGTCCTCTTTTTCCCGGATACTGTCCTCTTTTTGGGATCTCTGTCCTCGGAAAAAATAAGAGTCCGAAAAAGTCCTACGTTTTAAGAAAATTTTTTCGCTTTTATATTGCTTGACAAATGGGATTTATTAAAAACTAAATTAAAAAGGGCAATAATTGGTATTGGATGTCCAGCTTATATTATAAATAACACTGTTCATGAGGCTTGTGCTATGTTATTTTAAGACGTAGAATTATTAACATTTACATACATATATAAAATATCGATAGAGTTGAGCATAAATTACCAGAATAAAATTGTACCTAGCCTTAAGTGAGAGTTCAAAATATTTGTTGTATGAACAAATAAGACATTTTAACTAAACAATTAAAGTTTATTTAACGTCCATAGCCCTACCGTTAGAAATATTTGATGTGTAATCGGATTCTCAGTTGATGAAGAATTAGTTTTTAATAAATTCTTGGGCTATAAACCTTTTTTGGATAAATACAAGTATAAGTTTAAAAAAATGTTCCCAAAATTTTAAATGATATCTTAAGTGCAATTTCGTTTCTGTACGCAAATATTCTTAAATTTTTAATTTTTTGTACACACAACAACCAACTTTATCAAATATGAGAGAAGAATTCGGTGAGTAAATTCGTCGTTATTGTGCTTCACACCACGTATTTACGCAGCGAATACTTACCGACGAATTCGTCGACATGGACGAAATTCGTCGTTCGTCCCAATTGTGTTCCTTGCATTAATCTTAGAATTTATTTTACAAGATTAAAATAATAAATAAATAAGTAATAAAAGGAGAGAGTTCAATAAATTCAGTTAGCTTAGTTAAAGGGATTTCGTTTGTGTTTTTAATTTCATATATTATTTAATTATGCATATGTATGTAAGTGTGTGGGTGGCTGTGTTTTAATGAATTTTTTACGACGTTTAGATAAATTTTCTTTGAATATTAATAAAATTATTTACATTTAGATTTTAGAATACGGACGATTGTGTCGTCCGTATTTAGTATGTATTTAAGATTTTAGTGTTAGTAATATTAATGTAAATACTCAATCTCGTTTTATTTTTAATACCTACTTTTTTAAGCAAATGTGCGGGTTTTTTCCCTCTGCTGTCCTTTTTTATAAATTAAGCGATAACAACCCCAGGTGTAACACAAAACAATTTTTTGGGTGCAATGTCACATTACATTTAGAACAATAAAAATTTGCTTTTTTGTGGCATACAATGGTCGCATTCATAAGACGTAACAGTTGCGCAACCGTTGAGTGTTTGTCTTAGAAACGCATAGTTGAGTATCTCCACTCCACTCAACAGTTGAGTAATTTTCCATCATAAAATTTTTTCGCTATCTATAGTCAACACGTTGTGCTCAGCCTGAACAGCTGGTCAAATAGAGCTATTTCTTTTATGTGCTTTGCTAGGTGGCAGCAACAAATATTTGTTAAGTTTTACATTACAAATGCGATGAAGTAACGAAATAAAGATATAAAATTACATTATATACATCAAGCCGTTTCTAAGAAGTAGCTGTTGGGAGCAACAGTTGCCAGCAGTTTCACAACTGTTGAGCTCAACAGCTACTTCTTATGAATGCGCCCACTGCAACGGGTTCGCCGTTTTTTATACACAATTAGATGATCTCTTCCATCAAGACGGGAGTGCGAATGAAAACTTCTAGCATGCTTTAGTGCAGCTGGAGATGATGGCTTTTTAAAAGCTTCTAAAAGACCTGTTGGTATTTGTCGACAACAGGCAAAACCATCCAATTTTCCTACATTATTACGGTAGATGTGCCAACCATTTTGCGTGGACATGTCAAGACAGTGACTGCTGCGTATTTATTTGTATTTTTCAAGAAAAACTGATATATTAAAAATAAGAAATTTTAGTGTAGTTGACTCTTTTTTTAGTGTTGCCCCTTGTTTTCTGATAACCCCTATTTGGTGCCACTTTTTGAAAAATGTCGTCGGTCACCCTGCTTCCAAATAGGTAAAGTTAGTTCAATATCTGTCTATTCCCATGTATGTATACTTCTTTGGTTCAGATGCTTTGTAAATGCGCTTTGTTGTTTTTATTCGTTTAGTCAAGTGTGCTAAGCATATTTCATCTTCGCTGTCGTCATCTTCCTCGGATTGAGCACCTGGCAAGTTTTACAAATAAACATTATTTTCTTTGCCACCTTCATCTGTACCATCGTTATTGCAATTTTCTGGTGGCAATATACATATAAATCTCGTCCGGATAATATTCGCTGCTCAAATTCTCTGCCTCTTCCAATATTTGATTCAGAGTTAACGGCTTTCGCATACATGATCTAAAATATAATGTTAAAGGTAGGCTCTTTTGCCACTGTCCTTTTATAAGGAACTGTATATTTTTATGAATAAAAGGCAAACGAAAGCCATATTTTGTTTCTCATAGCACAAAACTTAAATATTATGAACCAAACAACGTAATAATAAAGCCCCAAAATATATTTTGTTGTTTGGTTTATTTATTTTTTTGCCGTTCGTTTTCCATCGTTGCGAAAATTATAGTTTTTTCCAAATAGTATGTTTGTCTTATCGTAGATAACAACCAACCGCGCTATTGCAATTCCCACACTCAACTGTTACTTGTTCTCTTTTCAGTGTGTTAAAAATCAGATCAATAGATCAAGTGTTAGAAGAGAAATACAGCAAAAATAACGGGACCTTTTAAAAGGACGGTGGCGCCAAGTGTGTTAAGTAAATGCAAGTACACTAGATGCATATTGTTTTCCATGCACTTAAAAGGTTTTTTATTTATTTTTTCTGGACTTAGCGTTTTTGCTTACCACTGTATAACAGCAAGATAAAGAACATAACGACATTTAAATTTTTGAAAATGATGTGTTTTGAGTTACTGTAGCATTCTAGATTAAAAACCCACTTTGCATAAAAAATGGAGTTAGCATATTTGCCAACTAAGCCAACGATATGGAAGTCAATTATATTTTATTATTTAATAAACGTCATTTCTCCTCCGTGTTGACAGGAAAACTAAAGTTAACAGGAATGCAGTATAAATATAAATAATAAAAACTGGAAATCCCGTTTCCAAACATGGTATCCATTACGTATGTACATGGTATTTACAATTTTGATTTCACATAATATTTCAAATTAGAACAAGGAAATTTTTAGCACTTTTTTGAATAATATACGCCAATTTTAAATTAAAAAAAAAATAAACGCCAATTTTCTGATTAACTGTAAGAATGTATCAACAGATATCTTTGAAGCTTTTCTCAAAATTTTGCTTATTTGCCAAATTATTAAATATTTTAAATTTTAATATAAGTGAAATTCAATAAAATTAATAAATAAACAAAAGGAATTGAAAGTAATCCGTAGAAGTAATCGGATTACTTTCGATTCTTTTTAATTATTTTGTTGTAATTTCAAGTAATTCAGATTACTTTTCCATTATTAGTAATCGTAATCAATTAGTAATCGTGCGAAACTAAATATAATCGTAATTTAATCATTACTTCAACTTTAAAAAAAAAGTAATCAAATTAGTAGTCAGTACAATTACTAATCATTACTTAACAGCTTTGCTTTCATATTTGTTTTTAAGTAAATATTTTATGAACAATAAACTTGCTTTTTGCTTCTTCCGAAGGCGAAGTAGACCTAGTGTAAGTAAAAAAAACACAATTATTGTAATATATACAATAATTTAACATTTTATTTTATTAAAATAAGATTATAATTTGTGAGCCCGATCACAGGGGAGATGTGTAAACATCAAGTAATGAAATTTTTTTAATATTGCCTTGTGGTAACTAAAATAAGATACATAAATTTTTGACTCTACTGTATTTAAAAATCTACGAAAAACTGCATCTACAGAAATGGATTTATTAAATGTGGGGGTTTGTAGAGAATTCCTCATATGCAAGGTGAAAATGTGGGTTTGCAAAATGTGTATTAAAATCTCCACCCATAATAATTGACTTGAGATGGAGATTGTTACCCAATTGTCGTGCACCAGTGTAAGGCAACAGTACGTAATGAATATATGTTGTAATATAATATTATAAATTCCTTATAAACACAGCTATATATCTTTTAAACAAACATTTGACATTTAAAACGCTCTTTTATTTAAAAGTTTATGTTTACTTTATTTATGTTATATTTTTCAACTTTTTAACAAAATTACCTTCACTGGGAACACTATTTCACTTCACAATCGATTTCTATTAAAATTAACGTTGCTCCAGAAGGTATGCTTTAAAATTCGGTTGAGTGTATTTCTCTGTACTTGTTCCTCTTGTAACTTTACAAAATTTCGTATTTTTAAAAATTACTTTTTATTTAATATTATTAACTTTTAAATACATTGTAGCATATATGAGGCGCTCAGCGCCAAAACGACCAAAGCCCAAAAAAATGGTTCTGAGAAAAACGAAGTTATAAGAAAATAAGTTTTTAAAATATTTTAATTTTTTTTTAATCGTAAATAAATATTAGTTGTAATATTTGTTTTAGGTTAATCATTAGGTCTTAATTAACTTAGATAAAGACTGTTTATTAATACAAAAATTAAAGTGGCTTAAGCCATTTTAGAATCCATTTAAAAAAAACTATATTGGAACTGAGGGTTAGGCCATTTTGGCTCCATTTATTAAAACATACAAAATCTCTTCAGATAAATAAAAATAATTTTAAGCGTTTTAAATAATACAAATTAATAATTATTCGTCTTCGTCCTAAATATCTTCTTCTTCGGCTCTCGAATTTGTTTTTAAATTATAATAAAATGCATGCTTTATAAAAGGTCTGAGTTCCTGTAAATCCTTAAACTTTGTAGCTTCAATGAATCTTCCTCCAGGTTAAAGCGGTTCCAATTCCAAATTTACGAACTTCCTGGAGTTCCTCTTTGAAATATCAACTTGTTGAAATAAAACATCTACTTATGTTTTTTGAATAATTGTATTGAATCATAAATGAATTCACATTTTGGAATCGAAGCCACTGAATCTTAAGCCAATCAACTTTTGAAGTTTTGTCTGCAGATATTTTTCTGTTTGTCACTAGTTTCGTTTATTACTATTAAGTGTATTTATTGAATGTTTGCCACAAGGAAATGGCTATTAATTTTAGTTAATTTTTAATTATTGTTCCAACTTCATTTGTTTCTACATACATATATTTATGATTTGAACGGGCTAAAGTTCGTATCGCTTTTTAAGCCAAATTAAATGTGATAATTGTTAATGAACAAATAACACTAAAGTTAGTTATATACAGGGTGGCCCAGAAAGACCGAAGTGGTGTGAATCCCTTATAACTTTTTATTTAAGACATATTTTTTTAATTTTTTGTTTTTTAAATACAGTAAATTTATAGGGAATATGTTTAGATTAGTTATTAAAAATTTTATCCCAAGTGGTGGCCATTTTCTGCTTCGCACAAATGTGCTCTTTCCATTTCCATTATTCATAACTTATTTATGAGTGACGAAGCCCATTTCCAATTAAATGGGTTTGTTAACAAGCAAAACTTTAGGATATGGGCTAAGGAAAACCCGAGAATACTTCATCAACGACAATTACACCCAGTTAAGTGTACTGTTTGGTGCGGTGTTTCTTCAGAAAGGATCATTGGTTCATATTTTTTGGAAAATGAAAGAGATGTCGCCATTTCCATCAATGGTGATCGATATCGGGCCATGTTGGAAAATTTTGTAAGGCCAGCCGTGGAATACCATCCGCAAATATGGTTCCAACAGGATGGAGCCACAGCGCACACTCCGAGGGCCACAATGGCTATTTTACGCGACATCTTTGGGGAAAGAATAAATTCGCGTAGAAGCAATTTTAATTGGCCTCCGCGTTCCCCGGATTTAACCGCTCCAGACTGTTTCCTTTGGAGTTATTTAAAAGGGAAAGTTTATGTTAATAAGCCTAGGACTATTGAGGAATTAAAAACCAATATTCCAGACGAAATTAACAACATAACACCGGAAGTTTTGCGAAAGGTCATGGAAAATGTGTTGAAAAGAGATCATTTGTGCGAAGCAGAAAATGGCCTCCACTTGCGGGATATCATTTTTAACAACTAATCTAAAAATATTCCCTATAAATTTACTGTATTTAAAAAACAAAAAATTAAAAAAATATGTCTTAAATAAAAAGTTATAAGGAATTTACACCACTTCGGTCTTTCTGGGCCACCCTGTATATTCTGGCTAAAACATTTTGAACTGAAAAACTAGCTGTTTTCGAAGGCCACCAAACCTTCATCATCCACGTTCTTTTGTGTTTGGTTCAGTGTGTGTGGTATCAGTTTGCAAAATTAGTAAATAATAAATAATAAATTCAGTGAAGTGCGACTTTAACCCGCGCACGAAGGGTTCCGTACGGGCACGAGATATGTAATTCAATACGAACAATATAAACTATAGTTTTGGCATTTTTTCGTTTTTGGGTTTTTTCGGTTTTAAGCGGTTTTTAGTTTGGGGGTTTTTAGAATATATTGGCGCTTTCTGAGTTTTGGCACTTTTTTTTCACGTTTTGGCGATTTTTTTTGGTTTTTGAAGTTTTTTTAATTTTGGCGATTTTTATTATTTTGGCGTTTTTTTATTTTGGCGATTTTTTTATTTTGGTGATTGTTTTTATTTGGGCGTTTTTTTTCATATAGGTGATTTTTTTTGGTTTTTGGCGATATTTTAGTTTTGGCACTTTTTTTTGTTTTGAGGATTTTTTTTCGGTTTTTGGCGTTTATTTTAAATTTTGGTGATTATTTTCGTTTTGGCGACTTTTTTATATTTGGCGACTTTTTTTTCACATAAACAATTATTTTGGCGATTTTTTTCGGTTTTTGGCGTTTTTTTCATATTGGCGATTTTTTTTCATTTTAACGATTTTTTCGAATTTGGCGATTTATTTTAGTGCTAGAATTTTTTTTAGTTTTGTCGATTTTTTTAGATTTGGCGATTTTTTTTTAAATTTTTGGCGATTTTTTTCAGGTTATGGCGATTTTTTTCGGTTTGGCGATTTTATAATTTTCGGATTTTTTAGTTTTACCGTTTTTGAAAATTTCAAGAGTTTACCTCTTACGGTCTCCAAAATATAGCAAGTTGTCAAAATTACATAGTCAAAATTGTATTAACTGATGGACCACCCTTTAATTTAAATTTTTTAATATTTTAATGTTAATTGTTGTAGTCTATATAAAAATACACTAATCTTACAAATTTCAAGTGTCAATATACATATGTAAATTTGTACATACAATTGTATGTATATTACATGAGATTTTAACATTTTTCGTCGCTCGTTTTGGAGCACCCTTTAATTTCTAATTCTCATGTATTTGTTGTTGTAGTGGCCAAGGTTCTACATACTCTGTCCAAATTTCAGATCCGTAGCTCTTACGGTTCCTGAGAAAATACCGTGTGACGGACAGACGGACAGCGTAGCGAAAACAATAGGGTACCTTTTTTCACCTTTGGTGTACGGAACCCTAAAAATGGTAAGAATGTTGTAAATTTAGAGATGGTAAATTTGAGCTTTCATTACAAAAAGTTTTCAGCAAATTGAAATACGATGAATCAAAAATATACACATATTCCTTTTGCAAAAAAGTTACTTATATAAATCAGAAATCTACATCATCGAACAATAATAATTAAAAATTAACTATAATTTTTAGTTAGTTTCCGTTGGTCGTGCTTACCATATTTTCTTCTACACTGTAAATTTCATCTTCCTACTCGTCTTCATCAATATAGTTATCACCTCCTACAGCAGCCATTAATAGCTTGGACGAACAAGTTATCTCTGCCACAGGTATGGGCATCCTATAAATGTTCTGAAATATATCCTTATAATGTCCAATAAAATTTGCAAGTCTTTCGACTGTTGCTTCTTCCACATTTAGTAGCGACGTGCACGTAGCTATGTATTTTCGAAGGGTGGTACCCCTAAGAGGGTCCTGAATTTTGGCCCTTCAATCCTTTAGAAAAAGTTTTAAATTAAGGGCATGCTCTATAATATCCCTTCGTTAAGCTTGATGACGTGAGTCTGCTAAATATGTTAACAGCATTGCTTATGCCAACCTATTCTATAAGATCTATTCAAATGCTTTTATCGACATTGGACATGACAGCACGCTTACAGTTCTGTCGTGTCGCTGCGATGTAAGCAGCGTAAGTCTGACAAACTGCTTTGCAAATGTGATTGAATCTTCGCTTAAGGTACGGTGACACTTGTGAAACATTTGACCAAAAACATGAAATTTTTGATTGCCATAAATCTGACCATAAAATATTTTTGAGGGCAAACAACATTTAGAGAAAATAAATTTGTTTGTTAGCAAATAAAAATTTCCCAAATGTGAACATAATGTGACCACCCTGTGTCAAACGTTTTCCGTTTGTTCGGTCAAAAAAATAATTTGTTCTTACAAAGTTTTTGTAAGAACAAACAGTGGCAAATGACAGCTGTTGTTAACAGTGTTAAATCTTCTAGCGTAAAAGCATAATAAAAAGTCGCGAAAAATTTTGCGACCCAGAAGTTAACTTCGAATAATTTCAAAAAATAATACGTTTCATGAAAAAAAATATATGTATATACCCAGCTAGAAAAATTATATATGGTCCATATATTTTTAATATATGAATTTATGTATATAAATGTATAGGATTATACCTTGGGAAGAGTATTATATATGAATTGATATATGGACTAATATATGAAATGCATTATAATATATGAGGTCATATGTATATGAAAATTTAATTATGAAGATATTAATATGTGTATCTATATATAGAAATAAGGTTTAATATATGGAGACATATAAAAATGTATGCATACATGATATCTCACATAAGATCGCTTTTGCAATCAAATAAGCTTGAATTTTATCACTGGTGAATTGAAAATCCATTAGAAAATATATACGGTATGCAAAGTTTATATGCGCACTCTCAACGTTTAAAAAAGAAAAATTTTGTTACAAAAAAATCATTCTTGTAGGATTTTATATATTGCGGGCCTATTTAATAAATCAAATAATCAAAAAGATAATTCAGTCTTTAATTTTATAAAAAGCAACGGAATTTTTAGATATATTTAAGAAACAAAATTGATATAAATTCCAAAAATAATATTTAAAACTAGTGCTAGTATAAAAACGGATTATATTTTGGTGCAGCATCCTTCTTCTTTGCGTCGTTGAACCCATTTACTTACCCATTCCCTTTTTTTCTATTCATTTTCTTCCTCCTCCAACATTAATAATGATGCTGCTCCGCAGATAAGCACTAAAATTTCACATAAATCAAAATCTTCCATAATTAGGACCGAGTAACAATATAGCGCAACGAAATCTTAAATATTTTCCTTAACAAATTTATATCAAAATTTCTGGGAAATCAAGTTTTTAAATTTTGGCACTTTGATTAAACATTTTGCTTAAATATAATGTTTGACATAAGTGTGACCGCACAGAAAATATTTTTTCCCATGTTTGAACATGACACTATTTGATGGGTGTTTGAACAAAAAAAAATGGTCAAAAAATATTTGCTTAGTGTGACCACCAAAGAAAGTCTCTTTAGTTTTGAAAAAATGTTATGGAAATGTGGGAAAACAGATTTCATGCAAATTTTTTCCCAATGTGACCGCAGCTTTACTTTTTTTAAATGTCTTTTTAGATAGTTATTGATTCTTTGTTCTTGAAGTTTTCCACTGTTAGTCTCTCTATTTCTCCAGATAATCTGCGATTGAATATTTGAAGAAATATGAGTGTTGATTGAACAAACTTTGTCCAAGTTGGTATATAAAATTATGATATGAAGATTAAAGCTAGAATTAGTTAAATCATATAATGATGTTCCGTGTCAGCTGACAAAAACCGTAACATATGCAATGCATGTCAAGCCCCGTTCAAGCTAATAAACTTTGTATTTATTCTTGTCAAAAATTCAAATAATACGTGCAAGTGTGTTAGTCTGAACGCGAAATTGCATCAAAGTGGCAAATAATACGATAAAAATTTTGACATCCCATGACTTTTTCGCCCCGTTCAGACTATTATACAAGTATTACTACTTTCATCACACTTTACGATAAAGAAATCTAAATACATTCGTTGCGATTGTCAAAAAATTTAACTTAAAACTATCACACTTCAAATAAAATCTGTAATACAAGCAGAAAACAAAACAACTGTTCAATGAAAATGTCTGCTATTCATTGACTAGCGGTTTCATGTAGACGGAAACATACCGGCACTTGTAAAAATTCAGAAGTTAAAAATATTCTATGTAAATAACAGAAAAAATGTATGAATAGATATTACAAAAACTTTAAAAAATTATATACATATGACAAAACATTACATCAATGACGTCACGTTATCGGCGGCGAAACAGCCGACTTGGAAATTTGGTTTGTGTTAAAATGCAACCGTGATCTAATGAAAAGTATTATCGTTTAGGAAATTTTCTAAAAACGAAAGTTATGGGATGTCAAAATTTTTATCGTATTATTTCCTACTTTGATGATATTTTGCTTTCAGACTATCACACTTGCACGTATTATTTGAATTTTTGACAAGTATAAATACAAAGTATAATAGTCTGAACGCGGCTTAAGTCGGACATGATAAAAATTTCTTCCGTTGTGCCTTTTACATTTCTGAAATTGAAAGACAGACAGACGAAGTCTGTTGAAGAAGTGATGAATATGCAGCGTGTGTAGCATAATACAATTATACTAGGTACATGCACAAGCCCAGCCTGTTACTGTATACATTGCATATAATTGTCAAACTTTGTTTGACAATATACAAGAATTTAATTACATGGCCTACATATGTGAGTAGAAATTAGACACTGTCTAACTACACACAGACTGGCAACACTAAATAACTATAACCATGCAGGCGTGCCGCATCTGCAATTGTACTTTAGTTACCCTGTAATTATAATTTTTATAAACAAAAGACAGTTGTTTCTGACAATTTTTCATACAACAATTTTTTTAATTTTTCATTCAACAAAATACATGTGTTTTTTGGTGTTGTATTTTTGTTTCTCTTTTCTACTTTTCGCAATTTTATATTGTTGCTTTATATGATTTTTCTCATTTCAACGGGTGTATGGATACTTGATGTGTATTATAAAGGCATATAGTATGTATGTGTAACTGTTTAAGTAGCAAACGAGAGGAAGAAGTAAACAAACTACAAAATTTCTGTCTGTCTATTAATGTTGAATATGTAAAAGCTTCGGGCAAGAGCAAAAGGGGATTGAAAAAATGTCCGGCAAGAAATGTCTCAAATGTGATTTGGGACATTGTAATTTATGGCGCCGTCTTACGTTATAACTAGTAAGTATGCTAAAAAGCTTTGAAAGCTCTCTTTCTCTGCTTTGACCGTTGCTTCCACTATATACAAATGTGAGAATACACATTCATAGTAAGGACACATAACATGATTTAACCATATTGCTGAAGCTTTGAACAGATGTCACTTATCAATGTCACCCAGTTTTTTTTACATTAATATGTATGCGTTGAAAACAATCGCATAATTAATAATGTCTCATTGCTCTACTATCAGTAATTTTAAAATATCGAAAATATCAATTGGAAAAAATTTCGATAACGATTTTATTTAAAATGCAGTTTTAAACACGTGAAACAGCGTCTATAATGAGATTTACTTTTCATTAAGGGCCAAATTTAGTCATTAGTTACACATCACTGTTTTGCAAAAAAAATAAAAAAAGTCAGGAGCAAGCGGTTCGTTATGTGATTTTACTGAACTTTTTTGTGCTGAATCCAAATCTGTTCTCAGATTGTTTCCTCAGCGTTTGGTTTTTGAGCTACTTACATATTTTGATTAAGATACGCATTTGATTATAATACGCATTTCCTATGATAAAAGTAAAAAATCTAACACATAAATTGCTTCTATGATATACATATATCTAGGAGCACGGCAGGGCGCCAGGCCAAGTTCCGACCAATGCACGCAGTGTGTATATTTACAGGAAGCCATTCGAGCTGTTTTCACCCCCTCATAACTTTGTTCCCCGCACTCGTAAACTTTAAGCCATAATTAGAATAAATTCATGTGACCTCATGTGCGAAGTTTGAAAGTTTTACAATGAAAGGTTCCGGATATATGGAGGTGCAAAAAGTGCATATTTTAAGACATACTCCCTGACTCACTCATCAATATTATGAAGCACTTCCGCTATAGCTAGAGATCTGAAATTTGGTACACAAGTAGATCTAGGTGAGCGATGAGCTAGAAAAATCTGAAAACCCGAAATTTTTTTTACCAAAGGGGCGGGGCTACGCCTATAAAAATTAAACTTTGTGCTATTGAGTTTAAATTTGGTACACAAGTAGAACTATGTGTGTAATCACCTAGAAAAATCTGAAATTTTTACCAAGGGTCCGGGGCTATGCCCATAATGTTTAGAATTAAAAACACATATCTAAAGCGTTTCAGTAAGCGTTTTGGCACACATGTTACAATAATACATGGCTATAAATTGTTTTTTAAAAAGTGAGCGTTAAAACGCCCATTTAATTTAAACCTATTTCATGTACTTCCGGTCAACACATTTAAATGTACTATTTATGTAACTACTATTATCCGTTTTCAACGAAACTGAACAGGAAAGATAAACACTAGCCAAAGAAAATTTTGGGTTATAAAAAGGCGGAAACACGCCCATAAGAATTCAAAATTAAAATTTGCGATAGTGAGCTGAAATATGATAAACGAGTAGTTATAGATTGGAAAATTACTAGAAAAATCTGAAAACTCAAAAACTGTACCAATGTGGGCGGTGCTGCGCCCATAAGGCTCAGAATCTAAAATACAAATCTAAGGCCTTTAACTGAAGCGAATTTATTAAAATTTGACATACATTTTGCAATAATGCAAGGCTATAAATTTACGTTGAAAAAAAATGGACGTTAATCCTCCCATACATTTTAAGCCTACTATTTCATATACATACATTTGAATATACTAGATATATATAAATTTATTACTATCCGTTTCTAACGAAACTCGACAAGAAAGATAACTACTGGCCAAAGAAAATCTTGAGATTGAAAAAGTGGGCGGTATCATGTCTATTAAGCTGAAAGTCCATAACACGCTTTTCAGCATCAAAGCACTCGTTTCAATTTTTCTATGCATTCTACGCTGTTCTTATTTTGAAGTTACATGCCACGCTGCTTGCCGGAAACTAATACTCAGCTGTTATGTGAATTTGCTAACTTACACATATCAATAAATTAATAAATATAAACAAAATAAATGTTAACTACGGAAATGGGGAGTGAAATTGTGCTTTTTAATAAATTTACTGAGCTAATAGAATTTGTGCATATAATTTTACTTGCAAATGCTTATAAAAAGCTAAAAATAATACTAGGCAATTTTGGGTGCGTCCTTTGTTTTTGGAAAGAGACGTAAATGGCTTTTTGTCGCAACGTTTCAAAAATTAAAAACAGGCGATTCTGATCAATTTCGTCCAGCAACGAGAATGACCCCAGAGGTTTTATCGCTATCGTTTAAAATGTCGGTCACCGTAGTACGGCGAATCATTCTAGAAACATGCGAGAATATTTGGAGTCAGTTAAGTGACATCTACTTGCCCTCTCCAAACACTTGCGAATAGCCGATGATTTTAATAAAATGTGGGACTTACCAAATTGTGTAATTTCAAATTTATATTCCAATAATTAATTTATGCTATTGGCAGTATGCGACGCAAATTATACTTTCACTGCAGTCGATATACATACATAGGTGCTTATGGAAGCCAGAGAGACGGTGGAGTACTGACAAATTCAGAGTTTGGAAGACGTTTGCGATCAGCAGACATTAATTTTCCATCGGACACTTTCTTGCCAAACAGCAAACCAAATTTCCCCATTATTTAGTTGGCGATGCCGCGTTTCCCTTAAAAAAGTACCTAATGAGGCCATATCCTGGTCTTTTACTAAGTGAAAAAAAGCAAAATTTTAATAAAAGGTTGTCCAGATAGCAGATGCCACTTTTTACGTACAAAGTAAATGTAATAAATAACAAAACAAAGTTTTTAATATAAAATTTTTTAAATTTTATTCTTTAAAAACGTTCTTACCCGTATAACAAAATAGTTTTTATTTTGTTTTTTTCACTACATATATTTCTTTACAAATTTAAATATCTAAAACAGCTGACGGCTTCGAATGATGCTATAACGCTTACAAAAGTAGAAAGTAGATCTACTTTGGCCTGCTGATTGAAACTACGCGTTGTATGCTTTGTGCTGTGTAACTTGTCACACACAATTTTACTGATTCTACTTTTTTGACAACCGCTTAAACTACGGCGACGCGTACGATGCGTGTTATGGACTTTCAGCTTTAGAATTAAAATTTGCGCTAGTAAGCTGAAATTTGATAAAGAAGTAGGTCTGGATTAGGAACTAGGAAAATTATACCCAGGGGGCGGGGCTACGTCCACAAAGCTCAGAATTAAAAAAAAACTAATCCAATGCGTTCAACTCAAGCGATTTTATTGTAATTTGGATTACATGTTGCAATAACACAAGGTTATAAGTGCTCTTTAAACAAAATGGGCGTTAAAAACACACCAAATTTGCCCTCCTATTTCATGTACATGTGTGCCCATAGTTATGAAAGTGGTCTAAGTCATATATATCTGTTGTCGATATAATTAGTAGATTATATTTGAACAAATTAAAAAGTATTTTTATATTGTGCAACATTTCAATTTTGAGTTAGACAAGTCTCGATTTATATAAATTTATTTAATATTTTTTAAATATTTATTAAAGGTTTTTAAAGATTTATTTGATATTTTGAAGCAAAAATGCACATGACTTAAACCACTTTCATAATTAAGGGCACATATGTACTTCGGATCAGCACATTTAAATATACTACAGGGTGGCCCAGAAAGACCGAAGTGGTGTGAAATCCTTATAACTTTTTATTTAAGACATATTTTTTTAATTTTTTGTTTTTTAAATACAGTAAATTTATAGGGAATATTTTTAGATTAGTTGTTAAAAATGATATCCCGCAAGTGGTGGCCATTTTCTGCTTCGCACAAATGTGCTCTTTCCAACACATTTTCAATGACCTTTCGCAAAACTTCCGGTGTTATGTTGTTAATTTCGTCTCGAATATTGGTTTTTAATTCCTCAATAGTCCTAGGCTTATTAAGATAAACTTTCCCTTTTAAATAACTCCAAAGGAAACAGTCTGGAGCAGTTAAATCCGGGGAACGAGGAGGCCAATTAAAATTGCTTCTACGCGAATTTATTCTTTCCCCAAAGATGTCGCGTAAAATAGCCATTGTGGCCCTCGGAGTGTGCGCTGTGGCTCCATCCTGTTGGAACCATATTTGCGGATGGTATTCCACGGCTGGCCTTACAAAATTTTCCAACATGGCCCGATATCGATCACCATTGATGGAAATGGCGACATCTCTTTCATTTTCCAAAAAATATGGGCCAATGATCCTTTCTGAAGAAACACCGCATCAAACAGTATACTTAACTGGGTGTAATTGTCGTTGATGAAGTACTCTCGGGTTTTCAATATCCCATATCCTAAAGTTTTGTTTGTTAACGAGGCTTCGTCACTCATAACTAAGTTATGAATAATGGAAATGGAAAGAACACATTTGTGCGAAGCAGAAAATGTCCACCACTTGCGGGATATCATTTTTAATAACTAATTTAAAAATATTCCCTATAAATTTACTGCATTTAAAAAACAAAAAATTAAAAAAATATGTCTTAAATAAAAAGTTATAAGGAATTCACACCACTTCGGTCTTTCTGGGCCACCCTGTATTTATGTATTTATTATTAAACGCTTCCAGCGAAACTCAACAGGTGAGATAAACACTCGCCAAAGAAAATCTTGAGTTTGAAAAAGTGGGCTTGATCACGCAAATAAGAATAAAAAATTTAAATTTTCGCTAATGAGGTTAAATTTGCTAGACAAGTGGGTTCAAGTTAGAAGCTAACTAGAAAACTCTTAAAGCCAGGAAAATATAGCCATAGGGGCGATGATACGCCCATTAAGTTTAGAACTAAAACATGTAATTGGCGTTGGCAGTTTTATTAAATTTTTTTTTAATAATGAAAGGCTAAAACTCTTCCTTTAAAAAAGTGGGCGTTAACATGACAATAAAAATTAAGTCTATTCTTTCATTTACTTTGGATCAGCAGATTTATACTACTTATGTAGATATTATTATCCGTTTCTATCGAAACTGGACACGTATGATTGGCGCGGACTAAAAAATGTTTTCTTTTAAAATAATTAAATTTGCGCTAGAGAGCTGAAATTTGATACGCCAGTAGATCAAGATGAGAAACCAACTAGAAAAATCTAAAAAGCCAAATATTTAAACTGAAACTTTAACTTAAAACTATCACCCTTAAAAGAGGGCGTTGATAATTGAGCGCTGTTCATAACAACATTTTGAGTTTAAGAAAGTGACGGAGAGTAGGGGTAATAGCGATAACATTTAAAGCTGGAATTTGAACTAGAGAGTTTAAATTCGATACCCCTTAAGTTAAGGGGTGAGTTGCGTGCAGATAAAATCTGAAAGTACTAGTTGTTACGTTAGAGTTGTGGGGTCACTTTATAAAAACTTAGCGGAATGTTATACGGCAGAGAACTGAAATTTAAAAAAAAATTTACTTAGGTAAGTTACCAACTAGAAAACTTTAAAACACAAGCTACTCTATTGAAACTTTACATGCACATTTCACTCATGCTAGCCTTTAGTTTTGCATTTTCAAAAGCACTGCGTCTAAGCAGACTTTAGAAAAATAGGCGGGGTCACTTCCACTAAAATGTACACTATATTTTAAATATTTTTCGACGATTCTTAATAAATTAAGTACATCAGTCGGTCCTTGTAATGACACAATTGTGCACATATAACACTCTAACCCATTATTATATGTAGGTCTGTCCTTTTAAAATGACGCAGTCATTATGAATAGAACTATAACAGACTAGAAATTTAAAGTTTAATAAGCTTTATTGAGAAAACGTTTCAAAAAGTAGTCGTCAGATCCTCACAAAAACATAAATGTGAAAAAAGGCCAACTTCCTTTCCAAAATTTTCGCCATTAAAAGTAGGGAGATAAAAATTTTGACCTAGTTCTTGTTTGGCAAAATACTTATCACTGTAATATGCTATGCATTATGTAAATTTGTAACCATAAGAGTGTCATATAATATCGAGATAATCTGTTAATTTGGCAATATTTTTACCTTCCTAAAAAAGAAGACAATAATGCATACTTGTTTATTTCTTTATATCGCAAAAAATATTGTCAAGTTAGCAGATTATCTCGAAATTATATGACACTCTTACGGTTACAAATTTATATTATGCATAGCATATTACAGCGATAGGTATTGTGTCAAACAAGAACTTGGTCACATATGTATGTATTTATACTAGGATAACATAAAAAATCAACTATGTACTTATTAGTAGATCGCTTTAATAAGGCTAAGAGAATTTTATAATGTCACTTCTTCCCATTTTATCTTTAAAATTGTTGTGAACTGTACACCCACTTAAGAAAGGGATCTTCTGCAAATCTTCCACTAATTTCTCAAAGTTTTGCAGTTGTTATTTTAATATATTTCGCTATTGCCATTTTTAATTACTTGTTCCAATACCTTATAAAAAATCCCGACGACAAATTCAAAGTTGTTTCAATACAGCATCGTCAGATTTTCTTGTAGAATGCATATCATGTGTTTACAGTTTTTGATAACGAAAACTGGAATTACAATTTGCAATTGAAAACAATATTTTTTGCTTTGATGCTGACTACTGGAAACCCTAGTGAAAAGCAAAACCGGTTCGTTACAAAAATTCTTACACATCCCTTTACGTTTTATTTAAGTTAGTTTACCTATTCCAACTGTTAGTTAACAATCAATCAAGAAAAGCATTTAACTAATTGATGAGCTTAAAAGTAAACTGGTACAAAGGCCAAACTAAAAAAAAATTAGTTAGATGCAGCAATCAACATTTAATACTAACATCTGTTACTCTCTAAAAAAAATTCATACCGGTATCATAACCTCAAACTAAACTCTATTGACTGAAATTTTTACTGTAAATATAGGGCTGTCCGAAGTATTAGGCCGACAACCAGGACACTCATACAAACCACAAACGAACGTACAACAGAACCTTATCTAGGCGCACGGCAGTGCGCCAGGTCAAGTTCCGGCCAATGCACGCAGTGTGTATATTTACAGGCCATTCGTCGTGTTTTTACCCCCCTGATAACTTTGTTCCCCGCCGTCGTAAAATTCAAAAAGTTAATTCATAATTAGAATAATTCCATGTTACCTCAAATGCGAAGTTTTAAAGTTTTAGAGCAAAAGGTTCCTGAGACATGGAGGTGCAAAGGTGCATTTTTTAAGACTTACTCACTGACCACTTACCCCTGACACACTCTTCAAATTGATGAAGCACTTCCGCTAGCTTCAGAGAGCTTGAATTTGTTACACAAGTAGATCTAGGTGACCAATGAACTAGAAAAATCTGAAAACACGGAAATATTAGGCAAGGTGGGCGGGGCTACGCCCATAAAAATTAAAATTTGTGCTAGTGAGCTGAAATTCGATACTGAGCTAGGTCTCTGTTAGCCATAAACTAAAACAAATCTGAAAACCCGAACATTTTAGCCAGGAAGGCGGGGCTAGCCCATAAAGGTCAGAATTAAAAAAAGCAATCTACAGCGCTTCACTGAAGCGATTTTATTGAAATTTGGAATATATATTGCGATAATGCAAGGCTATAAATTTTTCTTTAAAAAAGTGGGCGTTGAAACGCTCATACAATTTAAGCCTCATTTTTCATGTACTACGGCCCAGCCTATTTAGATATACAATTTATGTACATAGGTATTATTATCCGTTTGACTAGTTGAATAGTGTAAGTATGTGTTCCCCCCATTAATTTTAATGGGGTAATAAAAATGATGTTAATTAGCCAATGAATGAGGTGATAAAAAATTAATGGGGGTGACGGCTTTGTTTGATGTGTGTGTGTTTATATTTGGTGTTTGTTTACATATATTTTATGTGTTTATGTTTCGTCCGTCTGTCGGGCGTATTGATTTCCGTTTGATTGTTTATATTTGGAGGCTGTCGGTGGCGCGTTAGTTTATGTTTCGTCCGTCTGTCGGGCGTATTGATTTCCGTTCGATTGTTTATATTTGGAGGCTGTCGGTGGCGCGTTAGTTTTTGTGTGTCTGTCTGTCCGTGGGAATTTGTGGTAGTTTGATACCTGTTGATAAATTTTGTTTATATTGATTGTGTGCATGTGTGTAATGGTATCCATTCATCCATCTTTGGTATACGCTTGTTTGTCTGTCCTTCTTGAGATTGCGTCTTGTTCGCTGGCTGGCGTATTAATGATTAACAAAAATGAAATGAAGAAACAATTTTTGTCAAGTAATGATTTTGGAAGAGAATGGCCGACTTCCTAAACGCAAGTTGCAATACACAATTTAATAAAATACGTATGCAATGCTAAGCATGTATTAAGAGCAAACTTGCGTTGCGGAGACATTTTTTGCATTTTATCGGCATTTAGGAACGTCACACATGTTTGCCTACAAAATAAAAATGATGCGCGATTTTGACAACTGATACTCATTGAAATGAGTTGCAAAACGATTAGGAAAATTGGACATTGCCAGAAAGTTTACATATGCGTTTACGAAGTGTATGCATTGTAAATATGAATTGCAGCTTGCGTTTAGGAAGTCGGCCAATAGTTTGTAATTAATTCTGATAAAGAAATATGTATATATGTAGCTTTTTTTGTGATCGTTGACTTATAAACATTCGTACATACATATCTATGTATGTATACACATTTGATATATGTAGATATATAAATACATTCAGCCATAGGAAGAAATATTTGTTTACATTAAATTTTGAGAAGTATGCATGCTCGAGATCGCTTCTATGTTGACCCTCAAATTTTATCGCTATTCGTTTACATGAAATTTTTTGTCAAGTGGTTGATGTGAAATTATGTATAAATTTTTTGTGCATGCTTCTGCTGGACATCTCAATTTTGTCTTATAGTTTTGTTTGATATACTAACATACATACATGTATGTATATGTACATACGTACATTTAAATCTATAAACAAATGTAATAACATGATAATGTTTTTTAAATTCTCCTTAGAAACAAATATTCGTCTGATCGATTAAATTTCCAATTGTGTTGCTAAGTATAAAACATACTGATGAAATTTGTTTATGTAACATATTGAATCTATGAGTATGTATTCGAATATGTACATATGCATGTACTATATGTACGTATGTTTGTTTATTTTTGTATACATGTCAACCAACAACGCTTTATTTTTTTCGTGTACTCTTTTGATTTTAGTATTATTATTAAATTGATGAATTTTCTTGAAGTAGTAGTTTCCATGTGCAACAAATTCTTAATGACTGTAATATTCATTTTACAATATAAATTAGTTTGTAGATTTTTTGATAACAAACCATTTTTATTTTACTATGTATGTACATACATATATTAAATATAGAAGATTTGTATAGTTTTATATGCATTTTTTATTTTATTTTTATTTTATTTAATGTGCATGTGTATGTAAAAATATTTTAGGATAAAAATATACAATTGAATATTAATTATTTAATATTGTTGCCTCTACTAACTCCGCTGTCTCCTTCAGCAGTTCGTCATCCGTATTTTCATATAGGGCAAGAAAACATGCGACATCTATATCTGGGAGCACTTTAATATCAATTATTTAAACTACCTCTCTGCCTAATCCTCTTGAAACTGTAGGCTGAGGTGTTTGACATTGTTGAGTGCTAATGTTTAAAAAAATCTCCTCGTCACCTTCGAGAATATTTTCATATGCTCCATTGTGTCCAGTCGTATTTTCTTCTTCTAAGTTGATGTGCAGGAATAGCTCCTCATCACCTTCTAGCATCTCCCTATATTTGTTTAATGTACAAATCGGTGTTGTCATGACGGGATTCATTGTTCAAATAAAAATTTTTAAAATTTTTTCCTTTACTTTGAAATTGTTTACTACATAAACATTTTTTTCACTACAAAATTTAGCAACGTTAGGATTTTTTTAATTATGTAGGTATGTACGTATTCCTCTGCATGCTTTCTATATGTTTGTAATAAGTTTATTTGATACACATACTACATACAAAGCAATGCTTGTTTATATTAAATTCGCCAAACTATGCATACTTTAACATGTTTGTACTTGATCCCGGATGTCTTTTTTTATTTTTATGATTTCTTTCTGAAGATCATGTGATACTCATACATACATAGGTATATACATAGCTACAAAATTAGATTTGTTTACATTTCATTTTTGCAATCTGCATATCAGCATGATTCTAGTTAAACGTATTATTTTTTTGTCAGTAAAAATTTTGCATCGTAGGCATTTCTTTCGAGCTGATTGTTTGGGTTGTTTACTGAAATTTTTAAGTCGAAGATATGTATGTATGTAGCTATAAGTACAACAAGTAAGAGTGCTATATTCGGCTGTGCCGAATCTTATATACCCTTTACTAAAGTGCGTTTATGTAGTATAGATATACATACATAAGCACAGAGATATGTAGGTACATATTAATTTTGTGAAAAAATTCATACTTTTTTCTCTAGTGCAATTTCCAGGTTTTTGGCATTATGTTTAATTTGGTGCTTTTTAAATTTTGGCGATTTATTTTATTTTGCTGATTTTTTTAGTTTTGGCGATTTTTTTCGGTTTTTGGCGTTTTTTTAATTTTGGCGGCTTTGTTTCGTTCTGGCATTTTTTTTGTTTATTATTTATTTAATTTTTTGTGGCAATTTTTTAAGTTTTGACACTTTTTTCTCGTTCTGGAGATTTTTTTCGGTTTTTGGTGTTTCTTTTTTAATTTTGCCGATTTTTTTTTCGTTCTGGCAATTTTTTGATTTTGACAATTTTTTTCATTTAGGCGATTTTTTTATTTTTTGGCGATTTTTTTCATATAGGCAATTTTTTTTTTGTTTTGGCGATTTTTTCGGTTTTTGGCGGTTTTTTAATTTTGGCGATTTTTTTTCGTTTTGGCGATTTTTTTTAATTTAAGCGATTTTTTTTAATTTCTGGCGATTTTTTTCATATAGGCAATTTTTTTTTGTTTCGGTAATTTTTTTCGGTTTTTGGCGTTTTTCTTTAATTTTGGCGATTAATTTTCGTTTAGACGATTTTTTTAATTTTGGCGATTTTTTTCATTTGGGCGATTTTTTTTAAGTTTTGGCGAATTTTGTTCATATAAGTAATTTTTTTTTGTTTTGGCGATTTTTGCGGGTTTTTGTCATTGTGGGAATTTTTTTTGTTTTGAAACTTTTTTCTCATTTTGGCGATTTTTTTCGGTTTTTGGCTTTTTTTTAATTTTGAAAATTTTTGCCGATTTTTTTTCATATAAGCGATTTTTTTAATTTTAGGCGATTTTTTTTCATATAAGCTTTTTTTTGTTTTGGCGATTTTTTTTTTGGTTTTTGGCGTTTTTTTAATTTTGGCGATTTATTTTCGTTTTGGAAATTTTTTTTTAAATTTGGTGATTTTTTTTCGTTTTAGCGATTTTTTTTTGATTTTGGCGATTTTTTTTCATTTAACGCGATCTTTTTTAATTTTTGGCAATTTTTGTTCATATAAGCAATTTTTTTTTGTTCTGACGATTTTTTTCGGTTTTTGGCGTTTTTTCAATTTTGGCGATTTATTTTCGTTCTGGCGATTTTTTTTAATTTTGGGGTTTTTTTTCGTTCTGGCGATTTTTTTTTAATTTTTTGCGATTTATGTCCATATAAGCATTTATTTTGTTTTGGCGATTTTTGCGGTTTTTGGCGTTTTTTTCGACATTGTGGGAATTTTTTTTTAGTTTTGACACGTTTTTCTCGTTTTTCGGTTTTTGGCGTTTTTTTTTAATTTAGCGTTTTTTATCATTTTGGAATTTTTTTCGTTTTGGCGATTTTTTTTTAATTTTTGGCGATTTTATAATTTTTGGATTTTTTGTGTTACCGTTTTTGAAAATTTCAACAGTTTAGCTCTTACGGTTTCCTAAGAAGGTTTCGCCAAAACGATTGCTATTCGTTTTGGCGATTTTTTTTGGTTTTTGGCGTTTTTTTAGTTTTAGCGATTCTTTCATTTAGCGATTTTTTATCGTTTTGGTGATTTTTTTTAATTTTTGGCGATTTTTGTTCATATAAGCATTTTTTTGTTTTTGCGGTTTTTAGCGTTTTTTTGTCATTGTGGAAATTTTTTTTGTTTTAACACTTTTTTCTCGTTTTGGCGATTTTTTCGGTTTTTGGCGTTTTTTTTAATTTTGGCAATTTTTTTTCTTTTTGGCGATTTTTTTTCATATAAGCGATTTTTTTTAATTTTTGTCGTTTTTTTTTCATATAGGCAATTTTTTTGTTTTGGCGATTTTTTTCAGTGCTTGGCGTTTTTTTTAATTTTGGCGATTTAATTTCGTTTTGGTGATTTTCTTTTATTTTGGCGATTTTTTTTAATTTACGCGAGTTTTTTTAATTTTTGGCGATTTATGTTCATATAACTATTTTTTTTTGTTTTGGCGATTTTTGCGGTTTTTGGCGTTTTTTTGTCATTGTGGAAAATTATTTTTAGTTTTGTCACGTTTTTCTCGTTTTGGCGATTTTTTTCGGTTTTTGGCGTTTTTTTTTAATTTAGCGTTTTTTATCATTTTGGAATTTTTTTCGTTTTGGGTTTTTTTTTTAATTTTTGGCGATTTTATAATTTTTGGATTTTTTGTGTTACCGTTTTTGAAAATTTCAACAGTTTAGCTCTTACGGTTTCCAAGATATAGCAATTTGTTAAAATTACATAGTCAAAATTTCATTTTCTTATGGACCACCCTTTAATTAAAATTTTTTTTAATTTTAGTGTTGATTGTTGTAGCCTATATAAAAATACACTAATTTTACAAATTTCAAGTGTCATACAATTGTATGTATATTACATGGGATTTTAAAAGTTTTCGTCACTAATTATGGAACACCCTTTAATTTTTAGCTTTTATATATTTGTTGTTGTAGCGACCAAAGTTCTACATACACTGTCCAAATTTCAGACCCGTAGCTCTTACCGTTCCTGAGAAAATAGCCTTCTTCCTAAAACATGAAATATGTTTAATTATTAGGAAAAAAGTTAAAGTTTTCCAACCCTGGAAACGTTTTTGTAATTTGTTAAATTTTTTAAATTTTTTTTTAATTATAAATACCAATTTTATTCATACCGAAGTATAAAATAATTTGATTTAATAAAAAAGTAATAAAAACTTGTTTTCGGTGGTTATTTTCTATGGGAAAATAGAGTTTTAGTTTTCCAGCTCTGAAACCGTCCACGATTTTTTAAAATTTTTGGCGATTTTATAATTTTCGGATTTCTTAGTTTGACTGTTTTTGAAAATTTCAAGAGTTTAACTCTTACAGATTCCAAGATATAGCAATTTGTCAAAATTACATAGTCAAAATTTCATTAACTGATGGACCACCCTTTAATTAAATTTTTTTTAATTTTAGTGTTAATTGTTGTAGCCTATATAAAAATACAAAAATACACTAATTTTACAAATTTCAAGTGGCAATATACATATGTACACACATATATACAATTGTATGTATATTACATGGGATTTTAAAAGTTTTCGTCGCTCATTTTGGGACACCCTTTAATTTTTAGCTTTTATATATTTGTTGTTGTAGCGACCAAACTTCTACATACACTGTCCAAATTTCAGACCCGTAGCTCTTACCGTTCCTGAGAAAATAGCCTTTTTCCTAAAACATGAAATATGTTTAATTATTAAAAAAAAGTTAAAGTTGTCCAACCCTGGAAACGTTTTTTTAATTTGTTAAATTTAAAATTTTTTTTCTAATTATAACTACCAATTTTATTCATACCGAAGTATAAAATAAGTTAATTTAATAAAAAAGTAATAAAAACTTGTTTTGTGTAGTTATTTTCTATGGGAAAATAGAGTTTGAGTTTTCCAGCTCTGAAACCGTCTGATCGATTTTGCTGATTTTCAATAGCAAAATTTTTCGGAAAATTTCTGACACACCAGTCCAAGAACGAAGTCTCTAGCTCTTCTGGCATCTTGGGAAAACCGATTTCACGTACAGACAGACGGACAGACGGACATCGCTTGTTCGTCTTCGCTATGCATAAGGATCCAGAATATATATACTTTATGTGTCGCTTATTAATATTGTAGAAATTACAAACGGAATGACAAACCTATATATACCCTTTTACCATTTTTTGGTAAAGGGTATAAAAATTTTATTTTCTGTAAGTTAGTACATTATTTGTATTTCAAAGAAGAACTTCGTACAATTAGATTCTTAAAACCCCAACATATAATAGAGTTCATTTATGTTATTATATAGAACTAATTTAAATAAATAAATCAAAGTGATTGTCTTATGTTGTTTAGAACAATTTTAAAGTTTTGAAGTGATCTTCTTGAAAAATAAAAAACAAATTTTACAAATTTTAAGTGATATTTTTATATATAAAAACAAATTTGAAAAAGTTTGAAGTAATCTTTTTAAAAATAAAAAACATATTTAAAAAAAAAAAACAATCTGAGTATGTATTCATCAGGTTATTTTTTCCCTCAACACCAAATTTCTGCAGAACAACAATATATACCCATGTTATATTTTCCTCAACAACAATATGTACCGATACACTTTTCCACAACAACAACAATATGTACCGATAGAGTATTTTCCGCAATACCCATACACTTTTCCACAACACGTAGGCTCAGCTCAACAACAACACATACCAATGCAATATTTTCAGCCACAATCAACCCCTTTATATTATAACGTGACAGGAAATAATCAAATACAACAATATCCCGTATTAATTAATCCTCCAACATCGTCAGCAGCCCTACAGCATGTCCAATATAACAATCCTACATATTATCCTTTGGCTAACAATCATCAATTTAACGTTTCATCGAATTATTCTGAAGACCGTGAGGAACAATATCTAAATATTCGGAATGAAAATAGAGAAGAAAATTCCTTATCAAATATAAATGAGAACACTCAGATGGAAGAAGAAGAAATAGATATTTTGAATATTGATGATGATGATGATGATTATGAAATTTTAAGAAATGGACAACAAGCTATAAATGAAAACAATGACACCCCCAGATATTATAATATAAGCACGGCCTTCAAAAATAAAATAGCAATCTACGGAATTCCCAATAAAAAGGATGATATTATTTTTGAAAGTTTTATTGATAATAACAAAGATGTTGTAAGGGAAAGACTTGAAAGCAGTTTGCTTAAACATAATTTCATAAAGTTTATGATTACACTTATTGGTGAATACATGAAAATTGTTGACGAAGATATGCAACTAACAAATATTTCGCATAGAGCAAAAATGATCTTATTATGTAGAGGAGATAATATTAATGAAGCTGTTGGGAAAAAAATTGTTGAAATACAGAAAAAAATGTCAGAATTTCAGGAGAGAGATTCTGGTTGGACATTAATTCGAATTGTTCGTATGGAAATAAATGTTAATAAATCTTCATTGGTAAAAGGATCATATTGGATAAGGTCGCCTGCAAAGCTTGCTAATCGGCGCGTATTTCTGCGCGTTTCTGGTTTGTTGGCGTAGACGAGCGACTTCACATATCCCCAAAGAAAATAATCCAATGGAGTCAAATCATACGATCTTGGTGGCCAATTGACAGGTCCATTCCGCGAAATTATGCGCTCATCGAATGTTTCCTTCAATAAATCGATTGTGACGTACGCTGTGTGGCATGTAGCGCCGTCTTGTTGGAACCACAACTCATCCACATTCATGCCATCCAATTCGGGAACAAAATTGTCGGTTATCATGGCTCTATACCGGTATCCGGTGGCGAATCGATTCATTCGGGTCCTCTTCAACACTTTGCTCTACAGCGGCAATTGTTTCTTCGGTGCGCACTGTTCGACGTCTCTGCGGATGCGTATTATCACATAGAGTAAACGTAGTGCGAAAACGATCCATGGTTAACCGAATTAATTGCTCTGATGGACGATTATGTCGACCATAAAATGGACGGAGCTTGCGGTAAACTTCGCGAACTGAACCATTATTTTCGAAATAAATTTGCACGATTTGCAAGCGTTGTTCTTTTGTCAACCTGTTCATGATGAAATGGCAAACCAAACTAAATATTAATCACTTGACAGCTGACAAAATGGCCGCCAGTTAAAAAAGTGATGCCAACTTAAAGTTTTATACCTCAATAAAAAACACCCAATACATATACACAGATATGTATAATTTATTTATTGATTTTATTTTTTAAGACTTTTGAAACGACAGACAACCAAACATTGTAGTAAACTATTATTTTGCAATAGTTGTTTACAATACACCCATCAAGAATATACAATGGCTCAACACAAAATGGAGTGTGGTAAAGTTGTAACGAAGCTGCCGGGACCTGAAAATTTAACACTAAATTTCAAAGATTATCAAAGGAAAATAGACGTCCCTTTTGTAATTTATGCAGATTTCGAATGTGTCCTAGAAAAAATAGAAACTAGTGTAAGTGATAAGACTAAATATATTCAGAAATATATTCCTTGCTCATTTAGCTACCAAATTAAATGTAAACATAATAATAAGTTAGATAAGCTAGTAATTTATACAGGAACAGATGCTTCAGTTAAATTCGTTAAATTTTTGAATAATGACTGTCAGGAAATCTATAATAATTATCTCTCAAAAATAAATCTTATGGATACTCTAACTCCTGAAGAATTAGTATCATTTCAAAATGCCCAGATTTGTCATATATGTGAAAAATATTTAAATAGTGATCGCGTGAGAGATCACTGTCACATAAGTGGCAAATTTAGAGGAGCGGCGCACAGAAGTTGTAACTTAAGTTATCAAGTCCCTAAGTTTATACCAATATATTTCCACAACTACTCATGCTATGACTCCCACCTCTTTGTGAAGGAGTTAGGTCAAATTGAAAATAATTTGAAAGTCATTCCGCTTAATAAAGAATTGTACATATCTTTATCACAATTTATTAAATTGTCCGATAAATTCAATCTTGAACTCAGATTTCTTGATACATTTTGCTTTATGCCTCACAGTTTAGAATCCTTAGCTAAAAATCTTTCGGACAGTGATTTCTGTACGGTTAGAAATCAGTTTAAAACCAAAACAGAGTTCGATCTTATACGAAAAAAGGGTATTTTTCCTTATGAATATCTTGATTCATTTGAAAAGCTTAATGAAACTCGCCTTCCGTCTAGGGAAGACTTCTTTAACAAACTCAATAATAAAGAATGTTCGATTGATGATTACGCTCACGCCAGAGATGTCTGGCATACTTTCAATTGCAAAACTCTTCGTGATTATTTGGACTTATATTTGAAATCAGATGTACTATTATTAATTGATATATTTGAAAACTTCCAAAGTGTTTGCAAAGGAATTTACAACTTAGATCCTTGTCACTACTATACTGCTCCAGGACTATCATGGGATGCTATGCTGAAGTACACAAATATTAAATTAGAGTTAATAACTGATATAGATATGTACAATTTCCTTAAAAAAGGTATACGTGGTGGACTTGTACAATGTGTTAAAAGGTATTCCAAATCCAATAATAAATATCTAGAGGATTTTGATAAAGACAAGCCCTCAGAATTTCTAATATATTTAGACGCAAATAATCTGTACGGCTGGGCCATGTCAGAGTATCTTCCTTATGGAGGATTTAGATGGTTGACAAGTGAAGAACTAAATCTTGATCCTAGATATATAGAGGATAATTCAAATGATGGTTATGTATATGAAGTAACCTTAGAATATCCTTCTTATTTACACGAACCACATAATGATCTACCTTTTTGTCCTGAAAATAAAGAACCTTTAGGAACAAGACAAAAGAAGTTGATAACCGATTTCTCTGTGAAAAATTCCTATGTAATACACTACAGAGTTCTTAAGCAATGTTTGGAATATGGTCTAGTTCTAAGGAAAATTCATCGCATTCTCACTTTTAAACAATCTCCATGGTTAAAAGATTATATTGATTTAAATACTCAACACAGAGCTGTCGCCAAAAATGATTTTGAAAAGAGTTTCTTTAAACTACTTAATAACGCAGTATATGGCAAAACCATGGATAATGTGGACAAAAGAAAAGATGTACGAATAATAACAAACTGGAGTAGAACGAACCGAAACCGCTTAGGAGCTCAAGAGTGGATATCCAAAGCTAATTTTCACAGCTTGTCTATATTTTCAGACGATATGGTTGCAATAGAAATGAATAGAGACAAGACATATTATAATAAGCCCATATATTTAGGATTTTGTGTCTTGGAGCTTTCTAAATGGAAAATGTACGATTTCCATTACAGGTATATGCAACCCAAATTCAAATTAAATTTATCTCTTAATTATATGGATACAGATTCATTCATATATACCATAAAAACGGATGACTTTTATATTGATATAAAAAGTGACTTAATACAAGAATTTGATACTTCTGATTACCCTGAGGATAACAAATATGGATTCCCTCGTCTAAACAAGAAGGTGTTGGGAATGATGAAGAATGAGAATTGTGGAAAGGTTATGAAAGAGTTTGTGATTGAGATCTAAAATGTATTCTTTTAGCGTCCAGTATGAAAATGATACTAAAAAATCTAAAAGAGGAAAGAAATGTATTCTTGATAAGTATAGTTTATCAACTTATAAAAATTGTTTGTTTAAAGCTCTAAACACTTAGACGACAGCAGGCAGCAGACAGCAAAGTATCAAAAATAAAATACATGTGTTTAAATGAAAACGATTATTTTGACGACATCACAGCAGCACGACTACACAACAGCATTTGCTGCTGCTGCCAACTTAAACTAATTTCTATTTTCGTGAGCAGCAAAGAGCAAATGCAGTGCTGCCACTATAAATATAAATTGGAAGAAATAAGAGCTTAAAAGTTTTCGTAATATTTAAAAGAAAATAACATTACAAAATTAAAATTATGAAATAAATTGATGTGTTTTTACATTTTTATGTGATATTAGTACGTTTTGAGTCAGTAACTTTAATTTTATTTATGTAAAATATATATC
Source organism: Tachina fera (assembly GCA_905220375.1). Lineage (NCBI taxonomy): Eukaryota > Metazoa > Arthropoda > Insecta > Diptera > Tachinidae > Tachina > Tachina fera. Next base: position 98,965,614 of record LR999965.1, on the reverse strand, counting down.
TGGCAGTGTTGCTGCTGCCTTCAAAATAATTATGTAGCTGACTACACGGCAGCATTTGAAGCCAACTTCATTTGAAGTCGTGAAGTTGTGAAGTCTGCTGTCGTCTAAGTGTTTGGAGCTTGAGAAGTCTATAATATATGATAATATACTAACATTTAAGTCAAAAGTACATCAAATTTATGCTAGTGAACTAAAAAAAGAAATTTTAAGCTTTGAAGATGACAAAAGAAAAGTTAAACCTGATGGTATTAATACATTTGCGTATTATCATTATCAACACGAGGAAACTAATCCGCATTATGAATTAGATATGCTATTAATGGAAATTGATAAACTTGAAGAAGGTTGAAATTTGTGAAAAAATAAACATATTTTATATATATCTATATATATATGGTTTAACATCTAGTTATAAAACCAAAATTGTTTAGCTTATAAATAATATTATTAAGGAAACAAATTGTTAAAAATATAAATATATACATACATATATACATATATATATATATATATATATACATATATATATATATATATATATATATATATATATATATATATATATATATATATATATATATAGTTTAGTTTAATAACTTTTTTACTTTGTCTTTTTGATATAATCTTTAAAAACTAAAAGAAAGAATTTTATTAACATTTTATTTATACTTTTATTGATTTTTGATATTAAAAATAAACGTATATTAATTGATTAAATTTATTACATTGATTTTTCTTATATTATAAATCGTGCATCTGCACGTGTCTGGTCCTTCTATACAATCTGAGCTGTACCAAGGACAACAAGAAAAGTGTTCTGCATCATTATTATCCTCCACACCAAAGTCTTCGTTTTCTTTAAGCATGTGAAGAAAACATAGTACTGCATCCTTATGTTCGTGCATTAAACATCTTTCATATTCCTTAAGAAATTGTTCTACTAGAGATTTCATGGTTAAGTTCGTAACGTATTGAATGACTATTTGATATTGTGTTAAAATTTTGATTTCATGATACATATAAATTTTCGATTACAATTGTTATTTTCTCTCTCTATCACTCTCTCTTTCTGCCTCTTTCTACATCTAATCGCTCCACATAGACATATTCACTATTTCACGACAAATATTTTCAAGTAAACTTCTTAGATTCATCGAATCTACATTTAATATCAATATTACTAAAATACTCGAAGACAAAAGAACTTAAAATGGACTCTTCCCAAAATCTAATTAAAAAGTTTAGTTCATTGAACAACAAGTCCTTGATCCATATCAAGGACTTAGATATTTCAAAGAAATATCGGATTGTTACTGCCCAGAGGACAACGACGAAATACGGGGCAACTGTGAAGGTAGAAATGGAGGATCACTTCATGTTCTTACCAAACAGGTACAACTCCCTATCGGATGAGGAGCTCAACCACCTCTCAGATGGTACATTCTGTGTATAAAGACAAGGGGAACGAAATTTAATTTTATATAAGGAGGAGGTGGAGGAGTTTTTGATCTCAAATGGCCAATACCTAATTTGGCAGTAATGTAAATTTATTGTATACATACATATATATTTTGCAACTAATAAAACAAAATTTTATATACATTATTTAATTTTAAATTCTAGTCTTTTTATTTATTTCATAAAGATATTGAAGGCATAAATGACCACAATTAAATGTATTAAACTTCTGATATTGATTATAGTTGTATCTTATATTTTTACCCAGATATTTGATCACTTCTGCAGGAGGTTGTAAGTTTCCAAAGCTATCGAAATATTCTATTTCTTTATTGTTTTTAAAATATACTACCCAATGTGTACCGAGTCCTGTTGCCACATCTAAATTGATTATTCCACATTCTTTTTTCCTCGCACGTTTTGGTAGAGTGTTCAACATATAAACTCCCCTAAAGTATGGAATTTTTGATGAAAAATTTTGTAGATCAACATCGGTCAATGGTCTAGTGGGCAGCATTTGTATTAAGCGGCCCATACACTACAACAGCATGCACGCACAATCAAGCGATTGAGCATTCATGCTCGAAGCACACATTATACCAACAAGCTGGTACAATATTCATTTTTACAAAATTGCGGTAAGGGTGGTTATGAATAGTGACACAGTTTTTGCTACGATTTATTTATTTTTTTCAGTCTATGGACAAAAAATTCTTACAATTACTATTGGTATGTTGTTAAAATTAGCAGCTATGTATAACTAAAGAGCTAAAATTCTCTTTTCCATTGAAAAAAATTATATTTCAATAAATTATATTTTTTAAATGCATGTTTACTCCATGAAAACTTTGCTCATCTGAGCTAATTTCACCATATACTACACCAGCAAGCTTGTACCATCAGCAAAATATCAAACTCTGTTTGACATCACTACAGCAACACGTACAATCACACAAAATGCCCATACACGACCCAACCGCTGGCACAAACACTTGATTGCGCATGCATGCTGTTGTAGTGTATGGGCCGCTTTAGTTTTTTACAAATCAAACCATAACCTTCTTATATGGTTTGAGGAAAAGTCCTTCACCTACCGCTATAGATTCTATCGCTCTATTATGTCTAGCAGCTTCCTCAAGTTGTCTTTTTGAATTTTTTGTTGCATTTACAGTCTTCGCTATAGCAGCACCTCCAGTCGCTAGACTACCAATTGCTCCCAGAGCGGTTAAAATTGGAATTAGTGGCAAAAAACCAACAATTTTTGGAACACGTATTATACGTGGTGCCATAATTTGTGATTTTTTCCCCTTCAAATAACTGTTAATAGTTTTTCGTGCAATTTTAATGGCTGAGTTAATATCCAACGGTTTTTTCTTCTGCAACATTTTTGATGCAGCTCTAATTGATGTGCTAAACAGCTTTTTGGCATTTAAACTATTTATTTTCTTTTTCTCCACACCCATACCAAATTTTGTTTTAGCTTTCATCGCGTTAGCAACCATATATGCAAATAATTTTTCTGTGACAGTGCTATCTTTTGAAAGAACTCGTTTCCAAGCTTTGTTTTCAAGTATTTTATCAGCTTTATGTCTAGTACTTAAATCCTTATTTTGAGAATAAGCAATGTCGTGCTCTTTACAAGCGAAATCCAATATATTAATTCCTTTATCACCTCTACCTAAACGTTTTTGTAGTTTTGTTCCAGGTCCACAGTACTGATATCCAGGAAGATGAAGTTCAACAGGTAGAGAGTTTATTATATTGTTAACTAAACCTTCTCCAATGACAGTTTTGTTATGACTAAACGATTTCCGATATCGTATAACCATATTATTTAGATTTTTTCTATAATAAAAGGTAGTATTTATGAATTGCATTTAGTAACAAAAATGCAGTTAGTAAAACAACATAAAAATATTTTAATCCGTAATGTTGATGCTTCATCAAACATTAGCTCAAAAATAAATCATAGTTCCCTCTTACCAAATTGTATTCGTGCTCTAATAGTTGGCCCATCAAATGTTGGAAAGACTAATATTATGATTAGCTTGATAGAAAGTCCTAATGGACTCAAATTTAAAAACATCTATTTATATTCAAAATCGTTATATCAGCCGAAATATGAATACCTGAGAAATTTAATTTTACCAATAAAAGGAATGGGATATTACACATTTACAGATAATGAATCCGTTATTTCCCCTAATGAAGCTAAAAGCAATTCAATTATGATATTTGACGATGTTGCATGCGAAAAGCAAAATAATATACGGGCATATTTTTGTATGGGACGACATAAAAATGTTGATTCATTTTACTTATGTCAAACGTATACCAGAATTCCAAAACATTTGATAAGAGACAATGCTAATGTAATTATAATGTTTAAACAAGATGAGAAAAATATGAAGCATGTTTATAGTGATCATGTGGCAAGCGATATGAATTTTGTGAAGTTTCAAGAAATTTGTCGAGAGTGTCGGAAGGATAAATATGGATTTTTGATGATAAGCAAAGATAGTGAACTAAACAATGGCCGTTACAGAAAACAATTTGACTATTTCATAACAATATAAATTACTTCACATAAAAGGTAGTCTTTAGTTCTTAATCTGGCTTTAAACTTCATACATCTATTTTTATAATTGGTCAGATGCATAAAACCTGATCTGATAATCTGATCAGCAACCTAATAATACCGGTCTGATAACATTAACTGATAAATTTATCAGATATCTGTTCTGATACCTGATCTGATAACCTGTTCTGATACCTGATAACTGATCTGATAACCTGTTCTGATACCTGATAACTGATCTGATAACCTGTTCCTGTAACTGATAAGTGATCTGATATCTGTTAACTGGTCTGATAACCTGTTCTAATACCTGTTAACTGCTCTGATAACAAATTCTGATACCTGTTAACTGGTCTGATAAGCTGTTCTGATACCTGTTCCTGTTCTGATATCTGTTAACTGGTCTGATAACCTGTTCTGATACCTATTAACTGGTCTCATAACCCGTTCTGATACCTGTTAACTGGTCTGATAAGTTGTTCTGATACCTGTTAACTGGTCTGATAACCTGTTTTAATACCTAATAACTGATCTGATAAACTGATCTTATAACTGATCTGATACCTGATCTGACCCCTGATAAGTGATCTGATATTTGACGCTACTAAACATGAATGTGAAAGTTTTAAGAGAGCTGGTTACAACAAGAAATGTCTTGAAGAAAAAGCTCCGTAGTATAAAATCTGGTGAAATAGATACACTTGAACAACTAAGAGATACATTTAAACCTATAACAGAACCTCTCAAAGAATTTATAAATAGTTCTAAAAATATTGGAAAAATCCCCAAGAAAGAAGAAAGTAAATTCCAAACAAAACTTGACAATAACAAAAATTTAAATGCCTTGAAAACATCAGTGAAGGTAGAGACAAGTACACCAAAGAAACTTGTAGAAGGAACAATATTCGATAACACCTTATTATTTAATGACGACAGTGAAAAGGATGAAGATGAGTTTTACTCACAGACTTCCAACACTGAAGAGAGTTGTACAGACTTAGCACTCTTGGAAGCGAGAAATGAATTAGATACTTACTATGGTCCACATAGAGATTACAATAACGAATGGAAATTTGGTAGTAGTAACCTTGAGCTAAATGAAGATAAAATTCAAGTTGGTGGTCAAAGATGGGCTCTAACACCTGGTTTGTTTTCTTTAATGTTTCATAAAAAACCAAAAAACTATGACAAATTTGAACTTGAAATCTACAAAAAAATTTTAATTACAACTAATGCATGCAGGAGAGACTATAATCCTGATGGTCAGATCAAGGGAACGAGAGGTTATAAATATAAGCATATAATTCAAAAAAATATTAAAGAAAATACTCAGAAGAGTAGTGCAGTAGCAAATGCAGCAATTCCTAATTATAAAGGCGATGGAATGATGCACCTTAACCCTCGAAAACAAAACTATATATATTGGGATGATCCCAATGAGTTAGTAGATCGTCTTCGACTACTGATTGCATCACAAGGTGCAGGTCATACTAATCACAACAACGAGATTGTATCAATTATTGAAGAATTACGTGAAGCGAATATAATACATTAACTCTAATAAATTATTTACATATGTATGAAGTATGTCTGTTGATAAGTTTGGACATTATCTAAACGATACTAGTGATATAATTTCTATTAAAAATGCACCTAAACTGCTGGGGTTCTTTATGGATACGAACAACAACATTGATGCCAAAAACAAAAGGATCAAAAATGTTGCAAAAGCTCTGGAGGAAAACGATGCTGTCAATAAATTGTTTCTGCAAACTCAAATTGAAAAACTAGAAGTCCAATTATTAAATAGCTTCAAGGAAGGCAATAATCTAATTCAAGAAAATATTCAAGTACAGATCGAGGAATTACAAAGCGAAATAAAATTACAGATAGAAGATAATTATAAAATTGAAAAAAACATTTTAAAAATTAAATCATCATTTGAAGAACAAATTGAACTGCTGTAGGTGTAGCCCTTAAGTCCTCTTTGAATATGGACCTGAGTCCTAACAAAGCAATCGGTAGCTCGTCGTACCAATCTGTTGATTTACCTTTAGCCATTAATGTTGATTTGATTTGTCTATGAAACCTTTCGATCATGCCGTTAGATTGGGGATGATATGGAGAAGTTGTAATTTTAAAACATCCTAATATTTTAGTCAATTCTTTAAAGGTATTGGAAGTAAACTGTCTACCTTGATCTGTGGTAATATATAATGGAACTCCAAATCGAGAAATATAATTCCTTACAAATGTGTCAATAATAACATCTGTTGTAATATTTTTCAGAGGATATACTTCAGGCCACCTAGTATGATGATCAATTATTGTTAACATATATCGATGTCCACGTGAAATTGGTAGGGGCCCCACTATATCCATATGAATATGCTCAAATCTTCCTTTCGGTATGTCAATTTTTACTATGGGTGATTTGGTATGTCTAGTAATTTTTGATTTTTGACATTCAGTACATTCTTTTGACCATATGTTGAGCTCTTTATTCATTTTTGGCCAAAAATAACAACGAGTTACAAGCTTTCGTGTTGCTCTTATTCCTGGATGAGAAACATTATGTAAGTTTTTAAAAACTATTTTTCGCAATCTCAACGGCACGAAAGGTCTTGGTGAACCTAAGGAGCACTCACACCAAATGTCTACACCGGCAGTGGGTATTTTCAATTTAAGATTAAGGTAATTATTTTCATCTTGAACAGAATCAATGATATCTTTATCTTTTTGTTGCTCACTACATAAAACCTTAAGATCAAGCTCAGAGCCCTTATAAGAACTTATTTCAAATGCCCTAGATAACGTATCAGCTACTACATTAGCATTACCATGTATATGTCGAATATCACTCGTAAATTGAGAAATGTACTCTAACTGTCTAATCTGTCTTGGACTCCTTTCAGTTTTTGATTTTAAAGCAAAAACTAAAGGCTTATGATCAGCATAAACAACAAAATTTCTTCCTTCCAACAAATATCTAAAATGTTTAATATTTAAGTAAATGGCTAATAGTTCTCTATCAAAAGCGCTATATTTTCTTTCAGAGGAACTAAGTTTTTTAGAGAAGAAAGCTAAAGGTTCTACATTTCTGTTATAATTTTGTTGTAAAACTCCACCAATTGCCACATTTGAGGCATCCACCGTCATAGTTAGTTTTGCTGCACTGTTAAAATGATTTAATAAAATTCGTGTTGCAAAAGATTCTTTAATATGTTCAAAAGCCCTAAGTGAGTCTGCTGTCCATTTCAAAACCTTATCCTTGTTCTTTAAAGATTTACTAATTAAATCATGAAGGAAACTTGTAGATTTTGCTAACCCAGAGATATACTTGTGGTAATAATTAACCATACCGACAAATTTCTGCATTTGTTTAACGGTTTTGGGACATTCAAAATTACGAATAGCTGACACTTTATCTTCTGAAGGCTTAATACCGCTCTCTGATATATTATGTCCAAGAAAGTCTATATCTGAAACTCCGAAAATACACTTTCCGGGTTTAATATTTAATCCATAATCGGTGAGTCGTTGAAAAACTTTCTCTAAATGAAGTAGATGTTGTTTTTCATTCTCACTAAATATGAGTATATCATCAGTGTATGAAAAAACGAATTCTAAGCCATTAAAAACTTCATTGATAAACCTTTGAAAGGTTTGAGCGGCATTACGCAACCCAAATGGCATTCGTTGAAATTCAAACATGCCAAATGGTGTTGTTATAGCCGTTTTAAAAATATCTTCATCTGCCATTGGTATTTGGTGATAAGCACGTACTAAATCTAGTTTAGAGAATATCTTTTTGTTTCTCATATTCATATTTAAATCGTGAATATGTGGTAAAGGATACCTGTCTGGTATAGTAACGACATTTGGATCCCTTTTAGAAACTACATGTAAGGCCGACGCTACACAAGAATTCGATGGTCTGCATATACCCGATTTTACTAGAAAATCAAACTCCATCTTTGCAGCCTTATACTTAATAGGATCCAAACGTCTAGGTTTTGTAAAAGTTAACGGTCCTTCTGTTATTAGTCTGTGAACGGTGGAATGTCTAATTGGTTTTGTATAATCTGGCTCTGACATCAAGTCGGGATACTGTCTCAAAAGTTTAGTGTATTGATTATCCATAGAAAACAATTTTGGAAGTAAAACTTCGCACATACTTGAAAAAGTATTTACTGACAATTTAGTCAGTGGATCGATTAAACATTTATGCTTTAAATCTATCAAAAGTCCATATTTTTGAAGAAAATCAGCACCAATAATATGTTTAGAAATATCTGCAATAAGGAAAACGAAAGGAAATTCACGACAAAGCCCTAAATTTACATTAAGCAACTTCTTTCCATATGTCAGAATGCTTGACCCATTTGCTGCTGTTAGAATAATGTCCGATCGTTTATTACTATTCCTAAATTTTGAGGATGGTAAAACAGAAATTTCGGCACCACTGTCAACTAAAAACTAAATTTTACTATTACGATCAAAAATAAAAAGGCGACTTGAAGAAAAATCAATATTTCCATTGTTCGTCGCTGCAACAATGGATGGCTTTAGTTTGTTGAATCATTGTTGCCATTAGCAAATGAGCAAGGTTGTTCACATTTCCTCGCTCTAGAACCATACCTATAATGAAAACGACACAACCAGTTTTTATTTAAAGAACGACCCCGAGAACGTGAACTACTTCTACCATAATTCCTAGATAAAGGCCGTGAAGTTCGGTATTCAAAATCTCTTTTAAGTGAACTTACTTCCAGTGACAATTTATTTACACTTTCACATAAAGAATTAGTTATATCTTGCACAAACTTCTCAATCTTGGACGTTTCAGTAGATCCCCTAATAGTACAAACTTCTCCATTATACATAATTTCCCACAATCTATCCGCTAACTGAATCAATTCCGTTTGATCGCTAATATTAGACCCTGTCAAAGCAACATTAAGGGATTTGGGTAATTTACGTAACCAAAGCTTTTTTAAAACGTCTTGACTAAAACTTGAACCTGCAAGCAGTGCCAAAGTTCTAAAAAATTCCGAAGGCTTTCTGTCGCCCATATCGCTATCCGAGAGAATTTTATCTAATTTATTATTTTCACTTAAGGAATGACGTTCGATTAGAATTTTCTTTAAATTAATGTACCGATCATTTGCTGCAGGATTCTGAATAGTATATAAAACTTTTATTATAACTTCTTCCGGAAGAGCCGTGATAATATATTCATATTTTGTCTGATCAGTTGAAATACCCTTAGTTGCAAACTGCATTTCCGCGTGTACAAACCAGGCCTCTGGACAATTAGTCCAAAATTGAGGGAGTTTGACCGAAGAAGCACAAATATCTAAATCTATTTGCGGAAAACTATTAATCGTCTGAGCATTAGGTAACATATGTGTGTTTGTGTTATCAGTTGTAGATATTGACTGTGTAGATGAGGAAGTTTGCGGTTGGGAGTTACAACGTTTTGGAGAGCGTGTAGTCATATTAAACGTGTTACAAAAACGTTAAATGCAACAAAAAAAATATATAGTACAAATATTCAGTTATGTACTTATGTTTATATATGAGTAGTATAAAATAATTGTAATAACACAAACCAAAGTCTATGAACTTTAAATAACGTATGACTTATCTTGCTTATATCCTACCAGCTTCCTTGTTTAATTCACTTGAATAATTTATTTTAATTGATATCAGCTTCAATAGGTAGATGATGAAGTATATCTAGATTTTGATTCCATTAAATATGATCCAAATAAAGTTTAAAGTTCCAGTTTAAGTTTAAAATTCCATATATACGACCCAAATTGTTCTTTGCCCAAAAGGTAGTTGATTGAAGTAAAGCTCTTTCAATGTAATATAAATAGTTTCCTAGCACAATTCCAAGTATCGCCAATTATGTATTCACATAAAACACATTTATATTTTACGTTGATATAAAAAGTACATATACATATTTATTTAAAAAGTTATTACTTTTATTTAAGACAACGAAGTTATGATAATGAAAATTATTATTCGAATGAATTTTAAAAGTTGACAAATTAATAAAAGAATATTTGATATATTTTAATTTTAATAAAAATATAATAAATTACAAACTAATGCTCTTATGCAAAAACGATTGTTAAATTTAAAGCATGCATTAAAACCGGTTTTGCCATACAAAATTCGTTTGTTAAACCTACTTTAAGTTTACCATTGTTTTTTGCATAAGGGGGTGTGTTTCTTAAAGATACAGTACCTACAGTGGTTGACATGTATACAAAAATAAACAAACATACGTACATATAGTACATGCATATGTACATATTCGAATACATACTCATAGATTTAATATGTTACATAAACAAATTTCATCAGTATGTTTTATACTTAGCAACACAATTGGAAATTTAATCGATCAGACGAATATTTGTTTCTAAGGAGAATTTAAAAAACATTATCATGTTATTACATTTGTTTATAGATTTAAATGTACGTATGTACATATACATACATGTATGTATGTTAGTATATCAAACAAAACTATAAGACAAAATTGAGATGTCCAGCAGAAGCATGCACAAAAAATTTATACATAATTTCACATCAACCACTTGACAAAAAATTTCATGTAAACGAATAGCGATAAAATTTGAGGGTCAACATAGAAGCGATCTCGAGCATGCATACTTCTCAAAATTTAATGTAAACAAATATTTCTTCCTATGGCTGAATGTATTTATATATCTACATATATCAAATGTGTATACATACATAGATATGTATGTACAAATGTTTATAAGTCAACGATCACAAAAAAAGCTACATGTACATATACATATTTCTTTATCAGAATTAATTACAAACTATTCTCTTCCAAAATCATTACTTGACAAAAATTTTTTCTTCATTTCATTTTTGTTAATCATTAATACGCCAGCCAGCGAACAAGACGCAATCTCAAGAAGGACAGACAAACAAGCGTATACCAAAGATGGATGAATGGATACCATTACACACATGCACACAATCAATATAAACAAAATTTATCAACAGGTATCAAACTACCACAAATTCCCACGGACAGACAGACACACAAAAACTAACGCGCCACCGACAGCCTCCAAATATAAACAATCGAACGGAAATCAATACGCCCGACAGACGGACGAAACATAAACTAACGCGCCACCGACAGCCTCCAAATATAAACAATCAAACGGAAATCAATACGCCCGACAGACGGACGAAACATAAACACATAAAATATATGTAAACAAACACCAAATATAAACACACACACATCAAACAAAGCCGTCACCCCCATTAATTTTTTATCACCTCATTCATTGGCTAATTAACATCATTTTTATTACCCCATTAAAATTAATGGGGGGAACACATACACTATTCAACTACTCCTTTCCAACGAAACTTGACACGAACGATAACCACTGGCCGAAATAAAATTGAGTTTGAAAAAGTGGGCTGGGCGACACCCATAAAATTGTTAAATTAAAAGTTGCGCTAAGGAGCTGAAATTGGATATTGAAATAAGTCTTGGTGAGAAACCAAGTAAGACGGCCTGAAAACCCGGAAATTTTAGTCACAGGGGTGGGGCTACGCCCATAAAAACTAAAAATTAAAATTTGCGCTAATGAGCTGAAATTTGATACACAAGTAGGTCTAGGTGAGTAACCAACTATACAAATCTGAAAACCCAACAAATTTTACCAGAATGGGCGGGGACACACTAGTACTGCTCGGAATTAAAAATTTTATATACAGCTTTTAACTCAAACTATTTTAGTGAAACATTGCATACAAGTTTCACTTATGCAAGACTATAAACTGTCACCTTAAAAAGTGGACGTGATCACTCCCATAAAATATAAGCCTTAGGTTTAATCTACTTCGGTCTACCATATTTTAGAAGAAAATTAGCATGAATTATAAGCTCTGTTCACAACAAAATCGTCACTTTAACATAGTTTGCGGAGTAATGCTCATAAAATTTAAAGGTTTAATTCAGGCTAGAAAAGTTTTATACACAGGTATGTAAGTGTAGATAAGTAAGCCAATGGAAAAATCTTAAAACCAAGAAGTTTTATCCGGGGCCACGCCCTTAAGGCTCAAATTTGCACTAGAGAGCAGAAATTTGATACACTAATAAGTCTAGACCAGAGATCACTAAGAAAAATCTAAAAACTCGGAAGTTTCAATCAGGGGCGGGAACAAACACTTTAAACTCAAACTTAAGATCGGCTAGTTTTTCCGTTCAACTGTAGTTTTTCCTTTCTACGTGCTTGTTGTTGCGGTGGCTTCGCAAGAATTTGGCAAAGTCAATGGGAAAAATTTTTTTTAGCGTAGATTCCCTTAGACTAGCCATATTTGGGAGGCGATCGATTTCAAGATGCTGATCACGAGTCCCATAATCAATAAATTTAGGGAGGCCTCATAATAAATTGGAGGAAATCACTCTCCAAGCCAAGTTCCAGTTCAATTTTTATATTTTCTGTATGGCCCACCTTGTGTATGCGGATGGTCTACCGCAGTGAAGCCATATGGCGGCTGAGCAAGACCGCAATTTATAATGCTCATGTGTCCCGGATAGACTTGTGCCATTTAGTTCATTTCAGTGACCGGTCAGTATAGTTCATTATTTATAAATGAACTAGTTCGTTCATTTAGTTCAATCGCTCTTTTTAGTTCAATGAACTAGTTACGTCTTTTTAGTTCAATAATTGTACATCTACAATTCTACATACATATTATGTATGTATGTATGTTGTGGTCTTTAATCATATTAAAAGCACGGATTCTGTGATTAAAAAAGTTTACGAAAAATAAAATTAATAAATTTGCTTTATAAAGGGTTTATAATATAAACTTTATATGCAAAACAAATTTAGTGTGAATTTTTTTAGAAATCTCATAAATCCAAAATAATTTGTGTGTTTTCTTGTTTATTATTGCATTTGGGGTAGTAGTAGCCAGCAATAACTAAATACACATACATATGTACATACATACATATAGATGAGTATAGAAGCAAAGCACACAAACAATAAAAAGGGAAAGCAAAACGTTGAAAACATTTAGTTCATTTTTTGTTAGTTCATTTTGTGTCTTAGTTCTTAGTTCAAAAATTGAACTAGTTCAAAAATTTAACTATTGAGCGTAAAACAATTGAACTAGTTCACTTAGTTCAAAGTACTGAATCGTTCATTTGAACTAGTTCGTTCATGAACTACACAAGACTAGTCCCGGAAAACCTATAAATAAAATAAAGTTAATTTCATGCCTAGAATCATTTGGAACGATACATTATGCTTACCCAACTCCTCAGAATCTGAAAAGATAAAATGAAATAATACAAAGCTGAATGAAATTAACAGAAAACAAATAATACATAAATAAAATATACATTACTTACCTCACTGCATATGAGTGTTGTCTTGTCAATGAAACTTTAGCTGCTGCCAAGTAGTTGACTTACTCTGTTTAGTAGGTTTTGTTAATGAACGTACGAGGGATGCCGTAATATTGGCAACGCCATTAATTTGCGTAAAATCAGGGCCGGGAAATGAAAATTTTAAATTTAAAAAAATAAATTATTTAGGAAACCGTTAGCGACGTGCTACTATTATGAGAGCCTGGTAATGTATGTCTGGAGAAGATAAAAATTTGGTTATGTAGGTAGTTAGGAAGCTTCGAGAAGTTCAGTAAGTGACTAACAGAAAAGAAGATAATATAGCCAAAGAGCGGGAACAGTCCAACAACTCCACAATACATAATATCATGTAATTAAAAGAAAATAAAGATGGAGATAGAGCGGCAATCCAACCAAAATATATATAGAACATTCTAGAAGCCTAAGCGGTACATATACATATATTTAAAGACGGATTATATACTGGAAGAAATGATAGCGGATAGAATCCAGGCATTCGATATGTGTCTCATATAAAAAGGAGAAAATGAAGAAGATAAAAGATTGAAAGGTTGAATTTGAGTGACTGCGGTTGTTGTGCTCAGAAAGTTTTGCTAAGTAATTATTAGATAAAAGAAAGTTTTGCAATGAACGATATTAATATACATATGGTAAACTTTTAAAAAGTAAAACATTAAAATTCATAAAGAGAAATATATGTGAACGTGCCCAAAAATAAAAAAACTGAAATTAACAAAAAATCTTCAGTGTGCTTAAAATTGTAAAAAGTGCATAAATACATATAAGTATATTATGCGAGGAACCGGGCATAAGTACCACAAACTCTAAACAAATAAAACAAAATACCAGTAAAAAGATCTCTTAATTCGAATTAACGCAAAAAAATTAAAACTTTAAATACAAAAGAAAAGGTCACTCCACACTAGGAGGAAAATAGCACCATCCAGGAACGAATTCAATATAATTACCTATGACGGAACACTGGTGAGAGCAGGAAATCAAAGAAGAGTCCAAAACAACCCACGCTCGAGAAGAGGCAAGGCGGAAAATCAGCAACAAAGAACTAAAAGCTAAGTCAAAATTAATTTTTTAATATTATTTTTCTTTTGAAATGCTAAATTTTTATAAAACGGAAGGTTTTTTTTAAAGTAAACTGTAAATCAATAAGTTAAATAACGTTTTGTTGGAGATTTTTGTTTAGTTAGTGTTAATTTTAGTTTTTTTATTAATGTACAGGTCGTCTCATAAATAAATTGAGAAAAGGATAGCAAGTCTCACAAGAGTCGAAGAAAATCATTAAATCTTTTGACAAGGGTTATTTATTATCTCGTCCTCATAAAATAAATGATAATTGTGATTAGTTCAAATTTTTCTTTGCGCAATGGCACATCAGATTATCCTTAGGGAGCTCCTTCAGGAATAAAAATAAAAAAAAAATTGCTTAGGTATATAAACTAGAGAAAATTTTAATTTTGAACAAGTGAGGAAGAAGAAAACATAAAGCCTTTGTGAAAGAGCGGTTACAAAGAAATTAGAAGAACACGATATATTTCCTTTTCTTTGAAATTTTTTTTGAGGCAATCTTTAGGAATTAGTATAGTGAATAAATGTCAAGTAAATGATTTAAGTTTGTTTTTTTTGTTAGATTAAATTGTATGATTAAATAAAGAAAATTTTTGTAATTTATGATCGAAAGAACATTATGAGTCTTTAAATAATCCAAAAGGGGAGAAATGGTGTAAGGTAAGTGTGTGTGTGTGAATACAAGGTGGGGTCATAAACAAAATTAAAACGGAAACGGAAATGACCACGGTTGGGAAAAGGGCGGCTGGAAGAAACATCCAACTTCCTTAATAATAGTGTGAAATATTAGAGTCAAGTTCATTTAGTTGTTTTGTAGAGAAAATTTTAATTGCTGCTTGTCCATAGGGCTTAAGTGACGGTTGAGAAAACACGACCCGAAATCCCCGGCACGGAGCTAGCGGTGACGATTTCACTTAAGTGCCACACAGGGCACGTAACATTGTCAGAATATTTACAATTAACTTTGGTGTTATGTTTTCATTAATAATTATCCTCACAAAAATATAAATGTGAAAAAAGGCCAAGTTCGTATCCAAAATTTCAGTCATTAAAAGTAGTAGATATAAGTTTTGACAGAGTTTTTTCTTGCACAATACATATCACTATAATCTGCCATGCATTTTATAAATATGAAATCGACAGGGTTTCATATCATTTAAAAATAATTAGCAACAAATCACATGGTGAACAATGCACTAATTTTGCATTATCACGACACACATTTGAAGATTATTATTGCATTATCACTGAAACATATGTATAGTGCAAAATAGGACGTAAATGTGTACATTAGGGTGAGGCGATTTGAACATCTTAAGGGGCGCTTCGCGTTTCTGATTCTTGGGATTTTACTGAGCAAAAAAGTCCACTAGATAGATCATACGTCTACGGTGAAAATCGAGCTTCCAGATTTTGACTTGCAGTTTTTTCTCAGACTTTTGTCACGTTCTTTTTTGATATTTTGGCTTATAATAGCCAAACCATTGAGATTTTCGATCCAATACTATGAGAAAAATTGTAGCCAAGACAATAGTTAAGAACTCTCTTCTTCATCGCAAAAGCATTGGAACGCTCCTTCAGGCAGTTTTGGCCTTCTGAAAGTACAAATTTTTCGTAAAAATATTGATAAATTACCATTTTCAGTTAATAATTTATCAATGGCAATTTAACATTGCGTCATAGCTGCTCGAAGAAGTTGTTTCAAAGTTTGAATTTAAAAAAAAAGTTTGCATTTTTATAATCCATCAGAGAAAATTTATAAAAAATTAAATTTAAATCATTTACATCTATTCGAATTTGGTCATGTTCGACTCAATAAGTATTTACTTTACTTTTACTTTTTAAGACATATTTATATCCTGTTTGTATAAGACGTTGACGATGGAAATCTTGACGTTTCTGTAATAGAGTAAAGAAAAGTTGTACAAGTTTCCTTAAATCTATTACAAAAACGCCAAGATTTCTAATTTCAACATCTTACACAAATCCCTGCTAAGGAAAATTACAAAATTAAAAAAAAAGTATCTGACGCTTTTAAATTTTTCAAATGTGCGTGCCTGAATCAGTTTTTAATAAGTAATTAGTTTTTTTTATGCATGTTTTTTTTATTTATTATATCTTCATATATGAACTAACAATAAGTATTCAAATCTTAAATCTAACATATAATTTTTTTCCGCTTGATCTTTTGGTTTGGTACAACTTGCAGTACCGTACAATTCACCGCAGATAACACACTGTAGGTAAATGTCAGTCAGCTTTTGAATGGCCATATTCTTGGCAATTATGACACTGCACGGGACCTGCACGCTTATGTGGCTCTTCAACTGTGATTTTTCTGTATAAAAGGTATCTTAGGCTATAAATAGGATGAGCCTCGTTCTTTTTCAACTGTATATCACTCGGCTCCAGTTCAACACGAAATAGGGGTTGGGGTACCTTTTCTCTATTCATTATGTTGGACACATTCTTTACCTTAAATCCCTGGAGGACGAGTGCATCTTTTATTTCTTCAGGGACAACATAAGAATCTATGCCCTTCAATACGATCTGCAGGCCTTTAGCGCTCTTAAGCTGGTATGTGTAAAAGCTGGTTTTATTTGTTTCAAATTCAGAAACCATTTTGCGGAAATCCTTTTCGTCATAAATTTG
Source organism: Tachina fera (assembly GCA_905220375.1). NCBI lineage: Eukaryota > Metazoa > Arthropoda > Insecta > Diptera > Tachinidae > Tachina > Tachina fera. Next base: position 98,948,386 of record LR999965.1, on the reverse strand, counting down.
AATTTTCGTTTCATCGATGTTGCCACGTTTTATTGGGACAATGTGGAATTTATTTTCACCAATGACTGAAATTAATTTTTTAATAAGGACATTTGAATTTTTCTCTCTCAAGTAGATTGGTGGCGGCTTGGATGTTTTATTCGAGGATACATCGGGTTTGTCGTTCTCATCTTGCCAAATTTTAAAACGGTTTTGGCGATTAGTTGAGGATGCGCTGTTATCCCTAGACATCTTTGGACCGGATGAAATTTTTGAAGAATTCGGGCTTCGCCCACGCTTTACCACGGTTATATATTTGTCCATACCGACTTGCACCTTAGGTTTTGAAATTCTGTTATCTGTAGTGATAAATTTGTTAAGTGACGAATACGCGCCTGAAGGGGATGATATTACTGACTTATATGAAGAAGTACTAGGCAATTGTAATGTTAATGAATAACTACTATTTGGCATTGGACAAAGCGAAGTTGATCGCTGACGAAAAATTGGCTTTGCCGTTAAAAAAACACTTTCATTAGATTTATTATTTCTATTTTTTTCATTAAGACCTTCAGAACTCACAGTAAAATAGGCATTTCTGCCGTTAGAACTCACTTCATAATTTTTTGTATTTGAGGTACTCATATAGAGTATTCCTCAAGGGCACTTTTTGTGTTATTTTTGCTTACGGTTTTTTTGTTTTTGTAATTTATGATTCTTTGGCTGTTTTTGAGGTACTCGTATAGAGTATTCCTCAATGTCACTGTTTATGTTTTTTTGTTTGTGTTTTTTTTTGTATTTGTTATTTCCACTATGTAATAAATATTATCAAAGCAATACAGTTTATTTATTAAAGTCAGTATGTACCTATTACGAATAATATGTACTACGAATAATTTTTTGTATAATTTTTTGTTTGTTTGGTATGTAAGAAAAAATTCCGCTACTCGACTGTTCGCTATGAAGGTACCACGAGAATAAGTAATTAGTGGTTACGCTTTGTTGGACACATGTGTACAAGATGGAAACTCGGCCTATATTACATTTGGTTTGGAGACAAGACATTGGCATCTGAGTCGAATTCATTATTGTCAGCAATAAATTCGTTCGGCAACCAGACGCTTACATCTTCTGATGAAATTTAAATTTCGGAAGGATTCGGTCCTCCGCTAGTTTGGTTTATCAATCTCCTTTGCGTGGAATGCACTTTTTTGCGTGCATTTTTGTAAACGCCCAATGCGATTTTAGTTGTGGGATGTTTCTTTGAACTTCCTGGCAGAAGGTGTTGAAGATGATATGAATGTACTTTAGAAAACACATACATATGAACATATCTATGGACAGCGTGACCGTTTGGCCAACTAAGGTGTCAAATTGTCACTTTTTCGACTGCCTTGCCACTTTTTGTCTCCCTTGTTTAGAGCGAATTGTAGAAAATACATTAAAAATTAGCCTCCATATTCATAAAAATTTAAATTAATTTGAAATGTATTTTATTTCAAAATTTTCATGCAAAATTTTCTTAAAATGGATTTCAAATTAATTTTATTTTTTTATGAATATGGGGGTTAAAGTTTAGTGTAGTTTTCTCGTTTTTTTTTTAGTTTTGCCCCTTTTTTTATAAATCCCCTTTTGGTGCCCCGTTTTGAAAAATGTCATCTGTCACCCTGTGTATGCAGAAATGATAAAAATACTTACATACATATGTATGTATACAATATATGTAGCTTTCCCCTATTTCTTGCCAGGTTTTCTTTTTACACCCTTTACCAAAAAATGGTAAAAGGGTATATATAGGTTTGTCATTCCGCTTGTAATTTCTACAATATTAATAAGCCACACATAAAGTATATATATTCTGGATCCTTATGCATAGGGAAGACGAACAAGCGATGTCCGTCTGTTAGTCTGTCTGTACGTGAAATCGGTTTTCCCAAGCTCCCAGAACAGCTGGAGACTTCGTTCTTGGACTGGTGTATCAGAAATTTTCCGAAAAATTTTGCTATTGAAAATCAGCAAAATCGGGCAGACGGTTTCAGAGCTGGAAAACTCAAACTCTATTTTCCCATAGAAAATAACAACCGAAATCTAATTTTTATTACTCTTTTATTAAATTAACTTATTTTATACTTCGGTATGAATAAAATTAGTATTTATAATTAAAAAAAACTTAAAATTTAACAAAATAAAAAAACGTTTCCAGGGTTGGAAAACTTGTAACTTTTTTCCTAATAATTAAACATATTTCATGTTTTAGGAAGAAGGCTATTTTCTCAGGAACGGTAAAAGCTACGGGTCTAAAATTTGGACAGTGTATGTAGAATATTGGTCGCTACAATAACAAATATATAAAGGGTGTTCCAAAATGAGTGACGAAAACTTTTAAAATCTCATATAATATACATACAATTGTATGTACATATGTATATTGACACTTGAAATTTGTAAAATTAGTGTATTTTTATATAGGCTACAACAATTAACACTAAAATTTAAAAATTTTATTTAAAGGGTGGTCCATCAGTTAATGAAATTTTGACTATGTAATTATGACAAATTGCTATATCTTGGAAACCGTAAGAGTTAAAATCTTCAAATTTTCAAAAACGCCAAAATCGCCGAAAATTAAAAAAAAATCGCCAAAACGAAAAAAACGCCAAAATAAAAAAAAAACGCCAAACACTAAAAAAATCGCCAAAACAAAAAAAATCGCCAAAACGCGAAAAATGCGCCAAAACCAAAATAATTGTTAATGTGAAAAAAAATCGCCAAAATTAAAAAAAATCGCCAAATTTAAAAAAAAACGCCAAAACGAAAAAAATCGCCAAAATTTAAAATAAACGCCAAAAACAGAAAAAAATTCTCAAAACAAAAAAAAGCGCCAAAACTAAAAAAATCGCGAAAACCAAAAAAAAATCACCCATATGAAAAACGCCAAAATTAAAAAAAATCGCCAAAATAAAAAAATCTCCAAAATAAAAAAACGCCAAAATAATAAATATTGTCAAAATAAAAAAACTTCAAAAAACAAAAAAAAAATCGCAAAAACGTGAAAAAAGTGCGAAAACTCAGAAAGCGCCAATAATTGGCCAATAAATTGGCGTTTTTTCATATTGGTGATTTTTTTCATTTAAACGATTTTTTCGAATTTGGCGATTTATTTTAGTGCTAGAATTTTTTTTAATTTTGTCAATTTTTTTCGATTTGGCGATTTTTTTTAAATTTTTGGCGATTTTTTTCAGGTTTTGGCGATTTTTTTCGGTTTGGCAATTTTATAGTTTTCGGATTTTTTAGTTTTACTGTTTTTGAAAATTTTAAGAGTTTACCTCTTACGGTCTCCAAGATATAGCAAGTTGTCAAAATTACATAGTCAAAATTGGATTAACTGATGGACCACCCTTTAATTTAAATTTTTTAATATTTTAATGTTTATTGTTGTAGTGTATATAAAAATACACTAATTTTACAAATTTCAAGTGTCAATATACATACATATGTACATACAATTGTATGTATATTACAAGAGATTTTAACATTTGTCGTCGCTCGTTTTGGAGCTCCCTTTAATTTCTAATTCTCATATATTTGTTGTTGTAGTGGCCAAGGTTCTACATACTGTGTCCAAATTTCAGGTCCGTAGCTCTTACGGTTCCTGAGAAAATACCGTGTGACGGACAGACGGACAGATTAGCGAAAACAATAGGGTTCCTTTTTTCATCTTTGGTGTACGGAACCCTAAAAACGCCAAAAACCGAAAAAAATCGCCAAAACTAAAAAATTGCCTGTATGAACAAAATTGCCAAAAAATAATTAAATCGCCTATATGGAAAAAAATTGTCAAAATCAAAAAAATCGCCAAAACGAAAATAAATCGCCAGACATAAAAAACATCAAAAACCAAAAAAAAACGCAAAACAAAAAAAATTGCTTATATAAAAAAAATCGCAAATAAATAAAAAATCGCCAAAACGAAAATAATTTGCGAAAAGCAAAAAAAATCGCGAATATTAAAAAAATCACAAAAAAAATAAATCGCAAAAATTTAAAAAGCACAAAATTAAAAATAATGCCAAAAACCTAAAAAATCGCCAAAACGAGAAAAACCTGTCAAAACTAACAAAAATCCCACAATGAAAAAAACGCCAAAAACCGAAACATCGCTAAAACAAAATAAAAAGCTTATATGAACAAAAATCGCCAAAAATTAAAAAAAATCGCCTAAATAAAAAAAAATCACCAAAATCCAAAAAATCGCCAAAACGAAAATAAATCGCCAAAAATTAAAAAACAATAACCGAACAAAAAATAAAAATAATGCCAAAAATCTAAAAAATCGTTAAAACGAGAAAAAAAGCACCAAAACTAAAAAAAATCTCCCAATTAAAAAAAATGGCAAAAACCAAAAAAAATCTGTAAAACGAAAAAAAAGCACCAAAACTAAGAATAGCACCAAATTAAAAAACGTCAAAAACGCATAAAACGGCAAAACTAAAGAAAACCTTATTGAAAACGCTTAAAACCGAAAAAGAACCCCAAAAACGAAAGAAATGCCAAAATTATATTTTATATAGGCTTAAGTTCATATAGTATTACTACGGAACCCTTCGTGGAGATGGAAATAAAAACCGCTAAATTACAGTCCTAACTATAAAGTTAAATTAGGAACATGCTCTGTTTCATTTCCCTGAAACCGTTCCTTTGAGCTCAAGAAATTCAAAAAAATTGTTTAGGAATGAACGTTTACATAATACCTTTTCCAATGGGATGTTTAAATTGAGGAAATTAACCATTTTGCAAAATCAAAGATTATTAAATAAAAAAAGTTACTTAGTTTACTTGGTATGGAGGTATAATATTAAAACTATTTTCCAAGTTCGAAGCTTTAGCGAACATTACATCGAATCTCATGTCAAGTGGGATATTAAATATTGTTTTCATTTGATAATTTTGATATAACGGCATTATTTGTTTGTTTAGCTATAAGTGCAACAAACGAGTAACTTATTGATCAAGTATCAATAATTAAAATTACTCTTAATGCACCAAACTCGTATCTCAATAAATGCGCTTCATGATTTAACTTACTACTAATATATATAGATGTAATCAATTCCTTAATAATTGCATATGAACTTTTATCCAAACACCGAAGTATAAAGAGATGAACCGTTTTTTTTGTTCTCCTGAAAACTTGTATTTTTTTAGAAAGTAAGGCATCGATATTCGGCTTATTGCTAATATAAAAAAAAACATATTTAATGGAAAAATACCGAGAGGTCACTTCATATAAATTGCAATAGAGCAAAAATTATGAATTTTTTCACAAAATTAATATTTACATACATATCTCTGTGCTTATGTATGTATCTCTAAACTACATACACACACTTTGGTAAAGGGTATATAAAATTCGGCACAGCCGAATATAGCACTCTTACTTGTTTTCCATGTTGTTTACATGACAAAGAAAGGAGAGAGAAAGAGAGAGACAGCGCGTCGCTTGTAGAGAAGTGCAGCCGATATTTCATCAAGCTTCTTAGTTCTGTCTCCTTATAACTAGTATAGGACTGTTCCAAAACGGAACTACTCCAAAAATTAACAACAGGGTATGTATTCCTTTTGGCAATAAATTTTCATTGGCGTGTCACACACGAGACTAATTTTTATGTCGGCACAATAGTTGTGCTTTTCAGAACACACGAGATTAATTCATCCGGTATAAAAATGTATACGTGCACATTCTGGGTGAAACTTTTTGAATGAACAGTTCAAAATGTATAGACTATTTATTTTTTCTTTTTTTTATGATTTGAACGGGCTAAAGTTCGTAACGCTTTTTAAGCCAAATTATTTTTTATTTTATTTTTACTTTTTCCTTTAACAAGGTATTTTGTGTTATTAAAATGTTGCATTTTTTTCACCCTGGCGTTTTATCACAAGCGCAATAAGTTTATAATATCAATATGTTTTTAACTAGAAGAGAAAAAACTAACAATCAGAAAACTTTCACAACATTATGTCAGGAAATTTCTTTTTATACTTAACATATGATGACTCCCGCGATGATAAATTGAATTTAGTTGACCATAAAAAATTTATTTAAATTTTAATTATTGGTAGTTTTATTTATACATACTAAGGACCTGCACAAGACGTCTTATAAGAACTTTTAAGACATGAGGGCAATTTCAAATGCTTTACTACAGGGAAATCTTCTGAAACAAACGCTAACCAACGTTGTCGGCAATATATTTGTTTAACTTATTGCAGGTATAAGAGTAAAGAAGAAAATAGTTCGTGACTGACAAATTTGTGGTGTTAGTGCTTTTTTCTCTCATTGGTGCGTATACAAACGTCATACATGTACATACATACCTTCATAATTTGTGTATCCGCTCTTATTTTTCTGCGCACATACAAAAGCACACATTCATTTACATGAGCTGTGTGCACTTGCTTTAAAAAACCTCCCTTCAACAGTAATTCCATTCATTGTTTGTTACAAACAAGACGTCTTGGCGACATCGCTTGTTAACAGTCATATATATTATTTAATCAACTTTCTACAGGAATTTAAAAACAATTATATAAAAAAACAGTTAATAATATTTATTTGGTCTGCCTCGTTTCAAATCTTTTCTTCAACTGACTTAATTTCAAAAAACTAATATTGTAATTTTTAAAACAAAATTACAAATCAAACTAGATTAAATAAATACAAAGTATAACAAGGTAAAACAATATGAATATAATATAACACCCCCTCTCAATTATACAATTTCAATAAATTTCTAATTGAAATAAAACCCTTCTTATCCAATGCTTTGGTAAAGATGTCAGCAACTTGATTTTGTGTTGATACTTGTTCTAGTTTTAAATTTCCGCTCATTATGTGATCTCTCAAAAAATGATGCTTGATATCAATATGCTTTGTTCTTTTAGACTCCTCATTCTTTGCCATAGCAATGCATCCCATATTGTCTTCGTAAAGTTTGATGGAATAATCTTTATTAACAACACCCATGTCTTCCAATATACCTTTAAGCCAAATACCTTCCGATGTAGCAAGGCTTAAAGCGACGTACTCAGCTTCGGTTGAAGATGTGGCTACAGTGGTTTGTTTCTTACTACACCATGCAACAGGGCAACCATAAATATAAAAAATATAGCCACTGGTAGATTTTCGGTCCTTTAGATCGGAAGCCCAATCAGCGTCAACAAATCCACACAAAACATCTTTGGTAATATTTGTTTCAAATTGCAGCTTCAAATTCCTTGTTCCTTTTAGGTATCTTAAAATTCTTTTTAATGCGGTGAAATGAACTTCGTTATAACTCTCTTGATGTCTTCCCATGTAACCAACTGAGAAACAAATATCTGGACGTACGCATAACATTAAATACATGAGACTTCCCAACAACTCTCTATAGGGTAGATTTGAGCAGTCTTCTGAGCAACATGGAATATTTAATTTTTTTTCCATTGGGGTTTCTATTGTATTGCAGTCAAGCATCCCAAATTTGTTTAGTATTTTCTCAATAGACGCTTCTTGACTCAAAAACATTTTACCATTTTGCTGGTCATATTCTATTCTAATTCCAAGGTAATATTTTAACAATCCGCAATCGGACATGTCATATGTAGATAGTAATTTCTGTTTTAAGAAACTAATTTCATCTTTGTTATGCCCGGCAAGTAAAATATCATCCACGTACAACAACAGATATATTGTCCCTTTGTCGTTATTTCGAATGTAGAGGCAGTAGTCATGGTGGGATCTCCTGAAGCCTAAGTTCAATAGGAATGAATTGAATTTCTTATTCCAACACCTGGGACTTTGCTTTAGACCATACAATGACTTAAAAAGTTTTAAGACCATACCAGGTTTTGTTCTTAACCCATCAGGAATCTCTAAATAAATATCTTCTTTTAATTCGCCGTGAAGGAATGCTGTCTTGACATCGAGATGGTAAAAGTTGAAGCCTTTTGCAACGCCAACAGCCAAAACTGTTCTCAGTGTTGTCAATTTTGCTACTGGTGAATACGTTTCTTCATAATCAGTTCCGAATTTTTAAAAGAACCCCTTTGCAACGAGTCTTGCTTTATATCTTACAGGATTTCCAAGTTCATCAGTTTTAACAGCAAACACCCATTTTGATCTTATTATCTTCTTATCCAGAGGTTTTGGTACAATAGACCATACTTTGTTTTTGTTCATCGATTCCAGTTCTTGATTTATAGCTGATAACCATTTTTCGCGTTCAGGATTACTATTTATATCGGCATACGTATTTGGAACAGGAACAGTACTAATAGCTTCAAACAACGTTTGATAGAAATCAGCGAATTTCGACTGCTTTTGCTTAATACGTTCACTTCTTCTGACACTGGGTTCGACAATTTCTCCGTCTGCTTCGTCACTGTGTATTGAAATAGGCTCTTTATTCGTATCTTCATTTTGATTTATAACCAGGGAATCTGCACTTGATTCAATAATTGGAGCAGAACCAACATCTCTTTGAATTATGCACTCATCTTCCACAGAAACGATAATATGTTCCTCTTCCCCCTCTTGATCGTTTCTTTCTAAAATTAATGTTGGATTTTCTTTGTTGGCAGGTTTTGTGAAAGGATACACAAACTCATTAAATTTGCAATCCCTTGCTAATTTTACTTCGCGTTTATCCATTGTGACTATAACCAATCATGACATACGGTTTACTTTTAGCGTCAAGTTTTTTTCGTTTTTGTTTTGGCTCCCAAGCATATACAAGACATCCAAGTATCCTTAATTTACTAAGATCAGGTTTGATGTTAAACCACAATTCTGCTGGAGTACTATTATAATTCAAAGATTTTGTTGGACTACGGTTAATGACATAAGTGGCTGCATAAACGGCTTCACCCCATAGATACTTCGGTACATTAGCTTCAATCATTATGGCACGAACTTTTTCAATCAGCGTCCTATTAAATCTTTCGGTTACACCATTTTGTTGAGGTGTATAAGGTATCGTTTCAACCTTTTGTATACCCTTACTTTTGCAAAATGCAACCACACTATCAGAGCTGTATTCTCCTCCATTATCTGTCGTGCCTCATATTCTTTGAGCTTTTCCAGTACTTGGGATTTTGTTTTTAATAAATATACACATGCAAAATTACTGTAGTCATCTATAAAAGATACAATATAATTAGAGCCATTATATGCCATTGGAGAAATCGGTCCGCAAACATCTGAGTGAATATGTTCAACAATCCTATTTGCTCTGGTTCTTGTACCAGAAAAATGGAAATGGGCTTCTAGGTTGCTTACTTTGAGTGCAAACTTCGCAAAAGTCCTTAAGCTCAACAAGAGGTATGCCAATTACCATATCGTTTTTAACTAGTTTATTTAGAGATTGATTTCCAATATGACCTAACCGCTTATGCCATAATTCGCCATTTTCAGATTTTGTCAAATTACACATTGACCGTAGAATTTTTACTTTCATTTCAAATAAGTTTCCGACTCGTTTTGCTGTTGCAACTTTTAAACAATTTTTAACTAACTCTGCATTGTTTTCATTGAAGTTTACTTTTATCTGTGCATTTACTATTTTGTTAACAGACATAAGATTGTCGTGGAAATGTGGACTATAGAGAACATTTTTCAGATTTAGTTCAAAACCTGTATTACTTAATGCATGCACCTCACCAATATGTTTTGCCACAACCATTTCTCCATTAGCAATTTTAATAATACGTGGTTCACTTAATTCTTTTAAGGAATAAAACATATACTTATCTTTTACAAAATGGTCTGATGCCCCAGAATCAAGAGTAAAAAGCACTTCATCCCTATGATGATTATTCTCTTCCTTCTGTTTACTGTTAGCAATAAAACTTACACCTTCTTTTGCAGCTACGTAGCTAGTTTTTCTTCTGCAGTCCTTTTTCATATGCCCATAACGACCGCAATTATGGCACTTCCCATTAAACCTGGTGTTTTTCTTTTTAGAAGCAAAAGCTGTTAACTTCTCTTCTTTTTCTTGCACCAACCTGTGTTTTTTCTTAGATTCTTCCGCTATGAGTCGAATTTTAACACTATCTATATTAATTTCGTCATTCGGCAAACTTTCTATTGCTGTAACAACCGCATCATAAGATTCAGGAAGTGTTAAGAAAAGTTGTGAGACCAAATCTGCATTTTCTGGATTTGCCCCAGCAGCCTTTAAGTCAAGGACTAAGGACTCGAACTTCAAAATGTAGCAATTCATATCTTCACCATCACGAAGTTTCAAGCAAGCCAACTCTTTTCTTATTAAAGTCTGCGTTTGATTTGACTTCTGCTCAAAACAGCTTATTAGCGCATCCCACATCTCCTTTGAGGTTTATTTTTTATGGATATAACTCAAATAATCATCATGTATAAATGATGTGATTAAGTCCTGCGCCTTTGCATTCATTTTTGAATATTCTTTTCGCTCTTTATCAGTCGTAGGCGCTATCATAGATACAGCTTCTAAGCAACCTGCAGCAGCCAAATGTCTGTCAACGCGAAATTTCCAATTTATGAAATTTCCACCGGCGAATTGTTGAATTCCCGTTGATTTTTCTGAAGGAAGGCCCATAACCTATTATTTAATCAACTTTCTAAAGGAATTTAAAAACAATTATATAAAAAAAGTTAATAATATTTATTTGGTCTGCCTCGTTTGAAATCTTTTCTTCGAATGACTTAATTTCAAAAAACTAATATTGTAATTTTTAAAACAAAATTACAAATCAAACTAGATTAAATAAATACAAAGTATAACAAGGTAAAACAATATGAATATAATATAACAATATACACGTACACCAATACATCCATCGTGCTTCGTTTATAGTACGACAGCATTTATTATTGGCTTAGTATAATGCATGCCACGAGAATACATTTAAAAAACATGACTTATTTACATTTCAAGACTGCTTACGCAGGCCACTAATATATATGTATGTATGTATGTATGTGTATTATTTATATCGCACTTAATCAACAAGAGGGTATTAACTCAAAATTTTAAAATTTTCAGTGGAGACAAAAAACTGTTTGTTGTTACATTTTTAGAGAATTTGAAAATCCGAATACATCGTAATATGCAAATTTCATTTGAAAATATTATGTATGTATATGTTTTGAAAAGAGACACAACACAACAAAAGAGTTATTGGAATATGTTAAATTTTTACAGTAAGTAGATACATATTGATGTTGTCAGTTTATTTCTGTCAAAAAAATTAAATTAAAAATTTTAATTAAGTGCGGTATATACTATATATAGGTATATGCAGTTAATTTTTATGTTTTACCTGTAATTTTTGTATTGTTTTATAATATTTACATGAACTAACTGGTAACTCTTTTTTTAATAAAACAACTTAAAATCAAACCTTGTATAATAACTTTCTTACTTAAAAAACCGGTTGACTGGTTTTTCCTGAATTGTAAAAACCGAAACCAGGTTTTTCATAATTTTAAATATTCGAACTATTCGAAAACCGGTTTCTGGAAAATCGATCACCTTAATAGGTACATTTATTCATTTACATATTTATATTTTTTTATTAATTTTTTTTATTGATTTTTTTTATTATTCTTGATTTTTTATTAATTTTTATGAATCTCCAAAGATTTAGAAAGACAGTGCGCCATCAAAAAATGGTGTTATAATTTTTTTGCAAACAGCTAATTTAGACGTAATGTCAGCGCCTTACTATATATGGAAATAATGTAGCTAAGATTCCACTAAATAATTTCCGCATTCACTTTTTTTCAAAAGTAATTTGTATAATTTCCTTTAGAATTACTAACAGGGATTCCTAATTTTTTAATATGTGGCAATATAATCTGAAAGTGTCTAGGCACCCTAATAGGTCATACAAATCACTTTTTAACTAAAAAATTTTCGTTTTTCATAATTTTTTTACGCTTATAATGTTTTTTTAGAAAATCATATAATTAATGCACACTTTTCGCTTGAGTTTCATTAACACTTTTAGCAAAAAAAAAAAGGAATAGTCTAGTAAAAAATTAAAGTTTTACATCCAAATTTATTTAAAAAAGCAGTCAGTCAAACCGACAAGTGTTTAGACATGTCAAATGCTGAAACTCTCCGTTGTGTATAGCTTTTCGTTTTATGTGTTCGCTTTGACTGCGAGCGTTCACATTTTCAGAAGCATAAGAAAAAGCAATTACACAAATTACAAGTTTTTGAACACTGCTTCTCAATACCTCCCAACTAGAGTACGCTCTGGTTTCATAAATAAACATGTAAAATATACTTACCCGAACTGTAGTTAAATCATAAAAATGCAAATTGGTCTGCTTAAGCGCTTTAGAATACTATCGCATATCGGATAAATTTCACAATTATGTAATATGTATGTATAAAGCAAAAGTAATTCACAAAAATTATCAATTTCAAACTATTTAAAATGTTAATTTTTGGAGGTCTTAAAATTTTGCCGCCCCTAAAACCATGCCGCCCTAGGCACGAGCCTCACAGGCTTATATCGTAATCCAGAACTGCAAACAACTAGAAGAGAATATAATGGCATTTCGAAATGTAAATACATATGTACATATATGTTTAAAGCTCAATTCGGCATGTGTTAATTTTAAGATACTGACTTGAAATTTTTACAGAATCATATTTTTACTATAATTAATAATTTAAAATTTCTAATGTACATATTATGTTCATGCAGAGATAATTATGTATTCATTCCTCAAACTGGAAGAAATGGGTTGTCCAATTTTTCCAACACGATACGATACGAACAAAGAATAATATTCACCCAGTAGTCGCCATCGACTCCTGTTGGCAGGTTTATGCTATTTTCTAGTCCTTAGGGAACGGAAATATGTATATTTTCAGTTGCGCAAAATTTTCCTCGAGAGCGAGTTTGTTTACCCCAATTTTTTGTATTGTGTTAAAGTGACGTCGCTGACGACAACTGGAATAAGGGTGAATATGTTCACCACATATGAAACACTCACCCAAAAAATTTTCCGAACACAACGCACACGAAATCAAATTGAATGGCAAAAAATAATTTTTATATATTGACAATTTTTTCAAATGATAATGAAAAATTTATAAACACTAGATATACCAACGGACGACACAATCGCCCGTATTCTAGGATATAAATGTAAATAATTTTATTAAGATTCAAAGAAAATTTATCTAAACGTCATACAAAATGCATTAAAACACAGCCACCCACAACTTACATACATATGCATAATTAAATAATACATTAAATTAAAAACACAAACGAAATCCCTTTAACTAAGCTAGTAATTCAATTTATTGAACTCTTTTCTTTTAACCCTTTCGGTCCTATTGGTATAATACTTCCCAGAGAAAGTTCGAACAATCCTATTTATTTTTCCAATTAAGAAAATTATACCTTAAAATATCCCAGCAGTACTTTAGAGAGATAATTTATTACTTAAAAAACGGTATCTAAATCTGAGTGAGAATGAAATTTGAGCATTTTAGTTGATGAGAAGCCTTCGAGAAGAAAACATCAGTTGATAATTTACGTGAAAAAACATAGTTTTTGTAATTGAAGCGCAAAAATTTGCTAAATTGTTTAGTTTACGATACTTATTATTTGAATGTAAATTTTTTTTAGTTTGGTAAGTACAGCTTCCTTTTTTAGCATATTTTCAGATATGGGATATATCGTCCCATTCTGAGTTTTTATTGGGTTTATTTGTCCCATTCGTGTTATTTCTAGGAAAATATGTCACAGCTTCGTCCAGAACTTCAAGAGCTTTTAGATGCCGACTTTTCTGATTTTAGTGAATCCAGTGACTCAGAGTCAGAAAATGTGTCATCAGAATTAATTTACATAGAAAACATAGACAACGAATCAGGGGTTGAAGACAGCTCAAATGATAATGTTGCAAATCTATATTTGTGGTCAAGACCACTTGTTGACCTCGCCCCAGGTTCCAGAAGTAAAAGAACCCATAATATTAATTGATGCTAATCGTTCTTCAACAGAATTAGATATATTCAAAAATTTTTTCCCGAAGTCCTTATTAATATTTATTGCAGAAAATACAAACAAGAGACTGCATATGTTAGAAAAAGAAAAAAAATTAAAATCGAAAAAACTGATGAGCATGAAATTATGATTGTGTTATATTGTTGTCTCATCAGGAGCTACAACAAAGTGCCAAGGATACAAAATTATTGGAGCGTACACGGTTCCCTTGGGAATCCAGCCATAAAAAATGCTATTTCTAGAGATCGATTTCAAATGATTATGTCTAAAATATATTTCAATAATCCTAAAAAGCCGGATGGATGCTCAAAATTATACTATATTGAAGAGATAGTATCATGTGTTAAAAAAACATTTCCCAGTGCCAGAACGGAGTCAACATTTCAAGCAATTGATGAATCAATGGCAAAATTCAAAGGTAGATCTTCACTAAAACAATATCAACCTCTAAAACCAATCAAGCGCGGTATTAAACTTTGGCTAAGATGCTACTCGAAAACATGGTTAGTATATGATCTAAACATCTACAGTGGTAGGGAGGAAAGTGTTTTAGTATCTGAAACTACCTTATGAGAACGAGTTGTAGAAAATCTTTGTAACACAATACGCGAGAAGGATGTTATGATAAGTTTTGATAGATTTTTTACCAGCACTCCCTTTATAAATTTTATTGATTTTCCAGCAGTTGGAACAGTTGTAAAAACTCGGAAAAATGTTCCGAAGTTTACTGAAAAATTGAAATGAGAGTGAATTTATGGTAAACTGTCTCGGAACTATTGCTTGCCGCTGGATGGATTCTAAAAAAGTTACAGTACTCTCCAATTGTCATAATGCAACCACAAGCAAAACTACACGAAAACAAAAAAATGGCCAAAAACTTGAAGTGGATTGTCCTGATGCTATTATAACATATGTGTCTATAATGGGTGGAGTCGATATTGCTGATCAAAATGTTAGTGTATACGATTTGGATCGCAAATCTACTAAGTGGTGGAAGAAAGTTTTCTTCAAAATATTAATGATGGCAGTAGTAAATGTTTGGATAGTGCATCAAGAAGTAAATCATAAGAAAACTGAAATGACAACCTTCTTAGTTCCACTAGCACAACACATGATTGAAACTGGTAGAAGATATTGTCAAACAAAAAGAAGAGTGTCATGTGGGCGACCGTCAAAGTGTAAGCGTAATTTTATTAATATAGGAGATCATATGCCTATTCAGTCTGAAAAAAGATCGCGCTGTGTAAGATGCAGTTCTATAAAGAAGGAGAAGAGAACTAAATTTATATGTTCAAATTGCCAAGTGCCTCTTTGTGTTGATTGTTTTACTCCTTATCACAATTAAAATTGTTAGTTTCCTCATATAATTAATTTTTTGCATTTATAAATAAGCAAGCTTACAAGAAGAAATGAATTATTTATTTGTTATAACTTCTTTTTATTACAACCATTTTCAAAAATAAAATGAATTATAAATAAGATTTTAATATTTTGATAAAAATTTTGGATACTAGTGGGATATATTATCCCATTTGCGCTAAAAACCCGGGTGGGACAACAGGATAAAACTTCCGGGTGGGACAATATGTCCCAGGATAATTAAAGGACTAACGAGAATATTAGTAATGCAAAATATAATCATTTCTTGTGTATTTTACATACACGAAAAATTTTTTTTAAAAAAGTTTTTTGCTTAAGAAATAAAAAACCGGACCGAAAGGGTTAAGTATTATGGCCAGTGTTGTCAACTTTTAAATTTCAAAAAGCACTGAAACTATAAAAAAACGCGTAATTTAAGTAAAAAAGCACTAAATTTAATTATTTTATTATATTTAAACAATTGTTATACATAAATATGTATATAAGATATATAGGGATCGGTTGACCTTGCATTTTATACCTAAAACGTCAAATTTGAGGCATCCGATACATGTTTTAATTCTAATTAATTATAAGTAAAATAAAATGGTACCTATTGTTTAACTAATAGTTTTTGATTAAATTTATTATATTATTTCTTAAAAATTTATAAAAATAAGTGCTCGCTCATCTAAGTTTATCGTGAAATATATTAACTTAGTGCAGAAATTGGTTCGGGAAAACCAAAACAATAGAAAATAAAAAAAAGAATGTATTACAGCTAAACACAAAGAAGATGCTTTACAACGTACATATGTATGAAATGTATCCAAAATTGTTCACCACAGGATATTATGTAAAGCCGTGAATCAAATATTATTGGTTAAACTATTGCTATTAGCTAACTTAATGACTGTGAATTTGGTCCTAAGAGAATAAAAAGATCTAAATTTAAAAATTTAAATTTTAATTTAGTTTGCCGAGATCTTAATATTTCAATCTTGAAATTTGGTCCTTAAGATTGACGTTCTCAAATTTAACATAAATTCTTAATTTATAGAATGAATTCTTAAAATCCAAAACGTGGTCTTAAACTTTAATAGCGCAGTTTTAAAATCAAGAACGTAATATTAATTTTAAGATTATATCCTTAAATTGTTAAGAATATGATCTTAATTTCAAGATTTTTATTAAGAAAAAATCTTGAATTTTATCTTAAAATAATCAAAATTTTATTCTTGAATCAAGAATTTTCGCATTTAACAGACTATAAATATTAAAATGATTTGAGTTTTGAGCGTAAAATAACTTTTTCCCCTTAGTGTATAAAAAAGTATATTCACAATTCAAATTTCTCGTTTCAGACCTTTTTTTATGAAGCGAAGTTATAACAAAGTGTAAGGATATATTGTTACGCATGTTAGACTTAAATAAAGTCGTAGAGATAAAAAAGCTACTTCTGCGCGCTTAAACATTGAAGTGACAAAAGATTGGTGGAAATGCAGTTTTTGATAATGCCTCAAACGAGTTTATATCCATTAACTTTACATAAACTCATTAGATTTTACTTCTGCCCAAACCTCGACATTGGACTTAAAGTTTCTCCATTCTCCATCCATTGTTATAGTAACTAGACAAAATAATGCTATTAAACTATGTTTGGGTAACTACTTACTTAATGTCTTCTTTACATTAATTATGCTTAAAATGTTAAAGCAAGCATTTTACAACCTTATTCGAATTTTTCGAAATGATCTGCTTTTTGAGCCTTCCTCGAGAAAAAAAATAGATATGGAAATTTACTTTTGAATTTTGCGTCTAGTGCCACCGCCACGAAACAAAAAGCACTAAAAATAATTTAAAAAGCACTGAGCACTAACTTTAAAATTTCTCGCGTCGAACATTTCAAAAAGCACTAGAAACGGTGCGAAAAGCACCGAGTTGACAACGCTGATTATGGCTTTCATACAATAACAAATAAGAGAAGAAAATTTTAGATCAAGAGAAATACTACAAACACACACACAATCTCATGTTTTTTCTTGTTTCCCAGTAAAAAATATGATCATCCACAGAGTAATCTTGGAGCGCTCCTTT
The DNA here is from genome assembly GCA_905220375.1 of Tachina fera. Taxonomy (NCBI): domain Eukaryota; kingdom Metazoa; phylum Arthropoda; class Insecta; order Diptera; family Tachinidae; genus Tachina; species Tachina fera. The sequence continues at coordinate 98,930,902 of LR999965.1, read as the reverse complement.
GCGAGTAATGGATTACTCCATAAAACTCCGGATCTCATTGGATTTTTAACACAGCATGTCCGCAGAAACGAGTACTCCTTTTAAGCTCCTTATGGAGTATTCCCTTTGATCTTGAAAATGACGAAAGAGGGAGTATTCGCTTTTGTCTCCTAAAAAGAGCATAAAGGGAGTAAAAATTCATATAACATAAAAATTTTTTTATTTTTTCAATTTCATTTTCAACTAGTCGTCTTAAATGACGCTTAGAAACTAAATTAAACTAAATTAAAACTAAACTGATTAAATAGAAAAACAAAACGAAAACAACAATTAACAGTTATATCAATGAAAAAAAACCAAAAACGAACTGATACATCCCTCATTGATCCATTTGGAGTATTAAGCGAGGCATAAACAACAAAACAAAAAAAAAAGTTTCGATAGCTCGCTTATTACTCTAAATGGATGAACAAGTCATTACTCCTTTGTTGCTCGATTATGGATTAATCCATATATTTTTTACTGGGTTACTTGTAAGCTAATAAGTGCGTGTGTAATATGTGTGCAATATAGTAGTAGCAACTTTAAACGCTTATAGCTCCTAAAATACTGAACCGATTTTAATAAAATATAGATTCTGCACATCTGTACCGAAAACCCTTTAAAACCATATAAATCTTTTTAACCGGTGCTGTAGTACCAGCGTAAAAGGGATTACAAAAAACATGTTTGCCTATTAATTATATACATATATAGATAGATATAAACCAGTAGCTATGGCAATGACTTTATTTCAAATATTGGACAATTGTATAAAGGTGCTCATGACGTTAAATTTTATTATTTAGACCGGAATAATGCAACATAACAAGCATTATAATTAAATTTGTTATGTCTGTAATATAAAGCAAATATATTATTAGCGGTATTCACGGTTGGCTATTGTAATTGAAATTCAACACTCAGCCTAGACTGCAAACTTTTGCTATACAAGTCTCTTTTGAAGCCAATATGGTGCTACGGAATTCAGTTTTGGGGTACTGCTTCAGATAAAGAAAAATGTTCCCATATAGTAAAAAATTTAATTCTTCCCCCAGACATTTTTTCACAAAAATTTTTAACTCTCTTAACAAAAATTTGCGAATAATTAAAGTGATATAGATAACTACACATCGGTGAAGTTTGAAAAGTGGTTATGTAATAACTTATCTCATATTTTTATGTTTTCTGCTTTATACAAATCTTTTAACAATATTTTCATCTAAATTTGGCGTTCAGAAACCAAATTTATTGATATTTTTGATTAGTTGAAAATTAATTTTTATTATCGATATTGCATTTTTTTAATCTACATAATTCGTTTCTTGTTGATTGTAACATCTTTTTCTAAAATATTGAATAAGATCTTCTGGAAAGATTATTTTACAGATATTATAAGACGAACATCAGGAAATGAAGGGAATTAAGAAAATGCTGCACTCATATTTTTACTTATGCCCTAATTCAGTAAGAAGACTTAGGACGTTTTTGTTTGCAAGTACTTTTGAGTTCTCGTTTTTGAATTCTGAAATTATTTTCTTCAAAAGTGGTTGTTGTTTTTGATAATGAAAAATAAAAATATTATTACCATGTTCTTAAAACATAAAAATTAAATTAAAATATTATACAATAGTTTGAAAAATATGTGAAAAAATATGTGTTGGAAATAATGTTTAGAGCAAAATCATAAAGTAAATACACGAACCTTCTAGCATAGACAATAAATAAAGTTTTAAAGAATCACAACTGCTGCTTTTTTTTTGTCCATAGACAAGACGATAGAATCGTCGAACAGAATTTGGTCATTAATTGTTTAATTTATACATTCTGTATCTTATAAAAACATTTTTGAAATAATTTTTTAATAGAATTTTTAAACAAACAGGCAACAGAGGGAAATATAAAATTAATACGGTAGCACGGTTTTAAAGGAAACTTCAGAATACCTATAGTTGTCACAAGGTGAATGTCAAGAAAAAATGAGAGAATGGAAGTACCTTCTATATTTATTTCATGGGCTACATTGTACATCAAAAACTCAAATATACATCGTGATTTCAATATGCCACTAGAGATTGAAGAAATTGCAAAATACGCAGGCAAATGTCTAACAAAACTCGGGTCACATCCTAATCCGCTTGCTCGTATCATCTTGAATTTTCTTGGTCACATCTGCCTTAAAAAGAGAGACACAAGAGCTCTTATACTCAACACTCCAGATGGGATTTCTTGAAAATATAGTTTTTTCTTTTTTTTTTTGATTATCACTATTATGTATTATTTATAACTATCACTAAGGTTATGTCCGACAGTGGTCGCGCCTAATATTTATATTTTAGATTTAAGATTTTAATACTTATTGTTAGTTCATATTTGAAGATACAGTAAATAAATAAATTTATTAAAAAAAAGTGTTAAGAAATTTAAGTAACAACAATAATGTCTAAAAGAAATTGAAAGTTTCATTTAATTTATACGTTTATATATTTTGTTTTTGAATTTTAGATATTTATAAAAAGGAAGGTGTGTTGGAGTTAAAAAAAAAGTGCAAGGAAGACTACATTGGGGCCACCTACGTTATTCTGGATTGGTTTATTCTTTGTTTTTATATATTTATATTACTTATTTATCTATTTTATTATAGTAAAAAACGATTAAAATAACGTAAAAATTATGTTTATTTATTTAGAAGTTACATTTTACCAGTTTCTACGTAAATATTGACTAGTAATAGGTGACCAGTTGACTAGTCATAGTTTACTAACGCTTATGTAATATGTGACTGGCAAAAACGTAGTAGAGTAGCAGTTCAGATATATGTGTTTTAAATAAGTGAAATTAATAAGTTACAGAGAGAGAAAAAATCACACGTACACAAATGTTTTGGTAATTTTTTTCATCAAGCCCCTAATAAACTAACTGAGGACTGTAACCGAAGTTGTGGTTGTCGCTACTATTCAAATGACTAGCCAATTGACTGGTAGCTTTCTTGTAGGGAACACTGTAATAGCTGTTGTTTAGTGCAGTTGTGCTTGTGTGTGTATGGACGTGGTGGTTGCCAGATGATTGACCGTGTTGGCATGCTGGCGTAATCCCGGCTAGGGCTCGCCGTCTTGTGGTCGTTCTGGCCAATCTCTCTGGAGGTCCAGCTTGTCTTCTCCCTACTTACTTACCACATTTCGTGTATTTTCACACGTTCATATTAAAGAATACCCTTTAAAAAAATTCATTTAACAATTAGGTACATATTGGTTTATTAATACAAACGAGATATAATAAAATTTATATTAATAAAAATTTTTTTTCTCACTTCTAAATTTTACTTTTTCATCCATATAATTTTGCAGACATATAAATTAAAAAAAGGAAGAAATCAATAAAACCATGTAGGTATTTAAATTTATTAACCAAAAAGAAAATTAACAAAATTTCTTCCTACAGGGTGTTTCCTTGCTATATAATTGAATTCAAATCTGTACAATTGTTTTTAATAAAAAAAATGCACTTTCATTTACTTATTTTCCTTTCAGGCAGCGCTGCCGGACTAAGGATTTCTAGGATTTGCCGTCCGTCAGTGGCGTGTCCTGCGTCCGGAGTTCCCTTTTAAGATAAGTCATATAAATATTTAAACATACATATATATATTTCTCAGGAGATTTTTGTTTACCCCTTTTACCCTCTTTCTTTCCTTAAGGCAAACACTCGAAAAAACTACACGCAAAGAAAAAACGTAGTTAGTACAATCACAATCGCGAACTATCATTAATGTTTGCGATTATAATTATGTCAAACATGTAATATAATAAAGCCATTCGAAACATTATATGTTCTGCTATGTGAATCACTATATATGTTCGTGTTAAACATTTTATTATGTTCACCACAGGTATGCTCCCATTTCCCGTTAACTATATATTTATTTTTGTCAGTATTATGATAATTATCCTTTTGATCATATTATTGTGTTCCTATAATATAAAAAATAATGGTTTTTTATTTGCACAATTTTTTATTGAAACTCAGGTTTTGAAAATACAAATTTTCTTAAAACAAATTATCCTATAATTATATACATATGTACATACATAGCTTTATGACGAAGCTCTGGCTGAAAATTTCAAAATTGCCATTTGTTTGATTGGCATTGATATGGTGCGCCTCTTTTGTTGCAAATGAGAAATAAGCATGTATGTACATTGCACATACATACGTATGTAAATAATATGGCAAAATTAATAAGAATTAACGATTTTTTTTACCTGCATCAATAAATATACAATAATTAAGGTGCATGGAATGGAACTAACTTCTTTTTTTTCCTTTAATATTTTTTTATTAATTTTATTTGACTCACTTTTACCGGCAATATATTTTATTATTTTCTTTTACTTTGCGATCTAAAGTCTGACTGATGCTTGTATTTAATTTGAGCAAACTGAAGAAGAACAATTGATATTTTGGTACTGTGTTTTCTATACAACCATAATTAGTTTGTATTAGCAAAACTATCACCTTAACCCATTCCTGCCTATTGGGTATTTAAATACCCAAGAATGTGTCGATACATAAAAAATTTTAGCCCAAGCCAGGTGAGTGATATCGATGTAAATTTTATTTTATGGAAAAGAGGAGATATTGTGCTATATTAAAATAATTAGCAGAATTTTTTTATTTATTTTACCTTTTGTTTTTCACTGACAAATATCATAGATTTTTCTTATTTGGAAAATGCTTCGGAAAAGTGCTGCCAATCATTGGAAAATGGGAAAAATTAGAAACGTACACATTTGCCGGATAGCTTAATCTGTCCACTATGCAATGAAAAAAATTGGCAGCGATGGTGGTGCGAGGTGTGCACTAAAATTTTCTATTTTTTTTATAATTTTTTTTAAATTAATAAAAAACATATTTAAATCAAATACTTTTTAATTTTATTAGAAAAACATGATACTTAAAATAAATAAATCACTTAGCCTTAGCAATCTTCGCCTGATCTGGTACAACACCGTTGTGATAATCCAGGAAGCAAGGAGCGGGATGCAAATTCACTTTCCACTTCAAGCAACCATACTCAGTTTTCCCACCGCATTGCGGACAACGATGACGAGTATTAAGCTTTCCTATAAAATGATCTATACGGTCGTAACGCATAGTAAGTTGTGCCCCAGAAGTCGACGTTCTACCCGGATGATGATAGTTGGACTTGATCATAATTGATTCGCACACCTCCACGCGAAAGTCGAATTGTGGCATTGGTGGCTTGTGTTCATACTTGCGGCAAATGCAATGTAGTTTCCACGCGTTTACCATGGCCGCGTCGAATGCATTTGTAATCAATGGCCAGTACCACTTTTTTCCCCGAATCCGAATTCTGCAATTGTTCATTTCGGTATCAAAAAGGTCAACTCCTCCCATGCGCTGATTGTATTGGTTGACCAAATGGGGCTGCTCAATCGCAACCATTTTCCGTTGCTTTCTATTATACCGTTTTGCGCGGACCATTGGTGAATGGCTAAGAAAATTTTATAGTAACGCGACAACCTGAAAAGATAAAAATAAATAAAGACCATGTTAATGATGGAAGTAAAGCTAAGAAGGAACCTATTGACAAAATGGAATGTTTCCGTGAATAGCATACCGAATTGTCATTCCAACGCACAGCAAGTATAGAATTATTCTTATCAAAACGAAAGTCAGAGGTCCCGCGAGGCTTTTTTTCATTTCCTTGACGTCCATTAAATCGGCATGATTGGTCCGATTGTCACGAACAGTTCCTAAAGCGAAATATCCATCGCTCGACAAACGAGTCATTAGTTTGTGACTTGTAAAAAAATTGTCAAATGTAACCGTGTGTTTGCCGCGGTCTTCCACATGTGACAACAGCGATAGTACTACTCTTTCGCCCAGCCCGAAACCTGGGTCCACCTGTTCTGATGCACCAGCATATGGAATAAGCTGGTACAAATAGCCTTCTACCGAAGCCAAACACCAATACTTATACCCAAAACGAATTGGTTTTCCCTTGATGAACATTTTGCACGAATGCCGGCCGTAGTATGCAATCATTTGTTCATCAATCGAAAGGTGGTGAGAGAATACGCCGAATTGAAGAAATTTTTTATTCAATAAATCGTTCAATGGTGCGACTTTTGCAAATTTGTTTTTTGAATCCAATGCTGAGTTGTCACACACGTGAAAGAATTGCTTTATTCGTTTGAACCTGTCCCTTGAAATACATTTTTTTATTAGTGCACATCCCAATGATTCCCGATTTGACCAATAACTATGTATTTGCGGCATAGTGTGGTAACCAGTAATATACAACAAGCCCAAAAATGTTTTAATTTTACTAGTTGACGTGATGAATGATGGACAATTGTTGGTCGCAGCGTAATGGTTGGTTGAAGTCACCAACAGGTTCAACACCTCCTCATCGATAAACATCTCCCAAAGCTGCACTGGATTCATGGCACCAATTTGTTCATTCAACGCTTTGTACGAATTGGCTGTATTATCAAATGGAGTCTTATCGAATTGATAATTATGCGACCGAGACCATTTTGGTTTGATTCCTTCATCAATTCTGGGACGCTTCGATGCCTTTCTTACCTTCATTGATGATTTACGACGACTAGATGTTGAGGCTACCGGTGTATCATCATCTTCTTGTTCTTCTTTGTGTTCATAGCTTACAGTATCATTATCCTCGCCTGATGGCATGTATTCTAAATACATTCGATTTCGAATTGTCCGGCAATCTCATTAGGCAGGTCCGGCTCATCGCGCAACAATTGAACATTTTCGTCCAATTCTTCATTGTCACTAAGATTATCGACGTCATCGGGTGGCGTTATAATGATATCAACGGCATCTGCGTGTTGTATAAAGTTCTCCTCTCTATCACTGTCCTCATCAAAACAACGATCAAAAAGAGCTTGCAACTCGATAGCAGTTAGAATTTTCCGTCAGTGTTAGATTGTGCACTTACAATTCCTTATAGCCACAAATTGTTTATAGGTATAACTGTTTATCACTTTTTGTTTAAAATACGGCGAATGCACACAACAACAAAAAAATTTTAACACAATAGCGCGTGGTGCTTTTAGCAGATACAGTAAGGAAACTACTTCACACTAATGCCTGTCGGGTATTTAAATACCCATGTCATATCTCGGGTCAGAGTTGAGGTAAATTTTTTTCTTTTTTCTATCAACTTATATGGTCTTCTGGGCACGAACTACCAAATTTCATATAAATCGTATGAGCCGATCTAAGGCCAGGCAGTAATGGGTTAACAAGAATACAATTTTTAAGCAAAATATAATAATGACGATAAACATTCTCTTCTTATGTAACATTGTAAAATGTTAACAATATAAATTTTTGACACAAATGTATGCATATGTACGAGTGTATTTAATATAACATGCATGCGAAAGTTATTTGTTTCTTTTAAAACAGTAAGAAGCTTTTAAATTAGATTTAATTTAACTTTTATTTTGTTGAAGTATGTAGATATGTATATATATATATGTAGGTATATTGTTCTTCAGAATTTTATTCGCCACAAGTTTAGTATGATTGAATCAACTATAATGAATAATTGAGAAATGACGACCATATGTAATAATTTGCATACAATTAAATGCTTAGAATAAAAATATAATGTTGGAACTCTATTTTTATTAGAATAACTTAATTCTTTCAACCATATGAGGCTGAACTGAACACAAAATTACCGTAGTGATCATTTCTGAATCATGTTTTTTCTTTGCGTGTGGGGACAAATATCCCTTTCCTTCTTGTTCCCTACGCTTTCTAGGCTGAGCTCACCCTATCTGGCTGGGATATCTCACAATTGTGAGGACCTCTAAAAGGTAAGTTATTACTTTTTAAGATACGGTGCACAGAGATGGATTTTGCACTTTTAGGTGGCCAAAATTATTTTTTTATAAAGATGGAGTTAAAATAATGGCTAAATAATTGAAAAAATGTATATTATCAATTAGCATGTTTTCCCCGCCAAATAGTGAAAGAAATAAATAAAAGAGAAAAGACAAAAAAAAATTATTTTCAATGACAAATTTTCCAAAAAAAAATCTAGGTACAGATTAATAATTTAAGATTAAATACATATTTTACACGATTTGATTAGTCATTAATGGATAAATCTTCATCCGTGTCAGAAATATCGGATTCGGTATTCGGCTCAGCCGGCAGTAACATATTGATTGTTTCAGGGCAAAATGATCTTGATTTGATGCTTTTTGTTTGTTTCATGCTACTTAATAATGGGTCTGAACTCAGTAATAGTCTATTGTATACATCACGGTTGCATTCCTCCCTCGAGAACTTTCTTGAATAGTTTTCGCGGTATAACCGAAAGTGCTTATTTCTGGCTTCTGCTGCCTCTTCCGACAACTGTCCTATGGGTAATAAGGCATTTTCAATTACAGCTGCACCATGAATTAATATTTTATGCATGGTCGGAGTCATTGGGTGCCATTCATATAAATCGACATACAATTTCGCAGTTGCCATTGCATATTCATCAAATTTTTTGACGTCTATTTTGTGACCACTTGAGATTGTTTCCAGTATAACCTTCAATCTATATATTAATTTAAAATCAACTTTTGTTATGTCGGCAGCTAATTGAGGGTTTTCAAAGAATCTTCGGCTAGTGTTACCATCATTGGTATTCCCGAAATTAGCTTTTGGCATGTCGACTAACAATCCAGTTTCCTTTCGAAATCTTTCCTGAATATGTTTTTTTCGACGCTCTTCTAACTCAATTTCTTCGCTAGTTCTCTTCTCTCTATACTTTTTTACCGGTAATTTATATGCTAGATGTAAAATGCTTTCGAACAATCGAATTCTGGCGTGTAGTACAGATAGTCCGAATTCAATAGCCGTAGAACTTGTATTAAACTTTTGGGTCAGATTGTTAAAGTCTGTAGATGTTGTTCCGCATATATAACACCGACTTGTTGATTTTGTATCGGTTGCAGCGTTACACACTTTGCCATCGACCATCGTCATCTTAAAGACATGTTCAAACATTAATTTGATCCCATGCAAAATTACTTCAGTAGGTGTTAACTTCTTGACGGATTCGTCAACGTAACTGATTTCCTCCTTTATTACATCAGTAGATTCTTTGACAAACCTAAATCGTATTGGTCTGCAATACCTAGGCGATGACGGTGTTGGGTTTTGCCAAATTATTTTTTTGCCTTCTATGCCACAAATTATTCGAAGTGGTACAAAAGAGCTCAGGAATACATTTGCGTCTGAGGCAGTGTCATCGTCGAATTGTTGTTTATATTTGGCTTGTTGGGATCCGTCACAACCCCATTTACATATAATTTTCAAAAAATTCCTTTCATTATCTTTGAGAGTACAAAGGATTCCTTCTAGCGCCATTGATAAGCACGTAACTGTATTATCAATTAAGCTTTGTAAATTGCTTTCTGCGCAGGTACTTGTGACCCTTATACATTCTTGGGGGGGGTAACATTCTTTTTTTGCTTTTAGCAATAGGTCATAGCACGGATAAAACGATTTATTTGTGTTCCTGATGATTTGATATTGTCGCTTAGTCAAATCAGCCTCAACAAACATTGCTAGGGCTTGCAACTGTGTAAGAGAAGTAATTTCTTCTCTATTTGATTTTTTATACGCTGTTCTGTATTTCCCTGCATGATTTGGAGAGTTTGTGATTTCTCTTAGTATTTGTGAAGCATTCCTTTTTCCTCTAGCCTGTAATGTTGTTTGCGCTGCATGAACGATAACTTTGTCACTAAGCGAAGATCGCATGTTTTCTGTCTTTCTTCTTTTAGTTCTCTCACTAGAATCTTCAAATGATTTAGAAGGCCGACCTGGTCGATTTTGTTTATTTACTGAAAGAACAAATGTTCCTTCTAACCAATCTTCATTGCTTTTAAGAAATACTGCTTCTTTTCTATGGGCTTTAGACCATTTTTCTTTCATCGAACTTGACACGTATAATTGGTACTGACTAAATTTTTTTCTTTAAAAAAATTGGGCAGAAATACGCCATAAAACTAAAACAATTAAATTTGCGATAGAGAGCTGAAATTTAATACGCCAGTAGGTCAAGATGAGAAACCAACTAGAGAAATCTAAAAAGTCAAATATTTTAACCAGGAGTGGCACGGGCCACGCTAATATTGTACTGAAGCTTTTAACGAAAACTTTAACTTAAAACTATCATCTTAAAAAGTGAACGATGATAATTCAGTGCTTCTCATAACAAAGTCTTGAGTTTAAAAAAGTGCCGGAGAGTGAGGGTAACAGCCATAATATTTAAAGCTAGAATTTGAACTAGAGAGTTTAAATTCGATACCCCTTAAATTAAGGAGTGTGTTGCGCACAGGAAAAATCCGAAAGCACTGGTTGTTACATTAGGCAGGGGGTGGCTTGTTTATAAAAACTTAGCGTAATGTTATACGGCAAAGAACTGAAATTTGGAAAAAAATTGACTTAGGTAAGTTACCAACTAGAAAAATTTAAAACACAAGCTATTCTATTGAAACTTTACATGCTCACTTCACTTATGCTAGCCTTTAATTTTGCATTTCCAAAAGTACTTCGTCTAATTAGACCTTAGAAAAACCGGCGGGGTCACTTTCACTAAAATGTACACTATATTTTACACATTTCTACTCTCATGATTCTTAAAAAATTAAGTACATCGGTCCTTGTAATGACACAATGGTGCACATATCACACTCTAACCGTTTATTGTATGTAGGTCTGCCCTTTTAAACTGACGCAATCATTATGAATATAACTGTTACAGACTAGAAAATAAATGTTTTATAAGCTTTATTAAGAAAACCTTTCAAAAAGTAGTCAGATCCTCACAAAAACATAAATGTGAAACAAGGCCAAGCTCGTTTCCAAAATTTCGGCCATTAAAAGTAGTGAAACTTGCATGGGTTAAGTTAAATTCATTCATTTGAAAAGGTATCAAAGCATTAAAATTCTCGCAAAAATAAGTGATCTCCAATGATAAGCTAAAGTAAAAATCACGCATGTTTCACCTAAATCCAACCAATGTGTTATCACTTGAACCCATGATTCAACACATTATTTGTCATGTTTTTTTTTGCTGGATAGTAATTGTTGGACTTAATTCTTTAATATATGGTTGATACATCTTTCAAACTAAAAATTTGTTTGAGTTAATTTTTAAACAGTTAGTTCTTGGATTATATCATATAATATGATATAATTTATATGTTTAAGGTTCTGTTGTACGTTCGTTTGTGGTTTTTATGAGTGTCCTGGTTGACGGGATCATACGTCTGGCGGCCCTTATATAGAAGCATATAAAGTTCGAACAATAATGATTAATATTACCCTTACTAACATTTTAATAATTTTACTGAAGGAAAAAAGAGGTTCAAATGGAAACTATCGAGGTGTTCAATGCAAATATGTGCCGTATAATAAAATTTAGGGATTATTTTACTCAAATACAGCACAATTAATAAAAGAGCACTTTTTTAATTCGATTGATTTTAGTTTTAATTTAAGGTGACAATATATGTTTGTATGTATTTATGTATATGTTCATACATGTATATAATTTGTTTGAAAACGTCCCTACAAGAAATGAATGACCGAAGCTCGCAGAAACGAAATTTTTTCACTAACACATTTGCAATAATTTTCCAATGAATTTAAGAGTGCCAGTTATTTGACTGGTAGAGATGGCCGATACATTTATTAATTATAGTTGCTCCTCTCTAACTTGTATGTTAGAGTGAAACATCTAATGTACATATGCCAAAACTTTTAAGACATCGCGTTTTATTGTAAAATATACAATTCGTTCGGTCTGTGAAATAAAATTTATACAAGTGCTAAGAAAGTTAAGTAACAACAATAATGTTTTTTTTTTTTTTTTTTTTTTAATGCATGTTTTTTTTATTTATTGTATCTTCATATATGAACTAACAATAAGTATTCAAATCTTAAATCTAACATATAATTAATAGGCCCGACCAATGCCAGACATAACTAAGTGATAGTTGTAAATAATACATAAGTGGTGATAAGCAAAAAAAAAAAATTTTTTTTCAAGCAACTTCATTCGGAGTGTTTAGTATTAGAGCCCTTGTATCTCTCTTTTTTAAGCGGATGTGTCCAGTAAAGTTCAAGATTTCGATGTTACATCGGTACATGCATGTAAGTATTATTGTAGTAATACAGAAAAGTATCGGAAAAAAAAACAGAAAATTAATAGTGATACTTATAAATGTGTTTACCAAAGGTAAATCAATTGTATACACAACAATCGTTTCTCATATTCCGTTTCATTGTACATTTAAGTTAAATAGCTGATGTTAGTAAGAATCTCTACCCAAGTAGATAGACTAGGGTGCTGATGAAGTGAGTGGCTGCACAGAAAAGTATCGGTATTTCCCCCAGCTTAAAGTGTAAGTTTAATTTTTCTTCTCTTCTTTAGAAACTCACATTAATTAATAAAAATATTTCATTCAATAAGAATTGAAATTACTGAACTTGAGCCTAACTATGAATTATTTCTGATTAAAATTCACTACAGTTCAATTAAAATATCTAAAAAATTTCTCACATTATTTAAAAATAATACATACTATGTTAAGTTAAAAAAAAATCTTTTTCATGAAGATCTGTCAGTTCAGTGTTTCGTTTGTAAGCTATCGAAATTGCGCGCGTCGTGTTAAATAAATAAATAAAGTACAAACAAACAAAAGGGTAGATAAATAAAAACATATATATACATATGTACATATGTTATCTCTTCATACAGACGTGTCTGTATTTCGTGTATACGCTCATCTGTAAGTATACATACATTTCTTTATATACATTTTATTTGAACATTATTAATTTATTTTTATTTCGGATTTAACGCACAGCTATTTTAAACAAGAGATCTAGCAATAAATATATGATTGAAAAACAAAATATTATTATTATATTAAATAATACTGTTTTCGCATTTAACAATATTATTATAATATAAGAACATGGTATGGTGAGTTTCAATTATATTTTAGTCATATCTAACAATACTGTTGTCATATTTACAATAATAAGATTAGGTGTTACAAGGTTTATTGTTTTTGGTGATAATATTATTATTAACTCAGATAATAATATTATTAAAAAGTTTCCTTTTCGATTGAAAATAATATGATTTAACTACAACCACATAATTCAATCATAGTATGTTGCTGTTTGATTATGGTTACCTCAACCATATTTTTTCTTTGCGTGTACCCTGAAGGAAACGTGGGGTTAAGTATTCCCGAGTCACCACTTTTGTGGACTATTTTGGTGACATTGTCAACAGAGCGTCTATTAGTATTGTTCTTAATGCATAGAAAACATTTTTTCATATACACACAACTATGCTTCTTCTTGTTTTATTGGTTTGTTGAAAAGCAAAATTTAAGTGTTTATAAAAATTATTTTAAGAAATCAAATTAAAAGATGAATTTAAATGTATTGAACAATAATTTAAAAAAATAAACAAAGAGAATTTGCAAAAAAGATATAAAATAACAATCCATATTGAAAAAAATATAGAAAATGCTAAAATAAAAAAATTTTAAGCGAAAGTGCCAATTATGGAAATTGTTTTACCCTGTGGAAGATTTTGTGCCATCAGTTAAAGATTTGTCATACTTGCAGATTCATTCGTAAGTGTTTGATTTTACTAATTCAGCAAAATATAAAATTTTTGATTAACATATGTGTATTTATTTAATAGAGAAGGCAAACAAAATCCCTGGTTGCTAGTGATATGCTGAAAGAATAAATGAATTTATCCCGGTTATTGCATATTTTTTAATTATAAGTTCCATTTTTTATATATTTGTTTAATAAAATACCAAAAAGTGAATAAAATACGCAACTTCATTATCAAAGGAGTATACGAGGATAACTAAAATGTGCTAGTGACTATCTGTTTCCAATGTCTTCATATGGTCCCTAAAGAACTAACTAATCAGTAGTTCCAATGTCAGTAGTTGCTTTTAAATGACACGCACTTGTTAAATGTCTATAGCAAAAAGCATTTAGTCAGTAGTTCTGGCGAAAAAGTCAATAGTGAATCAGTACTGATTCACTAGTGACATTTCCTGCAGGGTAGTTATAGCTTCTTAATAAGTTTATACACACTTTAATTTGTTCTGAATATTTACATAAAGTTCGAATAAAACATACCTATTATTGAACTGAATTAAAATGTTTGCCAATACACAATTTTATAAATTTTTTTTTATTTGGAAAATTGTGTTAGAAAAATTTTAGCATATTTAGAAAATCTCTCCTGCCTACACATATGTATGTGTGGGATGTCAAAAGTTTCTTACAGGTTACTTTAAGAAAGTTTATTAATAAAAAAAGCAAAAAGTTTAAAAAACCGAACGTGCAATTTTCTTGCCACATCCAAAAATTAGATTTTTTTGCAAAAAATATGCTAATTTTGACAGATGCTAGATATAGGTTCACAGTCTTTCTTAATGCTTCCTCTCTCAGAAACAACCAAAGTTTTTATCAAATACTTAAGCCCATATGACATTTCATTTTTCTTTCATTTACTATGTTTTATAGAAAAGTGCAAACATATTGTAATAGGAATATTCAACAGGTGCAAAGGGTTCAGCTATATTCAAAAAAATGAAATAATGCCAATCAAGGCGAATTCAGTATCAGGTGACCTTATCAGTACAACAATTTTACAACACAAAAAACAACATGTAGTTTGCTATGCTAGAAAACCAATCTGTCAAAAGATTTCTGAGCAAATTTTGACGTTTTGGTTCAAATTATTCAATTTCGCATCAACAGCTTATAATCAGCTGGGCTGATAAGGTCACCTGATACTGAATTCGCCTTGATGTCAATAACTTGATTAAAGTTATCGATAAAAAATGAAGGTCTGTCAAGAAAAATGTAAAAATTGAATGAAACATTTGTAAATTTTAATTGAACTTTAGTGATTTTAAATCAGAAATAATTTTTAGTCAGGCTTAAGTTCAGTAATTTCAATTCTTATTGAATGAAATATTTTTATTAATTAATGTGAGTTTCTAAAGAAGAGAAGAAAAATTAAACTTAGACTTTAAGCTGGGGGAAATACCGGTACTTTTCTGTGCAGCCACGCACTTCATCACCACCGTAGTCTATCTACTTGGGTAGTGATTCTTGTTAACATCAGCTATTTAACTTAAATTTTCAATGAAACGGAATATGAGAAACGATTGTTGTGTATACAATTGATTTACCTTTGGTAAATACATTTATAAGTATCACTATTAATTTTCTGTTTTCCATTCTTTCATTTTTCTATTTAGGTTAGCAAGAAATTATATTACTCTACCTAAGTATGTTTAGTTATTCATGCTTATCTTTTACGATCATCACATTAATTATTTTTACTTATTCGATGTACCATCGGTACATGCATGTAAGTATTATTGTAGTAATACAGGAAAGTATCGGTATTTCCCCCAGCTTAAAGTCTAAGTTTAATTTTTCTTCTCTTCTTTAGAAACTCACATTAATTAATACAAATATTTCTTTTAATAAGAATTGAAATTACTGAACTTAAGCCTGACTAAAAATTATTTCTGATTTAAAATGTAAAAATTTTCAACTTAAAATTGACATTTTAAGCTTGAAACTTAAAAGTGTTCGCTATTAGCGGTTTATGGTCAAATATAGCGATTTTTAGTTTGTTTTGTCTCTATACGAGCGGTTTTTAATTGTGAAAATTTTACAACATTTAACCATTTTGTTTCCGTTTTATATAGTTTGTTCTTTCTAACATTTATTGTTTCTTTCTATCAATTCAATATCAAATTAATGAAGAAAAAATTAAGTGCCATAAGGGCTTTAATAATTTTTTTTAAAATATTCGAAAAAAGAGCACTTTTTTCACAAGAAAAAATAAAAATATTCCCATAATTTTCAAAAGTCAAAATTGCAAAATTATTCCTTGCTACAATTTTTGAGATATCAGAAAAAAAATTTTTTTATACATATGAATTGCAATGAAGTTTTCTTTCAAATAACATACCCAACTAATTTTTGCTTAGTAATAAATAAGTTGTGTACTAACGATTAAAAAAGTCGGGGCCAAAAATTTAAAAATAAATGCAAACTGGAAGAGATAAAATAGTTCTCTAAGCATGTTTAATTTTAGTTTCTTTACGTTGATTGTCGCTCTGAAAAAATTATTAAGATCGGTCGATAGTTACAAAAGTTACAAGCTCCAGAAGAATTTTGAAACCTACTGACTGAAACTAACACAAACAACATTTTTTACTAACACATTTACAACAATTTTACATTCAATTCATACAGTTATTATATTTGCTCTACTCTAACATACATATATGCTAGAGTGGAACATCTAATATACATATGTCAAACAACAATTAAAATATTGAATTTTACTGAAAATAATTTAAAGTTCGTTCGGTTTGTAAAATTCAAATGTATAAAAGTGGTAAAAAAATAATGGTGCTTGTGAAAAAGTAAGATAAAAATAATAACAAACATAAGAAATTGTATAAAGTTTAATTAAAAATATACATATGTATGTATTCGTTTTATCAATATTTAGATATTTGGAAAGGGCATGATGTGTTAGTGGTTGAAGAAGGCTTTAATACAATTCATTTTGTGCTAATTAAAGTTTATAAGATTTAAAAAAGATAAGTAAAATAATGAATAAAAGATATTCACAAAGTTTAATTTAATTTGTATATTTATTTTCAAACTTTTAGATATTTGTAAAGAGCAATGTGCGTTGGAGATGAAAAGGTGTGAAGAGGGCTGGCTACCGCTTAAGTTAGTTGGTGTTTTTGTTAATTTGTTGTATATTTGTTTTAAATATTATATTATATTTTATTTTATTTATTTATATTTTAAAAGCAAATAAAATAAAACAAAAAGTATATTTTCTGTCAGTATATCAATCATGTATGATTGCTCAATTGTGGGGGATATATTATTCAATTATGATCAGTCAAAATTGAGTAATATTTATGCTATCATTGATTATTAAAAAGTACTGGAATGAACAGTTCAACTATATGTTGTATTCGTTAGTTAGAGAGAGATGCAAGATCACACGTACACAAAAGTTTCCATCACATTTTTCATTTTGCCCTTAATAAAGTGATGGAAACTTTGTTCTACGCAATGATGAATATGTCCTGCCTGGCTATCGATCAAATGAGCAGTCAATTGACTGGTAGTCTTGTTGTAGGGTAGTGTTTCTACAGGGTGCCTCCAAATATACTTTCTAAAAAGTTCAACACTTATTCTTTCAAAAGCAGTTACTTTCACCGAAATCCGTTCACTAGTGCTAAAGTTGCGGACTTTTTACCACTTTTTTTTTATTTCACGCTACTGTGTGTCGTCCCCACCTACTCATGTGGCTTTCACTGTAGGCTTAACAATAAAAAAAAATTATAACATTATTATAAATTATTAAACATTATTATAATTAAAATTATTATAATGTATGCACTAAGGCCATGACCTGCTGCACTAACTTGCGCCTACATTAAGAACATATTCATGCAAAATTTTATCACTTATTAGACTTAAATATACCACATCTCAAACAAGCCTACAATAAATTGTGTTTGTTATCTACTGAGTTGTCTAAGCAGCAGTGAAATAAATTCGGTTAAATAAAAGTAAGGAACTAAAAACATTTCTATAAATATGCAATAAAATTTTTAAATTTTCATAAATGTGTGCATAAGAGGCTTGCGTAAACAGTCTTGAAATACGTCTTCTTTTTTAAATGTATTGTAGTGGAATGCATGCCACGAGAGTACAAATAATAAATGCTGTCGTATTATAAGCGAAGCACGATGTATGCATTGGGGTTGGTGTATATGAGTGTTAAAAAGGGATGTCTTGTTCATAATAAACAATCAAAAGAAGAAGTTTTGATGCGTGAATGTTTTTATTTTGCATATTGTACTTTTGAGTGTGTGTGCAAGATGTAGATGCCCTGTGGGAAATTTGGCTTACTTTATACTTACTTTAAGCTAACTATTTCGCAACTAGTACTGACTTGGCACTTGGATTACTTCGCAATGTAATTAACTGAATACTTTAACATTGCGATGTCCCAAGCGATAGTCAATTGGCTCACTCTGCATTACTTTCAGCTAACTTAAAGTTGATTTTTTCAAACCACCTTGTAGTCAGTAAATTAAAAAAAAATTTCTTTGGTTTGAACATGTAGCATCACAATTTGTGTACTCAACGCGCTACTACTCAGCTAAACTACCATCTAAAATAACAACAGCAAAATGTTAACATAACACTGAAATGAGTTTCAAAGTAGCTGAGAATAAATTTGCTGGCTCTTATTAAATTCGATTACGTACTCAACTTAAGAATTAATTTTGGGTTTGTTCTGGATGACATTTAGTCAGTCTAAAGCTCCAAACACTTAGACGACAGCAGACTTCACAACTTCACGACTTCAAATGAAGTTGGCTTCAAATGCTGCCGTGTAGTCAGCTACATAATTATTTTGAAGGCAGCAGCAACACTATATATATATATATTTTACATAACATATTTTACATATACTTTACATAAATAAAATTAAAGTTACTGACTCAAAACGTACTAATATCACGTAAAAATGTAAAAACACATCAATTTATTTCATAATTTTAATTTTGTAATGTTATTTTCTTTTAAATATTACGAAAAATTTTAAGCTCTTATATCTTCCAATTTATATTTATAGTGGCAGCACTGCATTTGCTCTTTGCTGCTCACGAAAATAGAAATTAGTCTAAGTTGGCAGCAGCAGCAAATGCTGTTGTGTAGTCGTGCTGCTGTGATGTCATCAAAATAATTATTTTCATTTAAACACATGTATTTTATTTTTGACACTTTGCTGTCTGCTGCCTGCTGTCGTCTAAGTGTTTAGAGCTTAATAAGTTAACTATTTTTGTAGTCAACCACACATTCTCCGACAGGGTGGTAAGTTATTATGTGTCTGTATGTGCGCAGAAAAATAAAAGAGTATACACACAACTTATGTATGTACCCTTTCAACATTTGGAAGTTTCTTTCATCGTCCATCGTCAAAGGCGTTACGTCTTACTCACTTCCAGACGTAAATTGGAAGATAGTTTGAATTTCACAATAACAATTTACATTGCAGTCGTCTTTTAATCATCCAGACGCCGTTTGGAAGATAGTTTTTTGTTTACAACACCAGCCGAAAATGACATCTGTCGTTATGAATATAATAAACAAAAACAATACTATGCACTTCTGAGAAAGTCGCAGTGACCGCGAAATAAAATTTTAAAAAATTAAAGAGATTAGTATTTTTTTGTCTTTTGCTTTGGTCGGTCAGTGGTAAAGTGTGACTTTGTTTTGTTATTGTTGTAGTTTTTACATAGTTGTTAATTATTTGTTAATTTGATAACTATCCCATAGTCAATATAAGTGAATTATCTGTAAAGGCCAAAAAAATCAAAAGCAAAAGAGAGTCAAATAAAATAATAAAAAGTAACGCAGAATTGACTTCTTGAAGTAACGCAGAAGTGTCTTGTTCTTGAAGTAGCGCAGAAGTGACTTCTTGAAGTTACTTCGGGGGGTACAACTTTTCAATACGGAAGACGCTTCTACGATGAGAAAATGGTATCGCAGACGATGAGTTTCAACTTCTGAGCATCACTTCTGACTAACTTCCGCGGTAGAAAATGTTGGTAGGGTATGTACGTATATACATGCATGACGTTTGTATACGCGTACATGCGTATGAAGAAGCAATTAACACAAATTCTCCCGTCACGAAGTATTTTCTTCTCTACTCCTATACCTGCAATAACTAAAACATGTCTTGCCAACAGTGTTGTTTAACGTTTCTTTTAGTAGATTTCGATGCAGTAAAGCATTTGAAAAATGCCTCATGTCTTAAAAGTTCTTATAAGTGGTCTTGTGCAGGACTTTAATGTGCATTCATGCAACTAAATGTCTATGCGTGGTATTAACTTTAGAGCCGATAACTTTAATTGTATATTAAAATTCATCTTTGTGTGATTTATTGAGTTTGTTAGTTTGTTTTACTTTCAAAGAAAACTACTTAAAACAAATCATTTTCATTGCAAAGTTTGCGGCAAAGAAATCATCCACAACTTTTCATTTGACAAAAGATTAGTTGATATCACTTGCTTACAGGCAGTCAAGTAACAGGAGGCTGCATAACACACATGCATATGTAAATATGTGTGCCTATTGTTGATTCTGATGTTTAGAGCATTGGTCGGCGAAATAAGGGCCTTTTCATGATACAATTATACTAGGTACATGCACGACTACAACAAAATTACAACACCAAAAAGCACATGTATTTTGTTGGTATAAACACACCCCAAATTGTCGGAAACAACTGTCTTTTGTTTATAAAAATAACAATTACAGGGTAACTAAAGTACAATTGCAGACGCGGCATTCCTGCATGATTATAGTTATTCAGTGTTGCCAATATGGGTGTAGTTAGACAGTGTGTAATTTCTACTCACATGTGTAGGCGATGTAATTAAATTCTACTCACATGTGTAATTCTACTTTGGGTTCTATTTTTATTTATTATTGTTTTAATTTTAACCTACACAAAAGATGTGTAGTGTAATTTTCTTCAATGTGTAATTCATTGGCAACACTGTACTCATTTTATTTACACACATACATTAACATTTTTGCAGCTTGTAAATAAAGTTTGACAACTAGGTGCAATATATACAGTGACAGGCTGGGCTTGTGCATGTAAGTTAAGAACTTGTGAAATAAAAGTTCTAAAAAAAATTTTTGTTTTTGGTCAGAATGACCGCACTTTATTGAATCAAAAATGGACTAACTAAAACTAAAAAGTACTTTATTTATATTGACTTAAATCTAAAGGTGGCGTGATTATTTAGCAATAATTGCACAACTGCAATTATTGGGAAATAATTTCATTATGCTTTTTTATTATCATACTTTACAAAATATGCTGATTTGGTATTCTGTTTATTGGGAAACAGTTTGTTAACCTCTTTTGAATTAATTTATAAAATATGCTGACCCAATATTCAGTTTAGTGTAAAATGGTTTGTTAATTTATTTTGTGTTAACTCCTCCCCTCTTAAGTCGATTGTCCTCAATCGGGGTGGCTTAATAGGGGAATCGGTAAACTGAGATGTTGAAATTGTAAGATATGGTTCAATTGTTTTGTGAACTTCATTTTCTACATTACTTGATGTTAAGAAGAATTTTTGTTTATATTTTACAAGTGAAAAAACGATAAAAGTTACAGAAATGACAATAACTAAAATTAAAGCGTCGGTGCTTATGCTAACAATATTTATATGTTCATTTTTATCCATTAATAGCTTAATATCATTTTCATGATTTACTTGTTTGATATATAAATTCTCTAATTTTAAATCAAGTTTTGTTACTCTTTAATTCTTGTTATCAGATTAGGTAATATAAATGTTTCATGTGTTTTAATATTAACATTTGTGTATGTAGTAGTGGATACATTGATTTTACAATTTTCAAACTTTACAAGGAATGTTCCTTTTTGTCTTATTTCTAATTTATTACACTTATGGGTAATATCATTATAAAAATTTTTAAAAATTAATATTCCTGACACCACTTCTGTTACCGGTGGCTCTTCTAATATTTCTAACTCACAATGTGCTTCTTGAAATTTCAGAATGTTTTCTATGCATTTGTTCTCTAATCTTACCAAGTTTTTTTCTAAATTATCTTTTATGTTTGTATTATAAATGTTGTTATTATTATCAATTAATATCTCGTATTGACTTAAAACTAGAGATTTATTCATGGCATTGGGGAGAGGTTCAAATTTTATTTTGGATAAAATATTGGTGGAGAATTGGGGAATGAGTAAAGTAAGTATAATGTTATCGTTGTCAAAAACTACCGCAATTTTCATACTGCTATAGCTGTCAAAGTCAGATATTAGGTCCATTTCCTTTTGAGTCAGAATGTCGGTAGGAATTATCCCTAGTTTACTTGAAAATATTATTTGTCCTATGTCATCAATGTGATTTTTTAAAAGTGACATGTCGTTGTCAATTCTGTAAGCTTGTTCAATAAATTTTACTTCGTCTTCTAGCGTTTGTATCCTATTCATTGATTCTTCCCTAAAGTTATTTATGTAACCACTAATAAGCACTTGCTGCTTATTTATATGTTGCGTAACGTTATTGATTTGTTCCGATAAGAAATTATTTACATGAATTAGATTCTTGAGTGTATTATTAGTAATCCGTTCGTTGTCCCGTATTTGAGTTATAGCTTCGTTTATCAGTACTTCATCGTCATTGTCCATAGATCCTGCAATATATTTCAGTCCTTTTCCTAATATATTTACCAGTCCTCGTTTTGATTTTGAGTGCACTTGTAAACTATTTAGTTTTGCCTGTAATAATATTAAGTTCTTGTTAATAGTTCCTAAAAGTCGTTTATCCTCGAGGGTTGCGGTTTTTAAAGCATTAATATTTTCAGAGATTGCTGACATGCATTCATCATACGATTTTAAATTGATGAAGTGTAGAACTTTGTCATAATGGTTTATGGTTTTGAGTTCTCCTGTTTGAATGGGTATGTAGCCATGGTTAATTGTAAGGTCCTGTATGTCAAGATGTTGAGCAGTCACTGTTAATAGTATCGTCAAGCTTATAATAGTTATCATGTTTCGTCCTGTAACAAAAGGTATTAAAATATAATATATATTTAGGGGTGTTTTATCAGGATTGCTTAATATTATTTTTATGTACAATTCTACCACTCCTAGTTTTGACTGTCGTATTATAATTTTGGGCAACTATCTCTTTCCGATATCTAGGCGATAACTTACTTCCTAATCTTCTGTTTACTTTTACAAATATTTCCTGTCCTTCTACATATTCTTTGGGAATGGTTCTGTTTTTGTTATGGTACGCCAGGTCAGCAATTTGCTTCTGAGAAAGTTTCTTAACTGTTTCCTCTCTATCTTTTGCTAGCAACTCGGGATCGCTGCTTACTATTCTACCGAAAAATACTTCCATTGGTTTTTTGCCCGTAACCGTGTGGACTGAAAAGTTATATTCTTTTACTGCTCTTTCTAATAATTCCTGGAAAGATCGATGTACTCGTTCACTTTGTAAGCAACATATTTGTTGAGCATTTAAAATCCGTATTTACCCCAAACACATGTACTGGTGTTGTTGATTTACCAAGTGTAGTTGCGCTACCCCCTCGAACCATAAAATTTAAGACGCGTGATGTTCAGAAACTAATTGCTGAACTCAACCCGAAGAAAGCTCCAGGTATTGATGGAATAAGTAACAATATGCTGATAAACTTGCCCCATATTGCAATTAGAATCCTGTTATTTATTTTTAACGCCATTTTACGACTGGAGTATTATCCACAAAGCTGGAAGCTTGCGAAGGTCAAAATGATTCCAAAGCCGGGCAAAGACCTTACCAAGGCTGAGTCATACAGGCCAATAAGTCTGCTATCAACAATGTCAAAACTCTTCGAAAAGCAGCTCATGACAAAATTGTCCCCAATTTTAACTGATAGTGGGTGTATCCCAGACCATCAATTTGGTTTTAGAAGTCAGCATAGCACCATTGAACAAACTCATAGATTGGTGCAATTTATAAGAAGAACTTTTGAAGAAAAAATGTATTGTTCTGCCCTGTTTATTGACGTTTCTCAGGCCTTTGATAAAGTGTGGCATGAAGGTCTAATTCTAAAATTAAAATCATATCTACCAATAAATTTAGTGAATTTATTAGAAAGTTACATCACTACCCGGAAGTTCACGGTTGTGGAAGGAGAATTCATGAGTGTGCCCGAATCTATATCATCCGGTGCGCCACAGGGGAGCATACTGGGGCCAGTTTTGTATTTGATCTATACTTGTGATATGCCTTTGAGCAGCAATATCCATACATCTACGTTTGCCGATGATACAGCCTGCCTTAGTATGCATGAAAACCCTCACGAGGCTTCCCGATATTTACAAGAACATATTACACAATTGGAAATGTGGTTGAACTTATGGAGAATTAAGGTAAATGAACAAAAGTGTGTCCATATAACGTTTACCCTAAGAAGAGATACTTGTTCCCCAATTCGAATCAATAATCAAAATATTCCTCAACACTCCCAAGTGAAATACCTTGGTATACACCTTGATCGAAGACTTACATGGAAACATCATATTGACTTTAAGCTAACTCAGATGAAACTTAAGTTATCTCAAATACACTGGTTGATTGGCAGAAATTCAATACTTAGCCTGGACTGTAAACTTTTATTATACAAGTCGCTTTTAAAGCCAATATGGTGTTACGGTATCCAGTTATGGGGCACTGCTTCAGCCTCCAATGTAGAGAGAATTCAACGTAGGCAAAACAAAATTTTAAGGTTAATAACATCTGCTCCATGGTATATTAAGAATTCAAATTTGCATTGTGATTTAAGAATACCACTAGTGACTGAAGAAATTGCAAGATACGCAGGCAAATACTTAACAAAACTCGAGTCACATCCTAATCCGCTTGCTCGTAATATTTTGAATTTTAATGGTCACATCCGCCTAAAAAAGAGGGACACAAGGGCTCTTATACTCATCACTCTAGATGGGAATGCTTGAAAATACATTTAATTTTCCTTTTTGATTATTACTACTTTGTATTATTTAAATTATCACTAAGTTTTGGCCGACACTGGTCGGGCTAAACAATTATATTTTAGCTTTAAGATTTGATCACTTATTGTTAGTTCATATTTGAAGATACAATAAATAAATATATGTATTAAAAAAAAAAAAAAAAAAAAAAAAAAAAAAAAACTTTGTAAGCAACGCATTATTTTTTGTAGAGTTGAATGGAATCGTTCAACTTGTCCATTTGAACAGCTTGTATATGGCGCTGTTCGAAAAATTTGTGTTCCAAACTCATTTTCAATCATGAACTTAATAGATTCCGAAGAGAAAGATTTTTCATTATCCATGACTAACGTTTCAGGAACAAGTGAAAAAAGGATATCCCTTAGAGGTTGTCGTATATCCTCTGCTGCTCTGGATTTTATGGGTTTTGCCACAGCGTATTTAGAGAATTTATCAATTGCTGTCAGCACTAATTCTTTCCCGATTACAAATATATCTAAATGAACTAACTGACCGGGAAAATTCGGTATGGGCGTTGGTTGAATTTGAGGCTTCATTGGGTGACGATCATATTTGTTCTCTTTACACGTTATACATCTTTTTATAACTCTCTTAATTTTGTTTGCCATTGAGGGAAAATAGTACCTTTCAAGAATTTGAGCTCGATTTTCTTTACAGTTTCTGTGTGCTCTATTATGTACCCTCACTATGATATTTTCTTGTTTCTCTTCATTAGTTACATCGTCCACCATTACTTGGGTGAATCTTATCTTATATCTCTGAAAATGAGATGTATACAATGCCTGTATTTTACCCATTATCCGTTCCTCTGTTTTTATACAATTTACCACTGATGGATTTAAATATCTCTTCAAAATGGAAATCAATTTGTGATCGTTATAGTCTTGTTCTGTAATTATATGACGGTGGTATGTCGGGAAAACTATTTTAAATTGGTATGTTGACATCACATCTCTGTTCAAAAATATTTGGTTTTTAAAAGCGTTTATAGGTGCCTCAACACTGTAAATTAAATTATGTCCCGAACTTTCGTCTGAATTCGTGGCTATTGATAACGTATATAGTTCTGGTTTCGGTATTCTTGAAAGAGCATCTGCCACAACATTTGCCTTTCCAGGTTTGTAAAACATTTCATAATTATACTCCTCGAGTATGGCCTTCCACCTCTTCATCTTGCTGTTGTTGTTTTTATTGCTCAATGCAAAGGTTAAAGGCTGGTGGTCTGTATATATTTTTACCTTAGCCGAACCATAAAGGTAATTCCTTAATGAATTCAAAGCCCATATTATGGCTAGCATTTCTTTTTCATTAGCGGCGTAATGCTCTTCCGCTTTATTTAAAGTTCTGGAGATAAATGATATTGGCCTTCCATTTTGCGATAAGACTGCGCCGATCGCAAAGTTTGAGGCATCCGTTACTAGCTCAAAATCTTTGCTGAAATCTGGGTAAGCCAGGATAATGTCTTCAGATGTAAGTGAGTGCTTGATTTTGTTAAAGGATTCTTTAGCCTCATTATTTAAACGTATTTTGAATTTCGCGGACTTATTTTTGGACGTTCGTCCTCCCTCCCCTCTTAAGAGGGATGTCAGGGGTTTAGCAAGTTTAGAGTAGCCCTTGATAAACCGACGGTAATATCCTGACATGCCAAGGAAACTACGAAGCTCTTTAAGGTTTTGTGGCTCTGGAAAATTGTTTATGGCCATTACTTTTTCCTGATTTGTTTTTATACCATGAGGTGTAATAATGTACCCTAAAAATTCAACTTCTTTTTTAAAAAAATTGCATTTATCCAACTGCACCTTCATATTAGATTCTTCTAATGCTTGAAATATCTTTGTTATGTGTTCAAAGTGTTCATTTTCTGTCTTACTGAAAATAATGATGTCGTCTATGCAAACATAGCAACATCTTCCTATATATTCCCGTAGGATATCGTCGAGCGCGCGCTGGAAAATTGATGGCGCGTTTTTTAACCCGAATGGCAGCCTGGTAAATTCATATTTTCCGTTGTTGATACTAAATGCAGTTTTTTCGGTGTCAGATTTTTTTAGTGGAATCTGATGAAAACCACTTTTGAGGTCGAGGACAGAAAAAAATTTACTAGAGCCCAATTGAGATATAACTTCTGAAAACTCTGGAATTGGGTATCTATCAGCGATTGTGATTGAGTTTAATTTTCGATAATCTATGACCATTCTGTATTGTTTATTCCCAGCCGAGTCTGGCTTCTTCGGGACTATCCATACAGGGGAGTTAAAAGGAGATCTAGATGGTTTTATAATTCCGTCTTTCAATAGTTTTTCTACTTGACTCTCTACTTCGGTTTTTAGCGAAGCAGGGTAAGGATAAAACTTCGTATAGACAGGCGAGTCTATTGTAGTTCTTATTTCCCCCACAACTCTCGTTGTATACGTAAGCTTTTCATCAGGTTCGGAAAAAAGCTTAGTGTACGTATTTACTATTTTTTCTATTCCTTTTTTTTGTTCGCTTGACAAATTTTCCTTCCTAATGTTAATTGCATTCACGCTTTGCGTTGGTAGCTGCTTAAGGCTTATTTTCAGACCATTTTTTAGTACCATAATATTTTTGTTTGTATGAATAACCGCCCCTAATTCCCTAAGGGTATCATTCCCTAAAATACCATCGAAGGTTTCCAAAGAGGGCATTAGGTAAAATTTTATCTTATCATCTAATTTAAAAAGTTTTACTAATGTGTGTTCGCTAATTTTTATATCCCCCATGATTGATCTAGCAAAAAATGGCTTTTTATTCAATATACGTTTTTTTGCTAATTCAGGTTTTACATCATTTTTACTTGATCCTGTATCAACCAAAAATTTCAAAATTTTTTCGCTCTCCGTTTTTACTTCAAAATATGGTAACGAAGAGCTAATCATGCTAAAAAATGGATATCGGTAGGTTCACCGAATTGCTTATCCTCATCTAAACGTTGCTCGTTACCTATTTCGGATGTGTTAATATGAAATGTTCTCTGGGTTTTCCGTTGTTGCTGATTTTCGAACTGTTCTGGCCTCTTTCCGAAATATTGATTCGGTTGTGGCCTATTCATGTAGTTTATTCTACGAGAATGAATGCTGGAATCCACTTCCATTGGCTCTGGCCGTGGCTGTGGCTTAGGGGGACGAGGAGGATTTGCGTTATTTCGTTCTTGTTGATTAAAGAATGGTCGGGATGGTTGCGGCATGTAAGCTAATTTTGGGTGAAACGTTTTTTGTTGTTGCCCAAAGTTTCGCTTTGCGTGGTTCGAACGAAAATTTTGATTTTCCAATTTGAGACAGAGGTAGAGAGCCTGCGGTAAGTCTGCTGGTTCTCTGATTCCCAGGAGGCGGGGTAAGTCTCCATTCAGACCCCTTACAAAAGTATCCAGAGCCTTGTCTCTGTAGGCCTTAGTAAGCATGCTAAGGGATTGATTACCCATCTCAAGGCATCCTAATCTATTCAAAATTAGTGAAAGGTGCGAGTAGACCTTCTGGTAAAATTGTTGTATGCTATTGTTGCCCTGTACCAGGGTTGTCATTTGGTATTCTAGAGTCGAAAGGTCACGTTTGTCACCATAGTGTGTTAGTAAGCATTGCGAGATCGCATGCCAATTTAGAGGAGTGTTGTAGGACTCCAATGCTATGTCGGCGTTTCCTGTAACTTTGTTCCTAATAACACTTAGAATCCCATAGTATTTAGGGGTTCCCTTTATTGGCTCATATATTGCCTGTATCCTGTCTACGCTTTTTTTCCAAGAATTGAATTCTCCTGGTTGCCCAGAGAATTCTTTTAAGCATTTCACAACGTCTGGTATTTTGTCCATATCATTTAAATTGTCTCTGTTCCTATCTATTGGTTGATCACCAACATTTGCTAACGTGGCATTTGGGTAAAGAGTTTCCTGTATAACCTGCGGTCCTTGATTTCTAAAGACTTCCCCCGCTATATTCGAGATAAGTGCCCTCAAGTCTTCTATACTTAACTGAGCGTTTTGGGAAGTACTAGGAGTAGGATTTGAAGGAAGGACAGGAGGTCGTATCAGATTATTTTGGTTTGCCATTTTGTAATTTTTATAAAAAAAAAACACTTTTCCACAATATTAATATTAGCTTAAAGTTAAATTTTTGACGATGTCACAGAACTGGAGGGTCCCGTAGGATTCGCAGCTCTTATCGCTTATTTTTTCTTAATTCACACTTTAATAAATTTACTATGCTTATTATATATACATGTATTTATGTATAACAAATTCCTAAAATCTAAATACCTCTTTTTTTAAATGTTGCTTATGTTGCTAGAGACTGATGACTTCTGTTCCGGATGACGGTTTCCTCTTTTCCCACACTGCTACTGAGTATAACTTATTTTGACAGGGCTGAAGATTTGCTGAAGGCAGGCACTTGATGATTTGTGATTTTTGTTCAATATGTTCTTCAAGATTACTTTTCCTCCTGCACATTCTTAGCTCTTTTTACTTCTAGGCATTTCCACTGTGTTTCAATCTTCTCAATGTCACAATATTTCTCTTTTGAGCACTTGATGTCTTTTTTTATCTGCGTAACTCCACTTTTTACAAAATTGTTCTTATATTTTGTTATAGATATTTATCACTTTTGTCCTTCTTTATCTTTTACGGATTTAATAGTATTTGTCCCTTACGGATTTTTTTGTTTTTTTTATGTTTGTCCTTTACGGATTTTTTATTTTTTCAATATTTGTCCTTTACGGATTTTTTTTCCAACGTTTGTCCTTTACGGATTTTTTATTATTATTATTCGATGTTAGTCCTTTACGAATTTTTTTTTTTTTATTTTCCTTGTAGTACAGGATGGCACGTTGTATACCCCCGGTTTGCTTTAGCTACTAAGGAGCCTACGTACTAACAAAAGGATTTTTTTTTAAATTTTTGGTCGGACGCCAGTTTTTTTCTACCGGACCGACCGAAAACTGCTCGGGCGCCAGTTAAGAACTTGTGAAATAAAAGTTCTAAAAAAAAATTTTTGTTTTTGGTCAGAATGACCGCACTTTATTGAATCAAAAAAGAACTAACTAAAACTAAAAAGTACTTTATTTATATTGACTTAAATCTAAAGGTGGCGTGATTATTTAGCAATAATTGCACAACTGCAATTATTGGGAAATAATTTCATTATGCTTTTTTATTATCATACTTTACAAAATATGCTGATTTGGTATTCTGTTTATTGGGAAACAGTTTGTTAACCTCTTTTGAATTAATTTATAAAATATGCTGACCCAATATTCAGTTTAGTGTAAAATGGTTTGTTAATTTATTTTGTGTTAACTTGTACCTAGTATAATTGAATCATGGGCCTTTTAATATACTCTTCTATTACGTATGTGTACACACGCATTGATGAGAAATAAACAACATTAATCAGTCTATCTTAAACATTCAAGCAGACAAGTTGTGTGTATCGCATGCTGTTAAGAATCATCGTTACCACAATAAGAAAATATGTGTGATGATAATTTACTAAAAATTTTTATTTTCAGAAAACTATTTTTAAAAACCAGAATGTTTGATTTGACAATGTGTGTTGTCACGCATGCAAAAACATGACATGCAAAGGCATTTTCAAGCATATATTTAAATTATTTTAAGAAAATTTCCTACAAAAACATCTTTTTACTAACCATTGCATTGAGGTAGCACTAAGAAAAGATACCTTTCTTTATAAACAAAACTATAGTGTTTCTTCTGACCATAACAAAATAAATTTTGCTTTGGAGATTTAAAATTTCAAATTAGGAAAATTAGATGAAATTTCACTGGCAACACGAAATCGTGGTGAGAGTTTAACAAGCACAATTTTAAATGCAATTGTATGGGTTGCCGACCACGGGCAAAAAATAATGAACAATCATCAAATAATCCACAAATTCAAAAGGGGGACGAACACAAATATGTACATAAAAACTTTGGATTCTAGAGTGAAATTCAAAAACTTAACAACAACGCCTTGTAAGAATTTCCAGAGGTATACATATATACATATGTATATATGTATATGTATATAAACATAAATATATATATATATATATATATATTTATATATATATATATATATATATATGTACATATTTGAAAAATAAATCCTCAAAAAAACATAAACGTAAAAAAAGGCCAAGTTCCTTTCCAAAATTTCATCCAATAAAAGTAGTAAGATAAAAATGTTGATCAAGTTCTTGTTTGGCACAATACCTATCAGTGTAATATGATACGCATTATATTACTTTTTAATCTTAAGAGGTTCATACAATTTCTATATAAAGAAATAAACAAGTATGCATTATTTTTTTTTTTTTTTTATAAATGTAAAAATATTGCCAAATTGGCAGATTATTTGGAAATTATATGACACTCTTACTATTACAAATTAATATAATGCATAGCATATTACATTGATAGGTATTGTGCCAAACAAGAACTTGGTCAAAATTTTCATCTCACTATTTTTAATGGTCGAAATTTTGGAAAGTAACTTGGCTTTTTTTCACATTTATATTTTTGTGAGGATCTGACTACTTTTTGAAAGGTTTTCTTAATAAAGCTTATTAAACTTTAACCGCCTTATGCAAAAAAATGTTTTACTTTAGCTTTAAAGTTCATAGTAGTTGTCAAGCACTCAAGGCTAACATTGTTTTGTTAAGAAATTGTATGCAAAACAGAACTTTAATTATTTTATTATAATACTGGTAATACCACCGTGTTCAGCAACCACTTCAAAGCTTATGATATACTAAGTCGAATACAATCTTATTCGGGTATTCCAATATTTTTTTATTTTATTAAATAAATTTTTATTTTCTTGAAGTAAACCAACCTAATTTAAACAATATGAGCTTCTGATATGGAAAGGAAAACAGATAAATATTTCTATGAAGTACGTATACCTACGTAAGAAAATATGAGGAACAAAGAAGTATTGTCACAATTTCTTTTATTCGAATGAAATGAGTATTTGAATATCCAGCTTTTATCGATTTGTTTTATATGTGTGTACATCACTTATAGCTAATAAATAACTGAATGTTTAAACATAGTTTAAGTTAATTTTCACAAAAAATTAAAATTGATTTGAATACACATTAATTTTTCAGTGGCTAATTAAAGTTAATATCAAATTACGTTGAAAGTATGGTAGCACTACAATATTTCCAAATATTATGGAAAGCTTTCCAAAGAACAGCTGTTCAATATAATTGATTTATTAATTTGCAGAAAAATGAAATAGCGAAAAACACATTTTATGATACAAACAGAGCATCAGAATGCATTTTTCTATTTATATATTTCATTATATGAAAATATGTGTTACATTTGTTGTATATTTCCGAAAATTAAACGAATTTATTTTTAATATGACCTCATGATGCTTATGTACATGCATTCAAAAAACACACACATGCACAAAACATATGTATGTTATGTTTGTAAAACTTAAACAACGCTTAAATGCACAATGTTAGCTATTTAAGATTCATTTAATTTTGTGGTGAAAAACAAAATTTTAAAAACAAAATTTAGATTTAAATCATCAGACTTAAAAATAAAATACATATAATCATTGACTGATTTATTTGCCCTTAAACATTTTTTTACCATTGTGGTCTGTTCCAGATGCATAACAAAATAGTCCGAACTTGTACAAAGTTATCCAAAAGCGTTCAAGATAGCAATTTATGTGCAATTTTGAGAGCGAATGAGAGAGTATTTTTTTCGTTTCCTGTACAAACTAGTACGAACTTTTTCTTCTGGGTAAGTTCGGACAAGAATTGATAATCAGCTTTTTTTGTTTACATATGAAATTGAAAAATTAATCAGAAAATTTGCAAATACATATGTATAGGAAGAAAGTTTTTACATACATACAAATTTACTTAAAAGCAAATTGGATGGATTTTTGAACAATGTTGAAGTTGTAAGTACGTTTGCGCATATTTATTAAAAAAAAAAATGTTTTTTTTTAAATAGTTCACGTAGCCAGTGTTGCCAAAACGGCGGTTTTCCCGCTATATATGACTGTATTTTGTTGTCATTAGCGGCAAGCCTATTTAAAAAACCACCAGCGGGAATTTTAGTGGAAGAATTTCTTAGTTGACGGATTTTCAGCGTTTTTGTGAAACTTATAAAGAAAGATATTGAATCAAAATAAATTATTTTAGCTATGCGACACGTACTCTGGTATTTATGTTGAGTTTTTTTTTCGACATAAACATGTACAGCGAGAAGAAACTAACGTCACTTTTTTGCAAATAAAAAATTGACATGTAGTATAATGTGAAACTTTAAGAAGTTAAAAATAAAAACAAATCTCATGTTTAGTAAATAATATTTAACTCGAGATTAAAATTATATTACAAACCAATTTAATCATTCTTTTCGTATTAAAAAACAGTAACCAAATCTTTAAACAAACGAAAAACAAACCGAAAACTGGGTGATTGGACCAGTGAGTATGAGGAAAACATAATATCAACCAAAATCTCACAAAACAATATAACTTTTTCTGAATAATTTATTTTTGATTAGACTTTTTTCATTGAAATTTTCCTTCGAAATTAAACGTCAAGCCAATTTGAATTGAGCCACAGAGTTTATTTTACCAACAATATTTTTTAATTTCAGATAGTCAGAAAATCAGGGAATTTTAACAATATTTTACAAATACTTCAAGCAAAACGGCAAGATATTATCCCACACGTGTAGAATATTTAGGGTATATCACAGAAGATATTGAAAAGATACTGCATCAGATTAAATATTAATATTATAAGATGGAATAGTCCCTTGGATTCTACTTTTTTCTGGTTCGAAGTTCGTGTATGGAAACTCTGCAGGAAATAAAATACTTACTTAGAGAGTAGGCTGAGTTTTGCTTACAAATATTGAGGAAATATGAGATTCCAACATACATACATATATCTATGCATATGTATACATATTTTATAAAATTTATCTTATTCTTTTTTTTACCAATCAACCATAAAAAAGACATATGTTGGTTATAAAAATTCAGCGGTTATATTAGCGTATAGTTCTATTCATCTAGCGGGTTTTCAGGGTGTATATGGTGGGAAATGCCTACAACATTTTGGCAACACCGCACGTAGCTTTTACTTTGTTTTAACTTATTTTCATTTACTTTTTACAGCTGTTGCCAATGATGCAAAATGTTTGTTTTTATAATGCTATGCGTTCTAAGCGACTACAATCACTTAAATTAAATTAAATGTAAAATGTAAGCAAGTTTGAATAACTTTCTTTATTCAAAGAGTAATTTTCTATTTTCTCTCATTAGTCCGAACTTTTATGAAATTTTGTGGAACACATCTTGTATTTTAATATTTGTTTTATGGATTTTACCATGTATTTTGATTGAATTGGATAATTTGATGAAGTTTTCTATTACATGACAGAAATAGTAAATCTAAGCTTAGAGCTAACAATTCTGGCTACATTTTTAAATGTAACATGAATTAATATGTGCTATATTAACGAAAATATTTTAGGTACAAAATACAATTTTTGAAAATATCAACTTAAAGTAGTCTTAACAAACGTGAAATTTGATATAATAATTTTTTAGAATACAACTTTACTAAACATTGCTTTGCAAAGCTTTTTTGCATAAGACCCTAAATTTTTAGTCTGTTTTAGTTTTATTCATAATGACTGCGCCAGTTATCTACATACTTATAGCTATCGCCACATAGAACATTTACATTTGAAATAACAACCAAATTCTAATTTTGGTTGTATTTAAAATTTTAATTTGTTTTTGTTTTAAATGAAATTGTACAAAACTCAATTTTCTTTCGTTATTAAGAAACAGTAAATGCTTACCGCAATTCTGCATACAACATACATACATATCGATGGCTTAATATAAAAAGGTTGTATCTCAATGGTTTTCGAAATCACGTTTTTAATGTTTTCTGGGAGACAACGTATAATTGCATCCTCCTTGGAGATTTTAGTACGTTATAGTTTAAAATCAAGGACTTATGGCCACTTAAAAAATTATCTCTGCATGTATGTAAATGCTTTCGTATTTCTTCAGTTTTTTGCTTCTATAAAATATCGAAAATTCGAGTTCCGCCTTTCTTATATTATGCCATCGATGTGTATAATAATATACAAGTTTGTATATTATTTACGAAGTAAATTACATACATCGTACTAATTACCAAAAAGTGAAATGCAAATATGCAAATTAAAAGTAAAACACTTCAGCAGGTCGTGGAGCAGTATTCACTCATATCGACAAGAATTAATTTTAATTAAAAAAGCATATATATATTTTCTAGAAATATTTATTCATATACATAAGTATTTAACAAAAGATGATATGATAATCCTCCTTATCTTGGTTGCCATATTTAAGAGAATGAGGAACATCACATGTTTTGTTTAATCTAAAACCAAAATGTCGTACTCGAAGTCGAAATACGCCAAACCGGACCAAAATGTGCTAGTGAAAGTCGAAATACGCAAACCAGGATAAACATATGTATATATTTACTAGGTAATCCTTATTTCTTCACCTTTTACAGTTGTAATTTAGAAAGCGTTAATAGTAATTTAGATTCGTCAATTTGAAATTTAGAAAGTGTCAATTGTAATTCAGAAAATAATATATATTATGAAACACTTCATAAAAATTGTGTGACTAAAAACTATATATAGGAACATACACCACTGTTGTAGATAGAGCTTGTCCTATCTGCAGAATAGTAATCATTGGAAAAGAAGCAATTGGAAGGGGAAAAAGTTTAAAGATTTTTTTTGCTGTATCAAAACTAAAATAAATTCATATTTAATAAAATTTGTTCTTTTTCTGAATTACCATTGGCACATTCTACATTACAATTTTCGTTTCGGTTAATTTCTTCAGGGAATTTGTTTTAAAGAAAAAATTAAACATCGAAAAACAAAAAATAAGAATTATTATTTAAAAGAAAAAATTCAATATCAAAATAATAAAAAATAATAAATATCCTGAAGAAGTTAGCCGAAGGTTAACGAAATATAGAACTAAAAATTAATACTAAAATACGAAATATCCAACTAAAAAATATCCAAAATATAGTTCAATTAAACATATATAAAAAAGGTCGAAAGATTAGATAGGAAAATTTGATAAAAGTAGATACTTAAAGTTAAAAATAAAATAAAAATATGTAGTTTCATATGTTTTTAAAACAAATATAGACTTTTCATAAAAAATAAGGTATAAGTAGCGCATATATATATATATATATATATATATATATATATATATATATATATATATATATCAATTTTAATAAACAACAAACTTTTTTAAATAACTAAAATTGTAAACTGACCTCATTTATATCCATTTTTGGTTTGCATAACAATCTGCCGTTAAATAACGATTGAATGCATGTAACAATATTTTTTTTTGCCAAACCTCACCTAGTACTGCAAGTACCTAGTGAAGTTTGGCTGTCGCATGGTACTTGACATCAGTGTTCCCAGTTTAGGGGATTTGTCCCCAAATTGGGTATTTTTCTTGCGATTGGGGATGAAAATTTCGTATTGGGGATCTGGGGATTTGTTTGGGATGTAACCAAATTTAAGGGGATTTTTTGTATAACTGATGGTCAAACAAGAATGATTTTTGAACTAAGAAATATGCGTCTGACAAGTCTAAAAATGTGTGTTACTATTCATAGTGTATGGTTTCTAATAAAGAAGAAGTATCAAGGCAGATTAACGAATAATGAACGTTGTCAAAACAAAAATACGCAACAAAATTCAAAAACCTTTTGAAAGCACTTTTTAGAATAAACACACACTTTAAAAATAATTAAATTTGTTGTGACAAATTTATTCCTTCTGCTGAAATGCTAAAAATTTTTAATACAAGAACTATGTACAACCAAGTTTCTGAGGCGGGTGAATCAGAAGATTTCGATTCTGAAGTTTTTGAAATGGTAAACTTTGGTTAAACAGTTTTTATAAGTACAAGTTAAATTTATATGAACGCAAATATACTGGTATCTATCGGTATAAATGAATTTTATTGAATAAATATAATATTCTTGTCATTATTTTTCAAATAAAATTAAAAAAAATTAAAAAATTTAAAAAAAAGAAAAAATGTGTATAAAAAATATCAATTTGGGGAGTTTTGGGGATGAGAAATCAAAAATTTGGGATAAGCTCTAGAATAAACTGACAACACTGCTTGCTATGTTCGCTTTATGAATGTTCAAGTCAGAGCATGATACAATTATACTAGGTACATGCACAAGCCCAGCATGCCGCTGTTTACATTGCACATAGTTGTGAAACTTTGTTTACAAGCTGCAAAAATGTTAATGTATGTGTGTGAATAAAATGATTACAGTGTTGCTAATGAATTTACACATGGATGTGTCTCCAATTACACATTGAAGAAAATTACACTACACATCTTTTGTTTAGGTTGAAATTAAAACAAAAATAAATAAAAATAGAACCCAAAGTAGAATTACACACAGATTACATAAGAATTGAATTAGATGGAATACACACAGATTGGCAACACTGAATAGCTATAATCATGCAGGAATGCCGCGTCTGCAATTGTACTTTAGTTACTCTGTAATTGTTGTTTTTATAAACAAAAGACATTTGTTTCCGACAATTTACGGTTTGTTTATACCAACAAAATACATGTGTTTTTTTGTGTTTTAATTTTGTTGTAGTCGTGCATGTACCTAGTATAATTGTATCATAAGTCAGAACGAACAACGAACAAGTACTTAAATAACACACACATAGTCGATTAGCAACCAATAATTATTCTCTCATTTTTTTGTTCTCAAAAACATGTACATAGTTTTTTAATATTGGTCGAATAAGTGTTCATACTTAGCTAGATTATATGTACTTTTTAAGTATAAATCCATTTGTGCTGGGGTTTAGTATAAATCTGCTGACCCGAAGTACATACATGAAAGAAGGCACTTAAATTTTATTTTCATTGTAACGCCCAGGGAAATTAAAGGCGAAATTTATAGCCTTTCATTATTCAAACATGTACATATGCCAAATTTTAACCCTTAACTACAGATGACCTGCATTTTTTACCGGTAAGGAGTTTAAATTTTTCAATTTCGTGGGATCTCTTTAAGTTACACATTTATACGTTTATGTACCTTTTCGGGACTTAGCGTAACTTTGTTTCCTGAAGTGTCAGTTGTGTGCAGTGTCATTTATTTAATTTTTCGCTATCCAAATTTTGTAACCGGTAGGAATTACCAATGGTATGTCTTGACGTAAGCATATTTTTAGTTCGTGTTATAATTAAACTGGATAACAGTTAATTTTATTTGTATTATAACTCTGTCATTTTATCTTAGGATAAAATAATGGATGAAAGAATTAGTCAAGGCCCTTCAAAGAGGGTTAAAATGGGCCAAAAAAATTTTTTGGAAGCTGTGGAGGGATGGCTGGATGAAATTAATTCCGATATAAGTGATTTAGATTCAGATTCTGACTATGCGGAAAGCGGCCATGATACTGAATCATAAATAGAAGCAGAAGATGAGGACACTGATAATGCACACACTGATGTATATCAAAATACCACCTATTTCTATGGTAAAAATCGTTTTAAATGGTCAAAAGATCCTGCAGTACCTAAGCATACCAGAACATTGCAACATAACATTGTTGTCAAGTGCCCAGGCCTTAGAAGTCACACGGCACGTGCTGAGGATCCTGAGGAAATTTGGAATTTATTTTTTGACAATAATATCCTTAATATCATTCTTCATTCAACCAATGCAAAAATTTCGAAAATAAGGCAGGGATATAAAAAAGGCGAAAGCATGTCGGATCTTCGAGATTTAGATCTCTTAGAGTTTAAATCATTCCTAGGATTACTAATTTTAACTTCGATATTTAAATCCAACCACGAAAATATTCCATCAATTTTTGCTACGGATGGAAGTGGCCGAGATATTTTCAGATGTGTAGCGAATAGCAACCGTTTTCAAGTAATTGTTTCTTGTATAAGGTTTGATGATTTGGAAACCAGAAACGAACGAAGAAAAACCGATGCACTGCCTTCTATATCGGAAGTTTTTAACGCATTTATCGCAAATTGTCAATCTATATACAGTGTTGGGGAAAATGCGTGTGTAGATGAGATGCTGGTTGCATTTCGTGGCAGATGTAAGTTTAAAATGTATATGCCCTCAAGCCAGCCAAAAACGGATTGAAGGTAATGGCGCTAACCCATGCAAGTTCATATATTTACTGCGGAAAAGTTTCAGATGGATATGATCTCAGTAAGGAAGAAAAGACATATTCAAAGCCTGCACAGGCAGTGCTAAAATTTGCGAGACGTATTTATAACACAAATCGTAATATAACTGCTGATAATTGGTTTTCGTCAATTGAATTAGTGAATGTGTTGAAAAATAAAAATCTAACCTACATATGTTGGGACATTGAAGAAAAATAAAACAGAAATTCCACCTTCGTTTTTGTCGTCAACACAAAAACAAATTAACTCGTCTCTTTATGGGTTTACAATGACATTATTGTCTTATGTCCCAAGAAAGAGCAAAGTTGTATTGCTTGTTTCGTCAATGCATCATAATCAAAACAATGACGTTCAAACTGGTAAGCCAGAAATAATTTCATTTTATAATCTAACAAAAGGTGTTGTTGATAGTCTAAACCAAAAATGCAGTATTTATTGCTGTAGCCGCAGGACTCGTCGTTGGCCCATGGCTATATTCTATAGACTTCTAGATATAGCATCTGTGAACTCATTTATTGCGCATCAATCATATCGGGATAATAAGAAAATGAGCGCTATGATTTTTCTAAACAATTAGCAATGATGTTGGTACAACCAAAAATGAAACGCAGATTTCAAAATACGCACATTCCACGTGATATTAGTCTTTCTTTGCAACGTATACTAAAAAGGGATAATCCACACCATGAAATCTTTCAGTCAAGCAATGCGAAAAGAACAACCTGCAGGAGATGTCCAGCTAGCAAAGACAGGAAAACAACACATATGTACAGGGTGGCGCAAAAATAACCTTCCGATGTTATTTGGCTGTAATTTAAAAAAAAATTAAAAACTTTGATTCTTCTTGTGGATTATTTTTATTTGGTCTTTAAATTTTTAACATCAAGTCGATAATAAGACGTCATGTAAATGGCCGCCGGCAAAGTTGATTGTCATTTGAGCCCTTTTTATGGCATTTTCCATCACTTTGGCCAAAACTTCCGGCGATAGGTCCTCACATTCTTTAAGAGCTGCAAGAGTCTGAGGCTTGTTGACATAAACCCGCGACTTGAAAAAGTCCCGAAAAAAGAAGTCTGCAGCGGTCAAATCAGGCGATTTTGCTGGACAGTGTAAATCGCCAAAAAGGGAGATTAGGCGCCCGGGAAATGCTTGGTCAAATAAATAGTCACCAATATTCCGCGTTCTGGAGCAGTGTAGTGTAACATTGTTTATTAACGTGTATTTCGCATGTGTTTACTACACAAATGTCAAAACAGAACTGACATTAGGCGCCAATCGCAAAATTTATAGCATTTTCTGATAGGAGGATTACTTTTGCCCCACCTTGTTGTTTCAGATTTTTTTTACGTAATTACTTAGTTCTCCCATTGAGTGTGTTTAGAAAATTACTAGTGCCAGTGGTAATAGTTTAGGACTTGTATGTTACCAGTTATTTTGCAAACAAAAATTCTATAAAATTGGTGGTTTTATTCCTTTGTTACCCAGTGACAACTGCTAGTTAAAATTCTCAATTGTTTATCAAAATTCAAAAATATAAAAGGTTAATTATAATTATTTGATTATAATACTAATTTTCGTACAGTGCAAGGGCTCTGTTAGATAGTCAAAATTTATTTTGCAATGTAGTGCCTTGGAACTGCTTCATATACTAGTACTCATCAGAACTAGTAATTTTATACAAAAACTTTAACCCTTTTCGCACTAGTTCTTGCTGTTTTAGTAATTATACTAGTAGACTTTAGACAATTGACGCCAATTTTCCTGCAGGGAAGTAAACAAGAAACAAAACATGAGATTGTGTGTGTGTGTGTTTGATCTAAAAATTTTTTTCTCTTATTTGTTATTGTATGAAAACCATAATACTTAAAGGAAGAGAGTTCAATAAATTGAATTACTAGCTTAGTAAAAGGGATTTCGTTTGTGTTTTTAATTTCATGTATTATTTAATTATGCATATGTACCTATGTAAGTATGTGGGTGGCTGTGTTTTAATGCATTCTTTGTGACGTTTAGAGAAATTTTCTTTGAATATTAATAAAATTATTTACATTTAGATTCTAGAATACGTTGGTATATCTAGTTCTAATTATGGTTTAAATTTTATAATTTTACGATTGCGGGGAACAAAGTTATGAGGGGGTTAAAAACAGCTCGAATGGCTTCCTTTAAATATACACACTGAGTGCATTGGCCGGAACTTGGCATGGCGCACTACCGTGCGCCTAGATAGAGGTGCAAGCAATAGGAAATTGAACTGAAAGAAATAAAAAAATATATATCATACTTTACGGATAGCACATTCATTATTTTAAGTACAATGAAATTCCGATATAACGAATTCCAAAGGATCTGAAAATACTTCGTTATAGCTATTGATTCGCTATATATGTACAACGAAATTGGAAATTTACATTATTTAATGTAATATACAAGGGGTTAGATATGACATCTTCCTACTTTGTGTATGTTTACATATACACTACACGATTAGAATCACAATGAGTTTTGAACTCAAGTAATATCGCTCATTTACTTCAATAGTGGCATAACTCAAAAAATGGGTTTTTTGAGTAAATAATGCAGAAAGATTCGGCATTCCGTATTTTATCTTGTGTAAAAATTTCACACAAATAGCTTATACCATCACCTCCTGAGAGAAGATTTGTTTTTCATTTCTCCATTCAGTTGTATGCAAATTGAAAACTTAAAATGCGTTTTCTGTAAAACTGGTTTTTTTAAGTTGTGCCACTATTGAAGTAAATGAGCGATATGCTTTCTAAAGCACTCTGCTTGACGGCCTCAAGCATTGAAATTAAAATTGTTGTGTTGAACCATATGTAAATACACTATATTTTAGTGTTTTTTGTCAAAGTGTTAGTGCTTCATAAGCAAACCCTGTAAAGATATGTATGTATATCAGCGTTGTCAACTTGGTGCGTTTCGCACCATTTTGGGTGCTTTTTGAAATTTTTTGTGCGAAAAATTCCTTAGTTGGTGCGTGATGCGTGGTGCGCTTTTTTTCAATTTTTGGTGGCACCAACGCAAATTGAACACGACAGTGGGTTAAAAGGGGAAAATTCTTGTTGTGAAACTTTTACCAACTTCCTGATAGTTTTAATTAACATATTAATACCAGTGGTGTTTACAAAACATCACAATTTGAAATGAAATTTTTTTTATGATCCTATAACAACAATACTGATGAAAATACTAGCTTTATTAATTTGGAACAATTAATTTTTGATCTCTTTTTAAAAAGTTTTAAGCAATAATTGTATACACAACAATAATTTCTCATGTTTCGTTTCATTAAAAATTTACGTTAAACAGCTGATGTTAATAACAAGCTCTACCCAAGTAGATAGAAAAAATCGAAGAAACATATCGGTATTTCCCCCAGCTAATAAAAGTTTAGTTTAATTTTTCTTCTCTTATTTAGAAACTCACATTAATTAATAAAAAATATTTCATTCAATAAGAATTTTAATTTCTGAACTTAAGCCCGAATAAAAAATTATTTCTGATTAAAATTCACTACAGTTCAACTAATCTAAAAAAAATTCGCATTAACAAAAAAATCAATATTTTACTCCTAATGCAAAATTAATTCAATAAACATTTTAAAATAAAATAAAGAAATTCTAAGCTTGGCGAGTTTTTTTGTAAATGGCGCGCTTTTTCTCCATTTTCGTGCGTTTTGAAATTTCAAAGTTGACAACGCTGATGTACAGGGTGGCCCAGAAAGACCGAAGTGGTGTAAATTCCTTATAACTTTTTATTTAAGACATATTTTTTTAATTTTTTGTTTTTTAAATACAGTAAATTTATAGGGAATATTTTTAGATTAGTTGTTAAAAATGATATCCCGCAAGTGGAGGCCATTTTCTGCATCGCACAAATGATCTCTTTTCAACACATTTTCCATGACCTTTCGCAAAACTTCCGGTGTTATGTTGTTAATTTCGTCTGGAATATTGGTTTTTAATTCCTCAATAGTCCTAGGCTTATTAACATAAACTTTCCCTTTTAAATAACTCCAAAGGAAACAGTCTGGAGCGGTTAAATCCGGGGAACGCGGAGGCCAATTAAAATTGCTTCTACGCGAATTTATTCTTTCCCCAAAGATGTCGCGTAAAATAGCCATTGTGGCCCTCGGAGTGTGCGCTGTGGCTCCATCCTGTTGGAACCATATTTGCGGATGGTATTCCACGGCTGGCCTTACAAAATTTTCCAACATGGCCCGATATCGATCACCATTGATGGAAATGGCGACATCTCTTTCATTTTCCAAAAAATATGGGCCAATGATCCTTTCTGAAGAAACACCGCACCAAACAGTACACTTAACTGGGTGTAATTGTCGTTGATGAAGTACTCTCGGGTTTTCCTTAGCCCATATCCTAAAGTTTTGCTTGTTAACAAACCCATTTAATTGGAAATGGGCTTCGTCACTCATAAATAAGTTATGAATAATAGAAATGGAAAGAGCACATTTGTGCGAAGCAGAAAATGGCCACCACTTGCGGGATACAATTTTTAATAACTAATCTAAAAATATTCCCTATAAATTTACTGTATTTAAAAAACAAAAAATTAAAAAAATATGTCTTAAATAAAAAGTTATAAGGAATTCACACCACTTCGGTCTTTCTGGGCCACCCTGTATATCCATTCATGCATGCATGTATGAATAGATGTTAATATAAAGATGTGAAGTTAAAAAAAATTTGCTTTCGGTGGGAGGGAAGTAACTAGGAGAGAAAATTATAGAGAGTATAAAGCAACACGCATTAAACCATCAGTGCAGTGTTATCAACTTTTAAATTTCAAAAAGCACTGAAACTATGAAAAAAACGCGTAATTTAAGTAAAAAAGCACCAAATTTAATTATATTAAAAAGTTGTTATACATAAATATGTATATAAGATCTATAGGGATCGGTTGACCTTGCATTTTATACCTGAAACTTCAAATTTGAGGCATCCAATACACGTTTTAATTCTAATTAATTATTAGTAAAATAAAATGATAACTATTGTTTAACTAATACTTTTTGATTACATTTATTATATTATTTCTTAAAAATTTATAAAAATAAGTGCTCGCTCATCTAAGTTTATC
Organism: Tachina fera; assembly: GCA_905220375.1. Lineage (NCBI taxonomy): Eukaryota > Metazoa > Arthropoda > Insecta > Diptera > Tachinidae > Tachina > Tachina fera. Next base: position 98,886,667 of record LR999965.1, on the reverse strand, counting down.
GTGAAAGATATTAACTTAGTGCAGAAATTGGTTCGGGAAAACCAAAAACATAATAGAAAATAGAAAAAAGAATGTATTACAGCTAAACACAAAGAAGATGCTTTACAACGTACATATGTATGAAATGTATTCAAAATTGTTCACCACAGGATATTATGTTGTTCACAAAACATCAATACTGGTAGAGTTTACAACGAAGCAGCTGTTGTATAAAACTATTTCTTAACCAATGGCGTTTGGCGGTTTAACTAATGTTAAACCAAAAGCTGTGAATCAAATATTATTGGTTAAACTATTGCTAAGCTAACTTAAATATTGTGAATTTGGGCCTAAGAGAATAAAACGATCTAAATTTAAGAACAAAATTCTTCAATTTAGATTGCAGAGATGTTAATATTTCAATCTTGAAATTTGGTCAGTAAGATTGACGTTCTCAAATTTAACATAAATTCTTAATTTATAGAATGAATTCTTTGAATCAAAAACGTGGTCTTAAACTTCAATAGCGCAGTCTTAAAATCAAGAACGTAATATTAATTTTAAGATTATACCCTTAAATTGTTAAGAATATGATCTTAATTTAAGATTTTTATTAAGAAAAAAATCTTGAATTTGATCTTAAAAAAATCAACATTTTATTCTTGAATCAAGAATTTCCGTATTTAACAGACTATAAATATTAAAATGATTTGAGTTTTGAGCGTAAAATCTTGATTTGAGCACGTTTTTCCCCTTAGTGTTTAAAAAAGTATATTCACAATTAAATTTTCTCGTTTCAGACCTTTTTTATTATGAAGCGAAGTTATAACAAAGTGTACGGATATATTGTTACGTTTGTTAGACTTAAATAAAGTCGTAGAGGTAAAAAATCTACTTCTGCGCGCTTAAACATTGAAGTGACAAAAGATTGATGGAAATGCAGTTTTTTATAATGTCTCAAACGAGTTTATATCCATTAACTTGACATGAACTTATTAGATTTTACTTCTGCCCAAAACTCGACATTGGACTCAAAGTTTCTCCATTCTCCATTTATTGTTATAGTAACTAGACAAGATGATGCTATTAAACTATATTTGGGTACCTACGTGCTTAATGTCTTCTTTACATTAATTATGCATAAAATGTTAAAGTTTGAGTGTATTTCTGCAAACAAGCATTGTAATTATAACCTTATTCGAATTTTTTGAAATGTGTAATAGGTTGTTTTATTTACTTTTTATTTAGTTTATTTTTATTAAATAAAAAGATTATTTCCTGAGCTCAGCTAGGAGCTCTAGGAGTGTTGTTTAATGATTAATTTTAAAATGTTTCTTCTTTCATGAAAAACGAACATTTCTCTGGATGCAGTTTTAGATTGTTCTTACGGCATAAGTCAAAAACACTCTTTAAATTTGAAAGCATATGCTTTTCTGAACATTCCAGGACAACTAAGTCGTCCATGTAAAGGAATGCTTGATCTGGTTTTAGTCCAGTAAAAGCAAGTGTCATCATTCTTTGAAAAGAATTTGGTGCTATTTTTAAACCATAAGGTAATCTAGTGAATCTGTATGAACCATTATTGGTTGAGAATGCTGTTAAGTCTCTGGAGTTTTTCTCCAAACTGATTTGGTGAAAACCTGACATTAAGTCTAAACAGGAAAAATATTTTGCTCTACCTAGTTGGTCTAATATATCATCAATTCTAGGTAATGGGAATTTATCTGCAATTAATTTTTTATTTATTTGTCTGTAATCTATGACAATTCTCCATCTTTTCTGGTCAGAGTTAGGAAGTGATTTCTTTGGTACTAACAAGACTGGACTGTTATATTCAGAAAAGGAAGGTTCAATAATTTTATCGTCTATTAATTTTTTCACTTGTTTGTCAATTTCTTCTTTATGTGTATGTGGTATACGATAATTTTTAATATATACTGGTTCTTTATCTTTTACTCTCAATTTGTGTTCATAAAAATTATTAGTTGTTATTGTTTCTGATTCCAAACCGAAAATATCACTATATGTTGAACATAGTTTTGTTAATGTTGTTTTAAATTGTTGTGGAAAATGTTTCTGTAAAATTTTTAATATTTCTGATTTTCTTTTAGAGTTTTTGCCTAAATTTTCTTTGATAATTTCATAATCAGAGATGTTTTCAGTTTTAATGTTACTTTGTTTGATTTTAGTAATGGTGTTATTAGTGTTTAGAATACGAATAAATGCTTTGTCAGATTTAACTAATGTATTTGGTATAAAAACACCTGGTTCAATTTCTTGATTTGGATTAGGGGAATTTCGGAGTTTTCCGAATTGTTTTCATTTGATTCTGTTGCTCTTACGTAGTTATTGTTCCTACGATTATTATTAAATCTTTGTCGGTTTCTGTAATAATTGCTATTATTATTATTGTTATTATTATAGTTGTTGTTATTATTTCTACGTGTGTAATTATTTCTTCCACGTGATCGTGTATTATTACCACGGTAACTGTTTCCAGATTTGTACTTTTGTCCATAGTACAAAATAGCATCGTTCATGCTATTGAATTGTCCTGCTTCCATGATAAGCTTAACTTTATCTATGGTGCAGTTCTTAGTTAATGCCTTTACGGCAGTTTGTGTGGAATACTTTGTGGCTAGGTCGCAAGACAATCCATCTGAAATGTATGCGGTTTCTAATGCCTTGGTTAAATTTTCTATTTCACTGCAATAAGCGTTAGCAGTTTTATTGTTTTGTTTTATATTTAAAATTTTTGCTGTTAATACTTCCACAGACTCTCCCTTCACGCTATTTTTTAGTTTGTTTATTATTTCTGATATAGTTGATTCATTGCTGATTAGATTTCTTGCAGTTCCCTTAAATTTTGTTTTTATTAGTGATACTGCAACTGCTTCGTGAGTACCTTTTATTGAATCTACTAAGGACAAGAAGTCAACAAAGGATCGTAAATTTTCTGATTTTCCATCAAAGTCTATAATCAGCTTTGATGCTGTGTTCAAAAAGTCCACTACAGTTTGAGTCATTTTGGATTCAGTTATAGGCATAGAAATATTAAATATTACACTTTCGTGTATTGAATTTGGTAGTTCGATTTGTATCGATTTTTTATCAGCTAATTTTGAAATTCTGCTTGTTAAATTAAGGAAAAATGCGTCTGCTGCTCTTTGGTGAGCTACTGTTAGTCTATTGTAATAAACATTAAATAAAACTCTTATTTCTTCTAACTTTGTAAGAACATTTTGAAAATGATGAATAATTGTTTCATTTTTAATTGGTCTATCAATATTGATGCACTTATATGACCGTTCTAAATCTTCTTTTATAATTCGTGCCTTATTCAAAATATCTTTCCATTCCATCAGTAAATTAAAAAAAAATTGCTGAAAAGTTTAATTTGGTTATATTTTGTCTAAATCGTTTGCTTTACTGAAATACTTTTCTCTTAGAGATCTTTTATGTGACAAATATATTTTAAGCAACAAGTTTATTGCTGAAATTATTACTAATATTAGCATTAGTAACCATAATGAATTTATTTCTGACTTATGGTCAATGATTTCCAAATTGGTAATCACGTTAGCATTGGGTTTTTCCATTTTTGATTCTGTTTTACCCATATTTAAAATTTATTTATTTTACTATATTATTGGTGCTTATTATTTTCTTTTTCTATGCGTTCTGACCACCTTATTGCACCAACTGTCATTTCTTCTACATGAGTTTTGTTTAAAATATCGTCCTCATTTGGGACACCTGGCATTCCTATTATTTTCCAAATCTGTGCTAAATATTTTACTTGTTGTTCCAATGAAATTCCTTCTTCTTCAAAAATAACATTAATATGTTTTTTGGTTTGTTTTCTATTTACGTTATCCATTATAATGGCCTTACAAAATTAATTACAAAAAAAATATTATCATACTTTAAAGTTATTTTTGTTAAAATCTAATTAAAAAAAATAATATATATATATATATATATATATATATACTATATATATATATATATGTATAGTTTGTCAACGGCGGTTAACGCCTACTGACCTAAGAGTGCGCCGCAATTAGTGCACTTCTTTGTTTGTTATACTTATTTATTATTTTTTTGCTGTCTTTACCTCATGTTGTAGCACATCATAATTCAACTACGATTTTCGTTATATATTGTTGTGTTGTTGTTGGTATCAACTCGATTGTTGTAAATATCTTCCAATTTTGTAGTTACCGCAAACTGTAATGTTAATGAAAAATTTTATTTGGTAAAAATGCATTAAGCTGTTGTAGTTGTTGCTCTCTGGTTGTTTTCCCTGGTGCTGATGTTCTTGTAGATTTGTTGGCTAGTTGTTGTTGTTTCGTCTGATTAATTCTGCCTTTTGGCCAGGCGGACATCTTCCACTGACAGATCGTTTTTGGCTGGTCTGTCAGGACTCAAAGATTTTCTTTCTTTTGCGCCTTACGGTCGCAACTGGCAAGATTTATTGTATTTTGGCAGTATAAATAATTTTATTTTATTCTGGGTGCAGAGTTTTAGCACTTCCAGGTTGGCAGGATCGCCATGTAATAGGTTGTTTTATTTACTTTTTATTTAGTTTATTTTTATTAAATAAAAAGATTATTTCCTGAGCTCAGCTAGGAGCTCTAGGAGTGTTGTTTAATGATTAATTTTAAAATAAAAATACATTGTCTTATATACTAGTTATGAGAATAAAGCTTAACCTATCTTAACATAAGAGGGAAAAGAAAAGGTATATGCTTAATAAGCAAATTGTTCCTTTTAGTTTCCCACGGTAGGCGTGCGGCGTGTGTCTCATAAGAAATTTGGAAAACATGGATTTTGTATTGTTTATATTTATTATATAAGCACATGTGGTTATTAATTATGATTCATTCAAGTGCATTATGATGCAGCCTTTGATCAGACTGGCGAGTGTCAAATAGCATCTGTACAAAACACATATTTACGTTGCAGTCTGTCAAATGCATTTATCTAACACTTCATGCAGCGGTATTTGCCCGATTGCATGAGTGTCAAATGTCCAGTGCACAAAAATAATTTCAATGCCATTGGATGTTATGTATGTTGCGGTCAAGTTGACTTTAAATGTTTACTACGCAATGTTAGTCGTAGTGATAGAACACGCTACAAATGTTCTGCTTTTTGAACGATAGCCTTCCTCGAAAAAAAATAGATATGGAAATTTATTTTTGAATTTTGGGTCTAGTGCCACCGCCACGAAACAAAAAGCACTAAAAAATTAATTTAAAAAGCACTGAGCACTAACTTCAAAATTTCTCGCGTCGAAAATTTCAAAAAGCACTAGAAATGGTGCGAAAAGCACCGAGTTGACAACGCTGTATCAGTGTTGCCGAATTCTGCGATGCTATCTATAAATGGAACAAACCAATTTTTCCTCAACTATATTTGATTTATAAGATATTTATGATGTAATTTTAATATAATTTTGCTTCAACATTATTGTATGCTCGAATTATTCACTTTTGATAATCACGTTGGTTTTAGGAGCTATATTAGTTACTCTTAACCAATAGTGCTCCATCCAACAATTATTTTTTATCATTTTTTAAATTATTGGCAACGGAAAGTACGACAACTAAACAAATCAAAAACAAAAGTTACACATTAGGCTGCTTATGGTGCAAGAGACGAGTTCTGTTCTGTTCCATGCAAACAAGAAGTTTTTTTTTTACTAGACAATGCAAAGAAAGATTTTTGGAACTCCCTCCAATTTTTAATATAATTTTCAGTAATAATTGAGCAATTTGCTTGTTTTATACTTCAGATATAAAAGCTTCACGGTATTATTTGTCAAAAGTCACTGCTATCGTGATTTATTTATATACATACAAGTAATATGCATACTTATATACATATGTATATAGGAAGAGAGCGCCGTAAATAAAATTACAAAAAATTTTTATGATTTATTTGAACGGGCTAAAGTTCGTATCGCTTTTTTAAGCCAAATTACATGTGATAATTATTAATGAACAAATAACATCAAAGTTAGTTGTAAATATTCTGACAACACATAGTTGAACGGAACAGCCAGCCGTTTTTTTGCGTAATATTAAAATTTGGATTAGTTTGAAGTTTTATCCCTGTAAAATCAATTAGGATTCCGGCAACACTGAATAGAATACAAGATTAAACCAACCCAAGAACATTGCAGACGGACGGCCAGTGTTAAAAAATTCAGTACTTTGGTACTTTTTCATTTCAAAAATACCTCGTTAAAAATTTTTTTTGCCAAAACTAAAAACGAAATGAGTGAACTAATGTTTCCTGATATTTCGCTTATTGCTTTTGGAGTATTATCAATACCACATTAGTCAGCAGCAGGTGAACGCGTATATTCAACACTAACTGCTGTCAAAAGCAAAGAAAGAAATCGCTTACATGTAAAAACTTTTTCAAGTTTGATCAAAGCTAAAGATTATTAAATTCAAATGACAGTTGCTGTTTTAATTATAATATTTCAAGTAATCTCATAAAGTAAATTTGCTTTATCTTAAAAATACTAATGGAAAGCTTTACTTTTAAATATATGTATGAAAAGAAAAAAGACGAAAACTAATTATCAAAATATAAAAACAAGAATAATCCTGAAGAAGTTAACCAAAGGTTAACGAAATATCGTTATAAAAATAAATATATAAAGAAATTTATGAAATTTACTGACCTAAAGCTTAAAAAAATAGTTTCATTTAACATATAAAAAAGGTCGAAAAATTAGAAAAACAATTTAAAAAATTTTTAAGTTAAAAGCAAATGCTTATTTTTTATTCACTTTACCCATTGTTTCCGAACAAAATTTTGTCCGGACAAAATTTTTTATATGGAGTTTCTCGCTCTCTCTCAAAAAGAGAAACGTCGAACTCCATATAAAAAAATTTGTCCGGACAAAAATTTTGTTCAGAAACAATGGGCGAATCCAGCTTTATAGAAAATTACTTGCTATCAAAACAATAGGTCTGTTCACTCACTAGCAACGAGAGAGTAAGGCAGAAATTTACAAAATTACTCTCCTAAATATGAAAAAGTGAATGAACGCTTTACTTGCAAGAACTTGCCCGAAAATTTTATTCATTTCAGAACCATGGATGGAAATCATGATACAATTATCTATTTTTTTAATATTTCTTTTATTTATAAGTGGGAGAGGCTGCCTTTGGGAATTAGGACACTTTTTCCCAAAAGGTGAATCAATACTCTTATAAATAACAGGTGAGTTATTCTAGTATAACCGCGTTTTCTTTCTCTTATCTAAAATTTTAGTTTCTTGTTTTTTATATATTATTTTAATGTATAATTGTTCCGCAATAAAAAAGCTATAATTAATTTTTTTTATTAATTTTGAGTAAATAAAGAAATTTGATTGATATTAAACGGACCTGGTGTACCTGTTTTATTTGCATCCAAGTAACCAAGAGAAGGTACGTTAAATATTCCATCTAATATACACAACTCTGGACTCCGCTGAGCCTACCCTAGCCACCAGCGAATCAGTGTCGTTACAAATTATTGATGTAATTGTAAGATCAAATCAAGCTCATGTAAATTCTATTTAAATAGTGAAACTCCTAGATAATATCTTATTTTGAATTATTTTAACTATTGACCAGAATCGACATATGTATGTAAGTATGTATATACAAATATAAAATTTATCGGATTTCGTGATGACACCGATTAGTGCCCAATGACATGAAATGATAGCATACAAACAAATTGTATACAACTAATGAGTATGAGATCCACCATATAAAATTGGTATAAAAGGAGCTGCTGTGCACATGAAATGGGGGAGTAGGTGTCGCGGGTTGAGTAGTCCAAACAATTAAAGTTTTGTGACGAAACCTGGACACCGGCGAGTGATACCCCAGCCTTGAGAAAGCATCATTAAACAATATATCGCTAATAATCTCAAATAGGATGAAGTATTAGATGACGTTTCTGAAGTAACTGATAATATTTTATTAACTGATCTAAAAGATTTTATGAATTAAGTAAGAAATTAATTTAAATTATTTGGAAACATCAAAGTTTGCATACAGTTTGTGTAATAACTATAATTAAGTACTTTTTGATGCTATTTTAACAATATCACCAACATTCACAATTTGAGAAAGAAACTTTTTTACTTGTTATATTATTTAGAGTAAAAAAAAAGAATCGTCAGCAAGTATTATATGGGGTTTCTAAATGAAAAAAATCAGTGACATATTAAACAAGTAACAGTGCTATATTCGGCTGTGCCGAATCTTATATACCCTTTACCAAAGTGCTTTTATGTAGTATAGAGATACACACATAAGCACAGATATATATATGTAGATATTAATTTTGTGAAAAAATTCATACTTTTTTTTAGTGCAATTTTTAGGTTTTTGGCATTTAATTTGGTGCTTTTTAAATTTTGGCGATTATGCTGATTTTTTTAGTTTTCGATATTTTTTTTCGGTTTTTGGCGTTTTTTTTTAATTTTGGCGATTTTTTTTCGTTCTGGCGATTTTTTTTGATTTTGACGATTTTTTTTCATTTGGGCGATTTTTTTATTTTTTATTTATTTAATTTTTTTTATATTTTTGTGGCAATTTTTTTAGTTTTGACACTTTTTTTCTTTTTTGGTTTTTAGCTTTTTTTTATTTCTGGTGACTTTTTTTCGTTCTGGCAATTTATTTGATTTTGACAATTTTTTTTCATATTTTTGGTTTTTGGCGTTTTTATTTCTTTTTGGCAATTTTTTAGTTCTGACAATTTTTTCTCGTTTTGGCGATTTTTTTCGATTTTTGGCGTTTTTTTGATTGTGGCGTTTTTTTCATATTGGCGATTTTTTTCATTTAAGCGATTTTTTTTAATTTTTGGCGATTTTTTTTCATATTGGCAATATTTTTTTGTTTTGGCGATTTTTTTCGGTTTTTGGCGTTTTTTTTTAATTATGGCGATTTATTTTCGTTTTGGCGATTTTATTGATTTTGCCGATTTTTTTTCATTTAGACGATTTTTATTATTTTTGGCGATTTTTGTTCATATAAGCATTTTTGTGTTGGCGATTTTTTTGATTTTGCCGATTTTTTTTCATATAAGCGATTTTTTTAATTTTTGGCGATTTTTTTTTCATATATGCATTTTGTTTTTGGTTTTGGCGATTTTTTTCGGTTTTTGGCGTTTTTTTAATTTTGGCGACTTATTTTCGTTTTGACGATTTTTTTTGATTTTGGCAATTTTTTTCATTTAGGCGATTTTTGCGGTTTTTGGCGTTTTATTTTTAATTTTAGCGACTTTTTTCATTTTGGCGATTTTTTTCGTTTTGACGATTTTTTTAAATTTTTGGCGATTTTATAATTTTCGGATTTTTTAGTTTGACCCTTTTTGAAAATTTCAAGATTTTAACTCTTACAGTTTCCAAGATATAGCAATTTGTCAAAATTACACAGTCAAAATTTCATTAACTGATGTACCACCCTTTAATTTAAATTTTTTTAATTTTAGTGTTGATTGTTGTAGCCTATATAAAAATACTTTAATTTTACATATGTAAAGTGTCAATATACATATGTACATACATAATACAATTGTATGTATATTACATGGGATTTTAAAAGTTTTCGTCAATCATTTTGGAACACCCTTTAATTTTTAGCTTTTATATATTTGTTGTTGTAGCGACCAAAGTTCTACATACACTGTCCAAATTTCAGACCCGTAGCTTTTACCGTTCCTGAGAAAATATCCTTCTTCCTAAAACATGAAATATGTTTAATTATTAGGAAAAAAGTTAAAGTTTTCCAACCCTGGAAACGTTTTTTTATTTTGTTAAGTCTTAAAAATTTTTTTAAATTATAAATACCAATTTTATTCATACCGAAGTATAAAATAAGTTAATTTATTAAAAAAGTAATAAAAACTTGTTTTCGGTAGTTATTTTCTATGGGAAAATAGAGTTTAAGTTTTCCAGCTCTGAAACCGTTTGCCCGATTTTGCTGATTTTATAATAATTATAGCAAAATTTTTCGGAAAATTTCTGACACACCAGTTCAAGAACGAAGTCTCTAGCTGTTCTGGGAGCTTGGGAAAACCGATTTCACGTACAGACAGACGGACATCGATTGCATATGCTATTATGTTATGCATAAGGATCCAGAATATATATACTTTATATGTCGCTTATTAATATTGTAGAAATTACAAACGGAATGACAAACCTATATATACCCTTTTACCATTTTTTAAAGGGTATAAAAACGTTTGTAAATATTTATAAATACCTATACTTTTTAAATAATTTCGTTTCGGTTTTTAACCCCGACCAAAATAGGGGCTGTTATAAATTTGAAGTGTGTTGCATTAAACACATTCACCACAGCAGGCTACACGTACACACGACTTCAACTGTCGCTAGCAGCATTTGTCGCCTAGCCAGATACTTATTTATTTTGGAGACGGCAGCAGCACCATCTGTACCTAATGTATTAAGCACATTCACTAGAGCAGGCTACACGAACACACGACCTCAAATACCGCTAGCATCATTTGTCGCCTCGTTATTTTGTAGACGGCAGCAGCACCATCTGCACCTCATATTTTAATATAAATACATAGTTCTGTATTGCCACCTTCAAATATTTCGTATTTATAAAAATTAAAATACTCTTTCAAAATGTACTTATATGACGTAAAAGTATAAAAATTAACCAATTTATGCTTTACATAAATTTTTTCATTCAATATTTTGTATTGTACTGGCAACACTGAATTTTCTCATTGCAGCCAAAGAAATGGAAATTCGACGTAGCATAGACAACAACCATTCTCCATGGCCTTGCTGTCTTAAAAAAAATCACTCTTAATGTTCAAACAGAATAAGTCCGCAATTTCAGGAAAAATCGTTGTCAAATTAACAAAGCCCATAATAAAAGCTGCGACATTAACTTCAAATGTTCTAAAATTTTTATTTAATTTTCTTTTGTGCTTATATTTCTTTGTATTTTTGTCCACAAAATGTATGAAATTTATTGAAAGTATGGTAACATGTTTGAGAGAATGAGTATTTATATGTGAGAGCATTTGAAAAAACGCTGTCAAAATAAAATAGATTCTATCCCTCGACTGCTTTCTGGTGTTACTTTTTTGTGTCAATTTGTATAGAAAATTTGTTTATTCCGCAATTATGTTTGACCATTTATATAAAAATGTGTATTCCTTGATATTTGGTAGTCGGTAGCTTGCTATGGTGAATGTGTTTTTATTGCTTGTGTCTGTGTGTCTTTTTTTATGTACGACTCCACAAAATAGACCAAACGGCTGGACCAATTTTGATTTAGTTTTTCTCTTTTAAAGGTGACTTGATCGAGACTAGTCTTGTCCATTTTCAAAGAAAATCAGTTGAGCTGTTTAGAAGATATCACATATTTCTTAGAAACATATATTCTGTTGAATCAGTGTATCGTTGATGTTGTAGCTTCCTACGGCTTGGCCGGTTTTAATTTGGTTTTTTCGTTTGAAAGGTTACATGATCATATATCTTCATAAATTTTCTATATATTAATTTTCTCTTTGTTTTTTACGATTCTGTTACTTCAAGAAAATTAGTGGAAAATAGAGTTCCTTCTTTATGCTACAGCGTCAACAGTGTCGGAAGATTTAACAATTTTGAACTTTGTATTCAGAAATAATTTCTTATTCGAGCTTAAGTTCATTCAGTAATTTCAATTCTTATTGAATGAAATATTTTTATTAATTGATGTGAGTTTCTAAAGAATAGAAGACAAATTTAACTACTTCTATTAGCTGGGGCAAATGCCGATATTTTTCTGTGCAGCCACGCACTTCATCAGCACCCTAGTATATCTATTTGGGTAGAGATTGTTATTAACATCAGCTATTTAACGTAAATTTTTAGTGAAACGGAATATGAGAAATGATTATTGTGTATTTAATTATTGATTTACCTTTAGTAAATACATTTGTAAATATCACTATTCAATTTCTGTTTTTCCATTTTTTTCATTTTCTATTTAGGTTAGCACGAAGTTATATCAATCTACCTAAGTATGTACATATGTTCAACTATTCTTGCTTATTTGTTAAGATCATCATATTAATATTTGGATATAAACTAATTTCTTATCACAATATTCCAAATCGATTGAACAATACAATACCTTGGATTAAATAGCTTTTTAAATTTTAACGAAAGTCTTATACATTATTTTGACAGTGATTTATTTGCGATTTATCAAACCAAATTTGGCAGAAAAAAAACTTAATAGCCACTGAGTGTAAAATATCGTAATGTTTGCTTTGGATAGCCAATTTTATCCAGTACGAAGTATTTATTTTTGTGCATGTAATTTAGCATTTAAGTGTGTTTGCAGTGATTCATACACTTGTACACACATTTGATATCCATTTTGTTAAGTAAACAATCCGTACTTTATGCACTCAACCAAAAAGTCAAACAATTTTTCACATACGTACCTTTCGACAAAATACATTTTAACTTCCAATACACTAAATGCCTGTCCCACGATGTCACCAGCAAACGTTCGATAGACAACTTACATTGAACACAACAACGAAATTTCTAATGTAATTGTTGCTTGCAATATGAGTTTTCGATCGAACGTTTGCTGGTGACATCGCTGGACAGGCAGTAAATTTTTGTTGAAATCAAACAAAAATATGCAACACACACACGCGCGCATAACTGTTGCTGCATACATCTTTACGCACTTGTAGTTGTATTTTGCGAATGTGTACGTTCAATATCTTCTGTCACATTCCGCGTGACCATATTAGCTTATTTTGAACTAAATTTAGCTTGTTTTTTTTTTTTGGGATTCAGCTTCAAAATTTTCATTCAGTTCTTAGCTTATTTTTTGAGCTTTTTTTTTAAAACTATAGATTTTTTAGACGTTTTTTTAAATTTAAATTGCATGTTGTCAAAAAATATCTTAAAGACATAAAAAAGTTATGATAGCAAAAATTTAAATTTTAACTCCCAACGTACTGACGAAACGGCTGGACCGAGTTTCTTCAAGTAGAGGCTAGATCAAGTCTTTTTTTCAAACGACAAAAACAAAGTTAAAATCGGATTCAACTCGGATTCGATTCGACAGATTCAACCAAATATATCTAGAAAAGATGTGATATCTTCCAACAGCTCGAGCAATATTCTTTATAGCTGAGAACACTATCGATCAAGTCACACTTTAAAGAGAAAACTAAAAATCGGTCCAAGCCAAGCCAAAACAGATCCACAGACACACACTCAAAACTCTTTTGTGGTCGGGCGTTAAAAATTATAATTTGTTAAGCCTACAGTACACCGCATGTAAAAATCCTCATGCGCATGTGAATATGACGTCACGAGAATTTTCAGCATGTTGATTGCATTTTTAGGGTTCCGTACACCAAAGGAGAAAAAAGGAACCCTATTGTTTTCGCTACGCTGTCCGTCTGTCCGTCACACGGTATTTTCTCAGGAACCGTAAGAGCTACGGACCTGAAATTTTGCCACTACAACAACAAATACATGAGAATCAGAAATTAAAGGGTGCTCCAAAACGAGCGACGAAAAATGTTAAAATCTCATGTAATATACATACAATTGTATGTACATATGTATATTGACATTTGAAATTTGTAAAATTAGTGTATTTTTATATAGACTACAAAAAAATATTAAAAATTTAAAAAAATTAAATTAAAGGGTGGTCCGTCATTTAATGCAATTTTGACTATGTAATTTTGACAAATTGCTATATCTTGGAAACCGTAAGAGTTAAACTATTGAAATGTTAAAAAACGGTAAAACTAAAAAATCCGAAAATTACAAAATCACCAAACCGAAAAAAATCGCCAAAACCTAAAAAAATCGCCAAAAATTTAAAAAAAAAGACAAAATTAAAGAAAAATTCTAGCACTAAAATAAATCGCCAAATTCGAAAAAATCGCCCAAATGAAAAAAATCGCCAAAATGAAAAACAAAGCTCCAAAAACCGAAAAAAATCGCCAAAACACGAAAAATGCGCTAAAACTAAAATAATTGCTTATGTGAAAAAAAGTCGCCAAAAAGGAAAAAAATCGCCAAAATTAAAAAAAAAATCGTCAAAATTAAAAAATTGCCAAAACGAAAAATATTGCCAAAATTAAAAAAAAACCGAAAAAAATCCTCAAAACAAGAAAAAAAGTGCCAAAACTAAAAAATCACCAAAACCAAAAAAAAAAACATCACCTATATGAAAAACGCCAAAATAAAAAAAATCGCTAAAATAAAAAAATCGCCAAAATAAAAAAACGCCAAAGTAATAAAAATCGCCAAAATTAAAAAAAAAATCAAAACCCAAAAAAATCGCCAAAACAAGAAAAAAGTGTAGAAAATTCAAAAAACCCCAAAATTAAAAAAAGCGCTTAAAACCGAAAGAAAACCCAAAAACGAAAAAAATTCCAAAACTATAGTTTATATTGGCTAAAGTTCTTATTGAATTACATATCTCGTGTCCGTACGGAACCCTTCGTGCGCGGGTCACAGTCGCACTTCACTGAATTTATTTTAATTATTTGTAGTTGCTACATGTCGTAAAATATTGATAGTATTTTTGTTCCAAAATCTAAATATAACAAATTTAGCCGAGTCGGACACATTTCCAGAGACAGCATATGAGTAGTGATGTAAATTTCTCAATTTACATATATTGCTAGTACACGGCATGTATCCAATGTAGCTTCAGAGCCACAGACAATTAAGGTCTTAGTTGATCTTAATTTACAATACAATAAATCAATTAATAAATTGAGCAATTAGTAGTTAATTGTATCACTAATTGCGTAAAACTCGAAATGCAACCCTGGTGTTTATTGAGAACTTTGTTCAGTGAGCTGAACAATTTCCTAAAATGGCGAACCAAATGTCAAAAAAAGTAAATAAACCATTTAAAAGGAAGTAGCTAGTGAAGAAAGTAAGTTTTTTTAAAATTCCTGAACAAATTAATTTTTTAACAAATATCTTTTACAAATAACAAAAAACTTGAAGATGAAGAGGCTGGCGTTGGGTGAGGGCAAGGAAGCTGCTCTGTTGGAATTGTGGCCATGTCGATTAGAGGAGTTTCGTGGCAAAAGAAAAAACGGCCACGTCTAAGCTGAGATGAGCTGCAGCAGTTGGGTTTTCAACAAAGTCCGTGAGATGTAAATTTATTAATAATAATAGTTGTAATAAATTAAAAACGAATTGTATGAGTTTTAAAAGCTTTTAAATATTGTTTTCATTCACAAAGATTCTTCCACATCTTCAAAATTGTTATCATTTTCCAACCTTTGCTCTCATAATGCAAATAGCAAAAGCTCCTGCTTTCTAACACTTTATAGAATTATCAAGTTTTTCGGTACAATGTACCGATTTTCGTCAGCTCACTGCAATAAAGTCATAAGTAATAAGCTAAAATGGCATTATTACATAATTCATTCTTGAATAAGTCTATATGGTTTTATTACCAATGCAGTGTGGTGCAGTTATGTAATTATATTTCAAGTAGTCGAGAAATAAGGCAAATTTACATGATTACTTATTATGACTTTATTTCAGTGAGCCTACGAAAATCGGTACATTGTACCGATCGTGTGATCTAGGCTTAAGACTTTTTAAGAGTTTCTTTGAGTTGTGTTGAACGTGCATTCAGCCGCATGAATTTACTTTAAACAAAAATTAGAAAAAGATTTACTTACAGCAAATAGCACTAATTCACTTAAAAAAGGTTTCGTATTTTAGTATAAATGCTTTTACAGTTTTGTAAACTAGGGTCTTACTTGGGGAAGTTTTTGTTTTGTTTTTCCTTAAAACTCAAATATAATAATGAATGAATAGTTTAATTATTCAATATCTTTTATATCAAATAATAAAAATATACATATGTTTCGTGTATGTACTATATATCTAACGTTATTTTAGCAATAAGAAATTATTGCAAACCCGGCAAAAAAATAATCGAGATTTTGAAGCAATTGCTTATTAATAAGTAAGTATCTTTTGCATTTTTATAACTTCTTTTTCTGTTTATTTATGTGTTTTTTCTATTTTAGTTTCTTATATCCCTTCCATAATAACATCTCGGAAGGTGAAGTTTAATATAACCCAAAAATAAGCGCTTCGGAAGCGCGGAAAAGCACACTGTGCATGCCCTCTACCTTACGAGGATGCAATAACGTAAGCGAATGACGACATTTAACACAACAACTACGAAGTCAATCAGCTGTTTA
Organism: Tachina fera; assembly: GCA_905220375.1. Classification (NCBI taxonomy): domain Eukaryota; kingdom Metazoa; phylum Arthropoda; class Insecta; order Diptera; family Tachinidae; genus Tachina; species Tachina fera. Next base: position 98,870,410 of record LR999965.1, on the reverse strand, counting down.
TATTCAAACTCTCAAAATTTTTTATAGATCAGCCTCTCTGGCTTACCTCTATACAAATTTGGATGATTGAATTGTGTACAAAAATAAATATGAGCTTCTTTAGTCCAGTGGGTAGTGTTCTAGCCTAACAACCGGAAATCCTGGGATCGACTCCTGGTTCAACGTGCGAACAAAAAGTGAAAAAATAGAGCAAATTTTTTAATTATGTAAATATCAAAACGACATGCTTCCAGGTAGACGAATATTTTTGCTGAATTCAGGTCACTCCGGCAGGCATGAAAGAATCACATTGTAGATCAACGAGGCAGAGCTTCTACGCGAGGAATCCCATATAAAAATTATGCAAAATTTCATGCATCGGGTAAGTGCTTGCATACCTAAGGAGCACTTATATAAGTGCTCCCAGCGAAGCATCATTTTTTGCTGGGAAGTGAAAGAAGTCGAAAAAAGTTTAGCTTAATTTCCTGCCTTAAAATATATTTTAGCTTGTTTTAGCTCTTTTTCAATCCTGATTTAGCTTAAAATTATTTTAAAATCTGGTCACATTGCTCACATTGTGAACAGTTAAAGACTACTGAGTAAAAATATTATTTTGCTGTTGGCATTATAACAAATTGACATTTTATTGATTGCAAAATAATATTTTTATAGTTATAATAACTATACAAACAAACAAACACACGATAAGTAATATGAAACCACGTTTGTGAAACTATTTGTTTACAAACTTTCGTTCCCTCTCTTTCTATTGCAACCAAGCATTAAAGGAAGGTCCTTCTATGTACTAGTGCACAGTAGTAATGAAAATTCCGTTTACAAGGCAAAAAAATTAATGGTATTTCAGATTTTTTAAATGGATTAAATAAACTAAATGGTTGCATGAGTAAAATACAATGAGAAAAAGTTCGAGGTAAATAGAATCCTCACAAAAACATAAATGTGAAAAAATGCCAAGTTCCTTTCCAAAATTTCGGCCATCAAGAGTAGTGAGATACAAATTTTGACCAAGTTCGTGATTGGTACAATACCTATCACTGCAATAGGTATGCATTATATAAATTTGTAATCGTAAGGGTGTTATATAATTTCTAGATACTTTTTGGAAGGTTTTATTATAAAAGCTTTTTAAACTTTAAATTTCTAGTCTGTTATAGTTCTATTCGTAATGTCTCCGCCAGTTCAAAAGGCAAAGTTACATAAAATATTGGGTTATAGGGTGATATGTGCACCATTGTGTCATAAAGAGGACCGAGTAATTTGATTAATTTTTTAACAGTCATCTGAGTAGAAATATGTAAAATATAGTGTAAATCTTAGTGTAGTAAAGTCTGCTCAGACGAAGTCCTTGTGCATGCAAGGTTTCAATACAAAAGCTTGTGTTTTAAATTCATCTAGTTGGTAACTTACATAAGCCTATTTTTTTTTGCAAAATTTCAGTTCTCTTCCGTATTATATACGAATACAAATTTGATAAACGTTGCCCTACTTCCCTAATGTAACAATCGGTGCTTTCAGATTTTTCTTGTTGGTAAATCCTTTAACTTAAATTCTTAATTTTGAGGTTAAAGTGCTTCTCCATGCCCGTAATTGAAACTTGTAGGATTTAAAATCTTTCTTGGTGATCTGTAATTAAGATTTATTTGTTTATTGAATTGAAGCTCTCTAGTGCGAATTCTAGCTTGAAATGTTATGGCCGTTATCCCTAGTCTCCGTCACTTTTTTAAACTCAAGATTTTGTTATGAGCAGCGTTCAATTATCATCGTAAACTTTTTAAGATGATAGCTTTTAGTTAAAGCTTCAGTTAAAACCTTCAGTAAAAAATTATCGTGGCCCCTGCCACTCCTGGTTTAAATATTTGGATTTTTAGATTTTTCTATTTTGTTTCTCAGCTTGACCTAATTGCGTATCAAACTTCAGCTCTCTAGCGCAAATTTAATTATTGAATTTTTATGGGCGTATTCCCGCCAACTTTTTTTAAATAAATTTGTTTGCCAGTGTCAATCATACGTGTCAAGTTTCGTTGGAAACGGTTATTACTATTTAAATAAATAGTATATTTGAATCTGCTGATACGAAGTACATGAAACAAGAGGTTTAAATTGTATGGGCGTGTTAACTTCCACTTTTTTTTAACGAAATTTTAAACTTTGCATTATTCCAACATTTGTGCCAAACGCTTGAGATAAACATTTTAACAAATGCTTGAGATAAACATTTTAAATTTGCTCTTTTAATTGTGTGCTTTATTGGAATAGCTCCGCCCCACTGGTTAAAATTTCCAGGTTTTCAGATTTTTCTAGTAGTTGCTAATCTAATCTTGTTTATTAAATTTCAGCTACCTAGCGTATATTTTATTTATTTTGTTCTTTGTCCACTTTTTTAAGCCAAGATCCCAATATCGAAATAAAGTCATAAGTAATACACTAAATTGGCCTTATATTTCAACTAATTGAAATTTAAGGATATAATTTCACTACATTGCATTGGTAATAACGACATATAGACTTATGCCAGAATTAATTGATAAATAAGGATATTTTGGTTTATTACTTATGATATTATTGCAGTGAGCCGACAAAAATCGGTACATTGTGCCGATAGTGGGATCCCGGCTTTAGTCTTGTAATATAAGGCAGTTATCTTTCGGTGAATACTTTTGAAAACACAGCAGGGTAGAGCAGGAAAGGCATTGAGAATTTTAAAATTGTACCAACAACCTTAAAAAATTTTACTTTTTTGACCTTAATTGCACTAAAACATTTTTTTTGTTGAAATTACATATATTTTTATGTTTTTATTAAAATAATCGACTTTGTTCTGGCTACGAAATCGTTTTCAAAAATTTTCTTGTAAGTTTCCGATGATTTGGAAATGGACTAGGTCACATTTTCTTATTTTCTTGCTGCGTTTTGCTTTCACAAGCAGCGTGACCGTTTGACCGACTTACATAAGTGTCAAACTGCCACTTTTTCGACTGTCTTGCCACTTCTTGTCTCCCTTTCTTAGAGTGAATTACATAAAAATACATTAAAAATAAAAAGTTTAATGTAGTTTTCTCGTTTTTTTAATTTTGCCCTTTTTGATAAATCCCCTTTTGGTGCCACTTTTTGAAGAATGTCATCGGTCACCCTATTTACAAGACTGTTTTCAGGGAATGTGATTTTAATTGTTTAAAAGTAAAAATTGACATATGCAATCGTTTGAAAAAAATATTGCGGAGTGAAACTGCGGAGATTCCTTAAATGTACGTAATTAGTCGTTGGTGTACTATTGTACTTTCCGAGTTTAAATAGTACCAAAAAAGGTACAATTGTACCAACTTTGCCATACCTGGTGTACAGTCCTTGGCTGACTTTTAAAACCAGTGTTGGTATCTCTGCGAAGAGCAAAAGCACATTAAGCTGTTGCAAAAAGAGTAAAGAGCGAAAAAACTACGAAAACGGAAAAAATAGCAAAATTTTTTTAATTTTAAGACGTTAAAGCCATTTAAAAAAGGAGAGATTAGAGTGTAAAACCTTAAAATATAATTTAAATTTTTTTTCAAAATAAACAAAGTATTTGAGACGTAATAACAGATTTTATCAACATAATAATAAATAACACTGCTCAACACCGATTTGAAACTTTAAATAAAAATGGCCGGTTCTTATGTATATTTATCTTTGATTACGATGGCGTCATTACTTTTCTCTATCTCTAGTTTAGAAGATATAGTGTCATTTAGAATTTGCATAATTTGCAATATTAATTCAAAAAGAGGAATTATTCCGTTAATATGTATATCACAAATGGTACTCCAAACTTAAATATACTTTCTGGACTATTAATCTACACAAAAATCCCTTTCATTTAAATAAATTCACATTGATGAGTATAGGCCCAACTATAATAGAAATAAGCGAACTTAAGCAACTGTGCGGTTACATATAAAACGTATGTGGCAAACTATAATGTACTTATGGAACTTTTCGTGAAGTTTCGTCAAATGTCATTTGCTTAAGTTAAGTGCCAAACTGAACGCACATTCCGTACGGAGAACACGGTTTGTGTATTTTTTTTAAACTCAAGCAAACATCATCAGAAAACATTCATTGATTTTAAATATTTTTTTATTGTTTCTTATTTTAAGCTCAGAAAACAAAGCAAAACTTTTATTTTCATTCTTTGTTTTAAAATACACCTATACAGACATACACATGAGTTTATTTATGTATGATGTATTTTTTGTGGGCAAAACAAATAAAACAAGTAATAAAGTGGAGGATATAATTATACGTGAATTTTTAATAGATTAGGATATTCCAACAAGTTAATTTGATTGAATTGCATTTATTTATTAGTTTTAAGAAGAAACAAAATTACTAAAAAATTGTGAACAATACGTATATGTGCAGCTGTGGCTAAAGAATACTTAAGTACATTGTGGCCACCTAAAAGTAACATCTGAATTGCTTAAGTATTTGACAGACTTATCGTTATATTCTGGCATTAGCTTAAGCCAGCTTATTCATATTATAGTTGGGCCTTAATTGTCAAATAAATTCTTCGTTATAAACTTGTAAACAAAAAATCAGCGGATGAGCAATATGCCTGATACGTGTACCTGTTTGATATGCCTTGGTATTGTGCCATTCCATTTTTGTAGTACTTCAGCGATGCCAACTCTACCACTTTTGTGGTAGATCTACCTCTTTTGGGTATCTCACTCAACTCTACCACTTTCCGAGAAAAATCTACCACTTCTTTAGTTTTTCAATAATAATGCTAAATTATAGTTACCCGAGTTTATTTTATCTAATCCTAGCTAGAAGTTCGACAGAATTATATTTTAGCAATGTATCAAAACAACGCTGAGTTGACTTCACTATTTAAAGCCTGCTACAAGTTCAAATATATCCTTCACTGTGCCAGTTTGTGAGAAAATTGAATACATAGTTCGAATGTTGAAAGTTAATTTGTTAAAAAGTATTTCTAGAAACAATATTTACTGATATTCTGCAAGGAAAGCTACACAATATACCAGCGCTAGCGCTGGGCAACCTACAACTACAGAGGATCATTAGAAATTATTTAATGAAAATATTCATACGTTTAAATATGAGAATAATAAAGATCTAAACATTAATTAAATAACGAAGACATAATTGAATTCTTATATTTTTTAGTTGTTTTTTGTATTAAAATTTTGAATATTAACCATTCGCAATTAATATTGTCATACAATTCCTTATAAAATATTTCTTAAGGCCGTGATACACTATCATACAAAGTCTTGCGATCTACGAAAAACTACAACCCTGGTGTGATGAATTCTTATTGTCTTTTGAATATTTACATAAACTCCATCATACCAGGGATGTATTTTTTCGTAGATCGCACGACTTTGTATGATAATGTATCACGGCCTTTATCGAAACGAAAGGTTAAATAAGGTAAAAAATCATTTTTCTAAGGTGTTTAAAATACCCTCACAAATTAGTCCTGTAGAGCTACTTCTTTTTAAAATAGGATTTGATGGAAGCTACCTCTTTTTCACATTGAATCTACCTCTAAGAAAGATTTTGGGTTGGCATCACTGATGTACTTTATCAAAATCTTCATGTTAGCAGCACACAAAACCAAAAAATACAAGGCAAAATTAAAATATGCATACAATGAAAAAAAAAAAATTAAAACGCCTAAACATATGCCACACACAAGGTTTACTACAAAATTATGTTGCCACACTTACAACATAAAAACGATTTTACCATTTCTTTCGGAGTGATGAAAACGAATCTGTAGCACCAAAATGAACATTGAACGGAATGGTTAATACGGAATCAAAACCATTCCGAACGGAATCTGTAAAACGGCTGTATATGTATGTTAAGAAAAATTTTTTCAATTATAAATAATTTCACTTAAAAGATATGAAATATGGTGGCAAGATCAAACAAATGGAAGTAGAATAAAAAGCAAACATTTCTTAACTTTAACTTAACTACTCCTATGACCTTGGCAGCATGCAACTTAAGTAAATTTTTTTCAGTGTACGTAAAAACATGTGCATCCATATGTATATGTATGTAAGCATGTATCATGGAAGTGTATATCGCTCATTTACTTCAATAGGGTTTTTTAAGTTAATAATGCAGAAAGATGCGGCATTTCGTATTTTATATTGTGTACAAATTTCATACAAATAGCTTGTACCATCACCTTTTAAGAGAATTTTTTTTTTATTTCTCCATTGAGTTGTATGCAAATTGACAACTTAAAACGCGTTTTCTGCAAAACTGGTTTTTAGAGTTGTGCCACTATTGAAGTAAATGAGCGATATGTTGTGAGGTATGATAAAAATGTATTCTGCAATATGCTTTTTGTTCTGTTTAAATTTTTTTATTTTGTTACGCTTTTCATACGCTTTTCGAGGGCTTTAGGTCTTCGCATTGCAAGGCGACTTCCAGATCACTGCAGTGTCTTTCAGGCAGAGATCCTTGCTATAAGAGAAGTTGCGAACTGGTTAAAAGTGAATGTCACTTCAACGACTTTAATTAACATTTACACCGATAGTCGAGCAGCTATTATGGCCCTTGAATCCTCGCTTCTAAGAACAACAACAGCCCTCGACTGCCGATCATCTCTAAATGAGATGGCAGAGCAGTTTGATATTAGGATCATCTGGATCCCGGGGCATAGAGGCTTACAGGGGAATTCTAGGGCTGACGAGCTTGCTAGAATTGGGACAACCTTACAGGTTCCACCGGACTTGGAATGTGTAGGTCTACCCCTAATCTCTTGCAAACTCAGACTTAGGCGCAAGACAGAGGATGAAACAAATAGAAGGTGGGTCACAAGAAATGATTGCGTGATCACAAGGCAGTTATGGACTCACCTAAATAGGGAAGGTACGGATTACCTAATTTCAAAGAATAGGAAACAAATCTCGATTCTAGTGTCCGTGTTAACCGGACACTGTCTCATAGGCAGGCATGCACAAAGGCTAAGGGTTGAACACAACGACTTTTGCCGTAGCTGCCAAGATATTGATGAAGAGGAAAGCATAGAACATTTTCTTTGTCACTGTCCTGGACTTGCAGGAAAGAGAATGACCACAATGGGCGCTCTTGAATTCAGGGAACTTTCTGACGTTGCTGGTGTTAAACTTCAACGTATTAGCAGCTTTATACTGAGCTCTGGATGGTTCGACGGTGGGGACTCCGCATAAGCAGAGTCTCCGTGGTATCACAATGGACCAAAATGGTCTAAGTGAGTCCGGGTTTCTGACTGCCACCCCTACCTAACCTAACCTAACCTAAAGGTTAAATAAATTCAGTAAAGTGCGACTTTGAACCGCGCACGAAGGGTTCCGTACGGACACGAGATATGTAATTCAATACGAACTTTAGCCAATATAAATTATAGTTTTGGCATTTTGTTCGTTTTTGGGTTTTTTTTTCGGTTTTAAGCGTTTTTTTTGTTTGGGTATTTTTTGAATTTTTTGGCGCTTTCTGAGTCTTGGTACTTTTTTCACGTTTTGGCGATTTTTTTTTGGTTTTTGAAGTTTTTTTTTAATTTTGGCGATTTTTATTATTTTGGCGTTTTTTTTATTTTGGCGATTTTTTTCTCGTTTTGAGGATTTTTTTTTGGTTTTTAGCGTTTATTTTCAATTTTGGTGATTTTTTTAGTTTAGGCGATTTTTTTTAAATTTGGCGATTTTTTTCATTTTGGCGATTTTTTTTCACATAAACAATTATTTTGGTTTTGGCGCATTTTGCGCGTTTAGTCGTTTTTTTTCGATTCTGCTATTTTTTTCTGCTTTTTTTTTCGGTTTGGCGATTTTATAATTTTTGGATTTTTTAGTTTTACCGTTTTTGAAAAATTCAAGAGTTTACCTTTTATGGTTTCCAAGATATAGCACGTTGTCAAAATTACAATTAAATTGCATTAACTGATGGACCACCCTTTAATTTAAATTTTTTAATATTTTAATGTTAATTGTTGTAGTCTATACAAAAATACACTAATTTTACAAATTTCAAGTGTCAATATACATATTTACATACAATTGTATGTATATTACATGGGATTTTAACTTTTTTCGACGCTCGTTTTGGAGCACCCTTTAATTTCTAATTCTCATGTATTTGTTGTTGTAGTGGCCAAGGTTCTACATACTCTGTCCAAATTTCAGGTCCATAGCTCTTACGGTCCCTGAGAAAATACCGTGTGACGGACAGCGAAAACAATAGGGTTAATTTTTTCATAGGGTGCGACTTTTATTTTCTCAAACGACTTTTTTGTGCGACTTTATTTTTACAAAACGACCTTTTGTGTGACTTTTCTAAAATTCCTAGCGGTAACCCTGCTCGTAACAAAAAACAACAAAATTATTAATTTTTCCGTTTAAGAGAAAATCGTATAGTATAAAAGCAATATCTATATCATTTGGAGTAAATTTAAGAGAAAAATGATTCGAAGGTTAGATTTACTCTTCTTCTTTAATGAACTTCAAAAAGAAATATATTCTCAATTAAATTTTTTTGGTAATTTTTATATTAGATGTGTTCCACAAGATTTCGTACAAGTTCGGACTAAAGAGATAAAAAAGAAAATTTCTTTTTGAATATGAAAAAGTTATCCAAAATTGCTGGAATGCAAAAAACCATAATTGCCCATCATGAAATACTATTGTTGCTTAATTTTTAAATAAAATTTTTATTTTAGTAATTTTATTCGCTTAAAACGCGTAACATTATAAAAACAAAAATTTTGCACCATTGGCAACAGCTGTACAAAGTAAATGAAAAAATCTCCAAAAAAGTATAGGCTATGTGAATTGTTTAAAAAATCAATAAAAAATTTTATTTTATATTTTAGAAATAGAGAAATATGCACAAATGTGCTTACTTCAAACTTGTTCAAGAAACCTTCCATTTTGCTTTTTAATAAATTTGAATGTAAAAATTTTAATCCTATAATGGCAAATTTTCGGATTAATTTTTCAGTTTCATATGTAAACAAAAAACCGCTGATTATTTAATTCTTGTCCGAACTTACCCAGAAGAAAAAGTTCGTACTAGTTTGAATGAAAAAATTACTCTCATTCGCTCTCCAAATTGCACAAAATTTGCTTCAAACAACACTATAGGTAACATATTTAAAAAATATTTTATTTAACTAGATCAATATTATTTTTAGTTTTTTAGGGCTTATTTCTGAAGTCGGTTTAATTTTTTTTTAAGTTTTGTTCTTAGATTTTTAGTGAAATATAGTATTTAATTTCATATAACGTGACTACACCCACTTTTTTAAAACAAGTTTGCGTATTTTTAAGAGTTCAAGGTGTGTGCCAAGTTTCGTAAATATTTTTTAAGTACAAGCACGTGATATATTATACTAAAATTTAATAGGGGAGCCCCGTCCACTTTTTTGAACGCAAGATTGTGCCTTTATTTAAGATTTGGCTGTGTGCCAAGTTTTATAAAAATCGATGAAATAGAAGCTTGTGAAATATTATATTAAGTATTAATGGGCGTGACCCCGCCCATTTTTTCAATGGGACCAATTGGAAGCTAAACCCTCTCAGACAACAAAACAATTTTTACAATCGGGCAAAACCGTACCGCGTTATGAAGCTACAAACCTAAAAAACGAATTGTTACCCTTCTCTTTTTTTTTGAAGTCGGTTAAAAATTACAGTTCATTTACTGAGTAAGTTCAACTTTTTACTGGACAAATTTTTGCTAGTAAAATTAAACCGTATTTTTTTTAAATATAAACAAACAGAAGCAAAGGGAAACAAAAATTAATGGTTTTTGATGAAATTTTCCAAATAACCAAAAACAAATGCATTAAGTTATAAACAATACTAGATATACCAACGGACGATACAATCGTCCATATTCTAGAATCTAAATGTAAATAGGATTTATTAAGATTCAAAGAAAATATATCTAAACGTCATAAAAACGCATTAAAACACAGATACCCACATACATACATACATATGCATAATTAAATAATACATGAAAATAAATTTTAATTTAATTATTAAAAACACGAACGCAATTCCTTTAACTGAGCTAATTCAATTTATTGAACTCTTTTCCTTTAAGTATTATGGCTTTCGTGTAATAACAAATAAGAGAAAAAAATTTTAGATCAAGAGAAATACTACAAACACATACACAATCTCATGTTTTGTTTCTTAAGAATTGTTTACTTGAGAGCTAATAAATACGTGTCTAATATGTGTGCATGTAGTAGTAGCAACTTTAAACGCTTATAGCTCCCAAAATACTAAACCGATTTGAATAAAATATAGATTCTGCCATCTGCACCCAAAAACCTTTAAAACCATATAATATTTTTAAAATCGGTGCAGTAATACCAGCGTAAAAGGGATTATAAAAAACATGTTTGCCTATTAATTACATCCATAGATAGATTACAATTATTTAAGTTTGATGCCAGAGAAATATTAGGGTATGTTATGTATTCCACGGGGAAACACAACGTGCGGAGTTTTCATAGAATTGTTGGAAATATGTATTTATAAAAACAATGCCATGGCACTTCCGAACGATGTAATTTCACGTGGAATGCAGGACATAGCCGATTGTTTTTAAAGGTGAATAAAGTTAATATAATAATATGTCCCAGTAAAAAAATACTCGAAAGAAGTCATGAAAATGTAAACTTTGCAATACGGAAGTAGTGCAAATTTGGATAATTTCTAATGATTTTTACATATCTTGCAATGACAAACTTATACAAAAATCATTGCAAATTAATTATATTTGAAGTACTTCCGGATCAATAGATTGGGGTATTATTGGCTTCTTAAACGATCTTTTATATTGGGAACATATGGACATTTTGTTTAATAGTACAGTTACAACAAAAAAGTAACTTAGAACAAAAATTATTATTATAAAATGTTCAAATTAAGCCCAATTTTATTGTAAGAACACGATTCGTACACACTGTCTTAAAGTATTTATACAGGAGGATAGCGTATTAGTTCATATAAGACATAATATCCTTTTGCTTGGCAACATTAAGAAAAACAAGAAGAAAAAGTACATGAAAGAAATGTGAAACAACAAAGAGAAAATAATAAAAATAATAATATTTATACATTTAATGGACTTGTTATAGCAAATGAAAAATAAAACACAATTTTCTTAATGAAATTTAATATCGAAACAAATGATACGGGCGGTCATGTCACACACAGCCCGAATGTTACCACAATTTTTATGAGGCCAGAAGCTCGTGTGACTGTCAGTCAGTAGAACGTATGAGCTATAAATTTCTAATTTACCATTTTAGATTTTATGTGGGAGAATGTACTCGTACCAATGTTTGTGGCATAGTTCAGGGAGTGTTTATTAACTGGTAGAAATAAATGAAATAAAAACTCTTGGCTATTTGTTGCGAGTTAAATTGATTGGTTCTGTGTGGGCACAATATTTTCCACAAATATTATTTACCTTGAGGCTTAATTGTTCTAAAATTTAACTTGTAATTGATTAAGTTGCTCCAAGAAAAAGCAAATTGTTTTGTTGGATGATTTATCCATGAGGCGAAGTGTTTTGACATCAATTGTACTATAACAAATTAGTGCACACAACACTATCGTAAACTCTAACTTTGGGGTAAACACGACATTAGGTAGAAAACCTTTTATGCTTGAAAATTTCTAATTCAAGGCTGATGGATCAGAAATGAATTTATAAACGACTAAAATGAGTCTTGTCTATTATATCCCTTACAATGAAGGTAATGCTTACAATTCGCATTTCCCCAAATTGTTAGTACAATTTACTGCCTTTGTATATATGTATAAGTACCAAGTGACCAGATATCCCGCTTTTAAGAGGTCGACCTCGTCTAAAATTTCTATTACGCTTTTTCGAAAAACACTAGTATACAAAAAACAAATGAGCATTGAAAACAAGTAGTATTTTTTTATTCTCAACAAACGTTTTTAATATAATCGCGAAAACACGCTTTCCCTGTCGTTAGAGACCGTACACATATTACATAACGCTACTTTTTCCAGATAATAATAATAGTAAGTTTAATCCGAATCAATAACATTTTCCAAAATACATGTACATATCGAGGGTTTATATTCAAAAAGTGCTATCTGCAATTCTTGAATATTTTAGTAGACAAAATAAACCTGTCTTTTTCTCTAAGTCCAAGAAAATTAACTGTATTTGATTAACATTAGTAGAATTAAGGTGGGTTACTGTGTAATTCGATTCGAAAACTAAAATCATTCGAATGGCATATTCGATGCGAAAATTAAATTGTACTGCCTAACACTTTCGAATAGCTTACAGAAAAGTACCAATACGTATATGGGAAAAATATCACAATACTTGGGAGCACTTGATTACAAATGTCAAAATAACGAAGAAAACCACAAAAACTTGATATCACTCTTTATGTCTATAATTTTAAATTGTTACTTTTATTTTGTATAAATAAGGTTTGAGTTAAATATAAAGTAATAAGTTTGAATATATTTTAACAATGTATTGTGTTTTTCTGTGGATCGATGGTAATGACGACGATGCTCTACCAGAAAGAGTCCAAAGGAAATTAATAAGAGAAAATTCAAACATATTGGCTCTTAATGAGAAGAAGTAAGTACGCACGTACATACAACGTATGCACCTAAGTACATATATTTTAATGGAAATGTGGGTATTTTTTTAGCTGCGTTAAGAATTTTAGACTAAATAAGGATGCTTTCTTGTATGTCTTTAATTCCATTAAGGACCACTTAAGTTCTCCTCAAAGGTCCACAGCGATTCCACCCGTATTAAAACTAGCTGGCACATTAAAATTTTTAGGCCAAGGTTTGTATCAGCATCAGATTGGCCAATCTCGTCTTTTGGGAATATCACAACAGTCGATTTCCTGTTGTATTACAGAAATATGCCAAGCGATTGAATATATTCTCTGTCAAAAACACATAATTTTTTAAATGACATGAAAAAAACGGGAAGCCAAAATACATTTCTTTAATAAATGTGGAATACCAGGCATTATTGGTGCGTTGATGGTACCCATATACAAATCATTAAACCAAGTAATGATGAACAATGCCGTGATTTGCTTATTGCTTCTGGGGAGTTAATATGCCCTTTAGCCAATTCGGGATGTTCCACAATAAACTCAACCATTAGTTGAAATTGTTTGGATTTTGTATGGCACTTTGTTTTTGGACATTCCTTAGAAATAATACAAGCACAATAAAATTTTAATTTTGGCTGACATATAAATAAATTCTTTTGTTTTTTTTTCATTTTATTTAATAAAAAATACTTACATTTTCCATTTTTGTAAATTTTCACTATCAAAATGTCTTTCGAATGAAATACGAACAGTCGTAACGTTTTTGGCATTTGTTTTCGTATTACACAGTTGCATTTTCGAGGGAGAAATTTATGAATACGAAAAGGGGAAAAAATGTACGTATGTTCGGAAATAAATTTGCGATAATTGTTTTACCCAGTTCCTTTTGTTCGAATTCGCAAAATTATTTTTTCGAATCGAATTACACAGTAACCCCCAAGATGTCTTCTGTATATGGTACTATTCATCAATATTTTGTTATTAGACCCTGCACTTGGAGAAAATAAAATTTTTTTGCGCTTTTCTAAAATTTTCAGGCCTTGCAGATAGAACTTTTTGAATATAAACCAAAGATGCCCAAAAATGAAATGTTTGTGTATTGGTGAGAAATTGTGAGAGATTTATAGGTACAGTAAAACGAAAAAGTAAACGAATAGATTTTTATTCAATTTTGAAAAATATATATCTTAAAAATTGAAGGGATGTATGCAAGAGGAAGAAAATATAGAAATGAAATTAGATAGAAACTTAGTAAAAAATATTTCGAACGTAGTTAGTCTAAAAAGTTAATTTTTTTCCTCGTCATTATATTTTTTCATATCACTATGAAAAGAATCATAATGCTTGTACTAACATGTTCATAATGCCCTTTAAATGTTGATAACACAAAACACATTGAGCATTACCAAAGGCATTAAGAACTATAAAAATTTTTTTTTCGTAATGGTATGACCATTTTTTCTGCGCACTATCAATTAACAGAAAACAATAATCTGGAAGAAAATAACAAAACATCCGATAAGCACCTCATTAGCACGTGCACTTCTTGCCATCTGGCCAGCGATGCCAACTCTACCACTTTTGTAGTAGATCTACCTCTTTTAGGTATCTTACTCAACTCTACCACTTTCCGGGAAAAATCTACCACTTTTTTAGTTTTTCAATAATAATGCTAAAGTATAGTTACCCGAGTTTTTTTATCTAAGCCAAGCTAGAAGTTCAACTGAAATATATTTTAGCAATGCATGTAAACAACGCTGCCTTGACGTATTTAAAATGTTGAAAGTTAATTTGTTAAAAAGTATTTGTAGAAACAATCTTTACTGATACTCTGCAAGGAGAGCTTTACGATTTACATATAAGTGGTAGCGCTGGGCAGCCTACAACTACAAAGGAGCATTAGAAATTATTTAATGAAAATATTAATTTCTTTAAATATAAAAATAATAAAAATTTAAAAATAAATTAAATAAGGATGACATAATTGAATTCTTATATTTTTAACCCTCTACCAAAAAAAAGGGTCTTATAAGTTTGTAGTGTGCGCCTGTGTGTCTCTCCGAGTCTACATACAGACCAAACGGCTAGACCGATTTTGATTTTGATTCTTACGTATGAAAGGTAACTTGAGGGAGAGTGTTCTTAGCTATGTTTGAAGAAAATTTGTTAAGCCGCTTAGAAGATATCGCATCTTGCCTATATATATTCAGTTGAATCTGTGTGTCTTTGACGCCGTAGCTCCCAAACGGCTAGACCGATTTTATATTTGTTTTTGCTGTTTGAATGGTGACTTGATCTAATATCTTCTCGTCTATATTGCCAGTCATTTAGTTTATAAGTTGGGGGTGTTTCAAATTTTTAATTTTTGTTATTTAATTTAAAATTTTTTAATTTTTTTTAGATCTACCTCTTTAAAGTAAGATTTGTTGGGAACTACCTCTTTTTCACATCCAATCTACCTCTAAAAAAGATTTTGGGTTGGCATCACTGCGTCTGGCAGACAACTAATTTGAGTGAGGTAGTTTACACCGGATTAATTATGCTGGCACAACATGCCAGTTTGTTGGCAAATTCGGTGAAGAGAGTGGTTTTTTGGTTGGCATAATTTTTCAACCAGCTTTAACACCGCATTAGCAGCACAAAACCAATACATACACACTTGCGAAACCACAGATTCGGTGTTTTTATTTTACAGAGCGTATTTAGTCTTTAGTTGGCCATCGTCATGGAAACATGAATTTAAAAAGAAGAAGGGGGTTGGTCACGTCAACAAACTTTAAAACTAATAAGTGAATTTATTGTTCTTTATTTAAGCCCTAATAAATTTTAAAAATAAGGCTGTATGAAAATAAAATGAACGAGATTTTATTTAATTCTTTTAAAAAAAGTTACAAAAAGTACTTCTGGATAATGTAACCATTTAGAAATATGAATACATTTTCGCATTAAGTCATAAAAGATAATGAAAACAATTTTTTCATATTAATTTTTTAGTAAATATTGCCAATAATAAACAATTGCTCATTTATTACCATTTTTTCTGCAAGTATGTTCCGATACGTTTATAACGAAAACCGAACTTTAAATGAATAAACAAAACACTAACACACAAACCTATGTATACGTGTACATTTTATGCCAGATTAATTAGTCTCGTGTAATTTGGAAAAGAACAAAAATTGTGCGCCTTAAAAATTGTTCTCGTGTCAACTACCTCAGTGAGTATAACAAAGAGATGGGTGGCAGTGTCGCCAGTTTTTTTCTAGAACTTAACCCCAATTTTTGATTTCTCACCCGCAAAAATCCCTAAATTGATTTTTTTTATTAAAATTTTTTCTTCTGTGAAAAAAATTAAATATTTTTAGTTTTTTTTTAAATTTATCTGAAAAATAATGACAAAAATAATATATTTATTCCATAAAATTCATTTATATCGATAGCTACGAGTATATTTACGTACATATAAATTTAATTCGTACTTATAAAACTTGTAAAGAAAAAAAATACACATAGTTTAATATACACAAGTATAAAAAAAATTTTAACCAAAGTTTACCATTTCAAAAATTTTAGAATCGAAATCTTCCGATTCATCAGCCTCAGAAACTTTGTTGTACATAGTACTTGTATTAAAAAGCTTTAGCATTTAGCAGAGTGTGTGTTTATTCTAAGTGCTTCAAAAAAGTCGTTTAGCCTTCATACTTCGTCTTGATTAGAAACCATACACTATGAATAGTAACTAGGGTTGGGCAGTATTTGAAATACATGTATTTCAAATACATGTATTTCAAATACGTATTTAAAATACAAATACGTATTTTGTACTTGTATTTTAAACACATGAAGAAGAAGTATTTTGTGTTTTGTATTTTAAATACATGACATTCAAGTATTTTGTATTTTAAATACATAGTTTACAAAAACACATATACAAAATACATTAAATTTTTGTTGTTTTCATTTTGATAAATTTATAACGTATCATTCGTCAAACCAATATTAGAACAAACAAATATTAGAATCGCTAAAAAAATGTAACTATACCAACTCTTAGAGTTGGCATCACCACATTGTACATTACTAGGGTATTCATTTAATCGGGGTTTTGCTTTAACCGATTAATTAATCGAGGTTTTTAGTTAATCGGTTAATAATCTGTCAATTTCGGTACTAACCGGTTAACCAATTAATAAAGTTTTTCCGTAAATCAAGTGCTTTTAAATAATAAAAGTTCATAAATTACTTATTAATTTGAGTTTATTAGTAAAAAAAACCACAAATAATTCTTACACTAATTCGATTACTTTTGTTGGAAAATTTTTTGCTGGCGGGTCATCAACTGACTCATAATGGCAGAGCTCAGTGACGAATATTCTGCAAAAAATTTCATATTGGAATTTCTTAGCTTTCGGTTTCGTACCGTCTTTCATTAAATTTAATACTTAATTAAATCGTTGTCAACAGTACTATTGTCTTTTATTAAATTATGAAATAAAAACTTAGTTAGAGTACCAGAGTCTCTACTTAACTCTTTTATAGACATGTCCAAGGATTTTGAAGTTTTATTTGATCTACAATCAATGAACATATATACTTCTTTGTCTGTATGCATAAGTAATACTTAAATAAGACGAAAAAAATAATTATTCACACAAATAATAAGTTTTAATACTAAAAAATACAAAAAAATTTGTTACTTCTGTTAATCGGTTAATCGACTGAAATTAACCGATTTAACCGTTAATCGAAAAAAGCTAATTTTAAATTAACCGATCAGTTAATCGGGTAGTAATTACCGGTTGACCGATTGAATACCCTATACATTACTGCATTAAAATCTCAATTTCTAATATAAGTGGACTTAGAGCCTTTGCATGTTAAATCAGCGATATATTTTTTATGAAGAAAAAAATTTGTTCTGTGAAATTGATTTTCATGCAAACAAAGAATAATTTTCAGTCAACTGCATTTCATTTAAAAAGTCAACAGTTTTTCTTCCATTTAATTTTATAATAAAATTAAATAAAGAATCAAAAAACATTTTGATTTATGCGATAGTGATTATATAATATATTAAACAATTTAAAAAACTCACTTATATATTTGTTTATGTATTAATACATATGTATATGTATATACATTTTTCCTCGTCTGATTTAGTTCGAAAACTGTTATTTTTATTATATTATCCTTTTTTCATTAATAAAATCTCAAAATAATGAATAATTTATGTATTAAGTGAGAAATTTTTTAGATATTTTAATTGAACTGTAGTGAATTTTAATCAGAAATAATTCATAGTTAGGCTCAAGTTCAGTAATTTCAATTCTTATTGAATGAAATATTTTTATTAATTAATGTGAGTTTCTAAAGAAGAGAAGAAAAATTAAACTTAGACTTTAAGCTGGGGGAAATACCGATACTTTTCTGTGCAGCCACGCACTTCATCAGCACCCTAGTCTATCTACTTGGGTAGAGATTCTTATTAACATCACCTATTTAACTTAAATGTACAATGAAACGGAATATGAGAAACGATTGTTGTGTATACAATTGATTTACCTTTGGTAAACACATTTATAAGTATCACTATTAATTTTCTGTTTTTTCCAATTTTTCATTTTTCTATTTAGGTTAGCACGAAATTATTTTACTCTACAAGTATCGGTATTTCCCCCAGCTTAAAGTCTAAGTTTAATTTTTCTTCTCTTCTTTAGAAACTCACATTAATTAA
The DNA here is from genome assembly GCA_905220375.1 of Tachina fera. Classification (NCBI taxonomy): domain Eukaryota; kingdom Metazoa; phylum Arthropoda; class Insecta; order Diptera; family Tachinidae; genus Tachina; species Tachina fera. The sequence continues at coordinate 98,852,036 of LR999965.1, read as the reverse complement.
TAAAAATATTTTATTCAATAAGAATTGAAATTACTGAACTTGAGCCTAACTATGAATTATTTCTGATTATAATTTATGTATTTTTATTTATTGGAATTAATAAATTTATAAAAATTGTTTTTAATCCGCGAACCGATTAATCACAAGTTAACCACTTATTAACCGTTTAAAACAAAACCTGGATTAATTAATCGAGTCAATAACAGTTTAAAACAAAAACCAGATTAATTTAATACCCTATTAAATACATATGTACATGTACAAATGATGTAGAATTATTTTGTATTTAATGGAATTTTCTTTTCTGGAAAAAAATGTTACACTTATTACACTTTTCAATAAAAATTCGCAATAAAATGATTTTCTGAAATAAACATTTCATTAGAAACTATTTTATCATCCCTTCCGAGCTTAAATTTTTTATTTAAACGAACGCTTAATTGTAATTTCTTCAAAAAAAAAGTTAAAAAATTGTACACTTTTTGCAGAAAAGAAAACGCAATAAAATACGTACAAAAAATTAAAGTATTTTTTACTTTGTATTTTAAATACATACATGACGTGTAAGTATTTTGTATTTTAAATAAATAGCCTGAATGTATTTTAAATACGTGACCAGCAAGTATTTTGTATTTTAAATACCGCAAGCCATGTATTTTGCCCAAGTCTGATAGTAACACACATCTTTAGACTTGCCAGACGCATATTTCTTTGTTCAAAAATCATTCTTGTTTTACCTTCGGTTATAAAAAAAAATCCCCTCAAATTTGGTTACATCCCCAACAAATCCCCAATTCGGGGACAAATCCCCTAAACTGGGAACACTGATGGGTGGAGCCAATTAACAATTGTTGAATGAAATGGGCATCTATGATATAAACCCTCGCTATGTATGTATATTTCATTTAATTTTTATTTAATACAAAGAGCAATTGATTGGTGAATAGAAAAAGGCAAAATTTTTTTTATAAAATTGGTAATACATTAATGTGTAGTTTTCCTAATGCAAGCAAGCAACTTGTCTAGAAAATTTGTATAGGAATCACTCAAAAATTTTAGTGCTTTTCATATATGTATATTTTCTAGACAAGTCGCTTACCTGCATTGTGGAAACTAAACATAAGTAAAGCGTCAAAAACATTTTTATAGTAAGGTCGGGTTTAAATCTGTGTACCAAATGCCACACAAGCGTAAAAAAAGCGTAACCAACTAATTACTAATGAAAAACTATTTGATTCAGACATGTATTTATTGAGTTAAACAGTTTCATACATAATTAATAGACAATTTTATAGAATCCAACATGATTGCAAACTGTTCAAATCAATAAATTTATGTCTGAATCAAACAGTTTTTTATTAGTAATTAGTTGGTTACGTTTTTTTGGGCAAATGACACACAAGAAATGCCAGATGTAAACTCAGCCTAATATTGCAGTATGTTTCCTCCCCAGAACCGGTTTTTAATAAAATACGTACTTACATATGTATCTAGGCTAGGCTTGCCAGATTGAGATTAACAAAAAGCTGGACAGTTGAATTAAAAAAGGGGGATTATTAAAAAAACTGGACATTTTGAAATAACATTTTCTAGCATAGCATATTTATTACTTATGTAATCTGTTATAGAATAGATGAAATTATAAACTATATAAATTATCTACAAAATTATTTATTTTTTAGTAATGTTCGATTTAGTTTTAAGGAATTTTGAATTTTCCATATTATTTCGTACTGATATTATTTTGACCGTGGCTGTACGTATTAAAATTAAATAACGAAAAAATCATACTAAAGGCACAAACAAAACCAAAATAAAACGATTTGATTTGTCTGTACATTTAAAAAATTATAAAAATTCATAATAATTTTATTTTTTCTGCCACATATATTTTGTATTTGCGCTTAAAGATTTTGCTAATTCAAAACCTTTAGGGGTTTGAAGAAAGCTTTGAAAATCTTAGTTTTTAGTTCTTATTAATATTTCCTCTCTAATAAAATCGAAAGACATTCGATTTCTTTTTTCTTGTATAAATTGCTTAAGATACTAAAAACTCTTTCACAAAACGCGTTACTAACTGGTATTGAAATGAAGAAACATATAACTTTTCATAAATTTTCTAATTCATAGCTTTCAATTTTCATAAAAAAGTAGCACCATATATGGTCATTTGATAAATGTTTTGTTAATTGGTTATAAACTGCCCGAACACAGCAATGGTCGATGCATAGTTTATCGTTAGAAATTTAAATAAATATTAAGAACATTTAGTGCTGGACAAATTTTATTTTAGCTTGAAACTGGACAGGTACTTAAAAAGCTTTACAATCAAGCCAAAAACAAGCCCGACTGGCAACCCTAATCTAGGCGCACAATAGTGCGCCAGGTCAAGTTCCGGCCAATGCACACGGTGTGTTTACTTACAGGAAGCCATTCGTAGTGTTTTTACCCTTCCCCATAACTCTGTTCCCCGCCACCGTAAAATTCTAAAATTGAATTCATAATTAGAATTAATTCATGTCACCTCATATGCGAAAGTTTGAAAGTTTTAGAACAAAAGGTTCCTGAGATATAGAGGTGCAAAAAGTACATATTTTATGACTTGCTGATCACTCATCAAATTGATGAAGCACTTGAGCTATAGCTAGAGACCTGAAATTTGGTACACAAGTAGATCTGAAAAAGGTAACATATTTGCTGAGCATTTAAAATCCGTATTTATACCAAATACATGTACCGGTGTTGCTGATTTGCCGAGTGCAGTTGCTCTACCCCCTCGACCCTTAAAGTTTACGATGTGTGATGTACAAAAACTAATTGCCGAACTCAACCCGAAAAAAGCTCCCGGTATGGATGGAATTAGTAACCAGATGCTGATTAAGTTACCTCGTACTGCAATTAGAATCCTATTATTCATTTTTAATGCCATTTTACGACTGGAGTATTATCCAGACTGCTGGAAGCTTGCCAAGGTTAAAATGATTCCAAAGCCAGGTAAAGATCTTACCAAGGCTGAGTCATATAGGCCAATAAGTTTACTGTCAACAATGTCAAAGCTTTTTGAAAAGCTACTCATGACAAAACTGTCTTCAATTTTAACTGATAATTAGTGCATCCCGGACCATCAATTTGGTTTTAGAAGCCAGCATAGCACCATTGAGCAAACGCATAGATTGGTTCAATTTATAAGAAAAACGTTTGAGGAAAAGAAGTATTGTTCTGCCCTGCTTATTGATGTTTCTCAGGCATTTGATAAAGTGTGGCATGAAGGCCTGATTTTGAAATTGAAGTCATACTTACCAATAAATATTCTAAATCTTTTGGAAAGTTACATTCTTGCACGAAAATTTACAGTTGTGGAAGGGCACTTTATGAGTATGCCTGAAACTATCTCATCCGCTGTGCCACAGGGGAGTATACTGGGGCCATTTTTATATTTGATTTATACTTGTGATATGCCTGTGAGCAGTAGTATCCACACTTCTACATTTGCCGACGATACCGCCTGCATAAGTATGCACAAAATCCCTGATGAGGCATCCCGAAAACTCCAGGAACACATTAGCCAGATGGAACTATGGTTAAACTTATGGAGAATTAAGGTAAATGATCAAAAGTGTGTCCATATAACATTTAATTTACGAAGAGATACTTGTTCCCCCATTCGGATTAATAATCAAGTTGTTCCTCAACATTTACATGTGAAATATCTTGGTATACACCCCGATCGACGGCTTACATGGAAACATCACATTGACTATAAGTTAACTCAAATGAAACTAAAATTTACTCAGGTACATTGGCTGATTGGCAGAAATTCAACACTCAGCCTAGACTGCAAACTTTTAATATACAAGTCGCTTTTAAAGCCAATATGGTGTTACGGTATCCAGTTATGGGGCAAAAATACATATGTAAATCATAAGGATATTCTCAATGCGCATGCAAAGTTTCAATAGGGTAGATGGTGCTTTAGTTTTTGGATTTTCCGGTTGAGTACATCAATTACTATTTATGTAAAAATTGTCAACTCTCTATTGTATAATATTATGTAAAATATTTATAGGCATGGCCCCGCCGACTTTTATATCTGCTCATGGTTCACATGGTTCATGCATGAACATTCAACTTGAATTAAATCCCTACAGATATTTTTTGTGACGCCAAAATCTATAACATCCGGAATTTTTTGTACGTCAGTAGGCCAATAAGTGGGCTCCCCACTGGAAATGACATCCAAGCCCAGTTTTGAAATTGTGTTGAATAATGCTCGACCTCTGGGTGTAATAAAACGCGAACCCCAGAACGTATGTCTTGCATTATAGTCGCCAGCTGTTACAGAACAAGGTCCAAGAGATTTGTAGAAATCCTCATATTGATTCACAGTGATTGAAAATCTGGGAGGGGAGTAAATTGATGATATCACGAAATTTGGACAAAAATTTTCTAAAAAAATATTCGTACCTTGCATATATTCTTCACTAACGTTGTCAAGGATATAGTGATTGAGACTTGACTTAATTAAAATTGCAGATCCACCGCATGCGCTTCCTCTCGGGTCCTTTGTATCATATAAGGTGTAGCCAAATATTTTAAAAAGGCTTCTCGAAGTCAAATTACATTATATCAATATTTTTTTCCGTAAGGAAGTGCTCAAGTTCATTTTTATGTTGGCGAATGCCGTTTGCGTTCCAGAAACATATTTTTAACGTGTTCATGGTTTGTTAACTAATGTTTGAAGCAGAGTATTCTGCATTCTCAGCATTTCTTGCATCATGGTACTCATATTTGTTGTAAAATTATTTATAGTTAGTACCAGATTCTCAATAGTACCTTCAAGGCGACTAAAGTTAAAGCTTGAATTTGCATTCGTTGAATTATTTGGCAGTGAAACATTTTGTGTTGGAATAGAAGTAGCCTTAGCAGCATCGGCTTACGATACCCGTGAAGTAACTGGTTGGCTCACTTGAGCAAAAGTGGCGGAGTACGCGTTTAATGGATGAGCTGGAGCTAATTTAGGTTCTTGACCCATAGCCTGCTTAACGAAAGAATATACAGGACAACCTCTGTAGTTAACGGTATGATTACCTCCACAATTACTGAATTTTTTATCACTTAGATCTTTTGGCTTATTGCAACTAGCAGTGCCGTGTAATTCACCGCACAGGGTAAATTGCAGTATGTTTTTGTATGGCTATATTCTTGGTAATTATGGCACTGTACAGGACCTCAACGCTTGTGTGGCTTTTCAACTGTGATTTTTCGGTATAAGAGGTATTTTAAACTATAAATTGAATGTGTGTCATTTTTTTAAATTTTATATCAGTCGGCTCTAGTTCAACACGAAATAGAGGTTGGGGGACTTTCTCCTTATTAATTATATTGGATAAATTTTTTACCTTAAATCCCTGGAGGATGAGTGCATCTTTTTTTTCCTCGGGAACAACATAATAATCTATGCCCTTCAATACGATCTGCAGGCCTTTAGCGCTCTTGAGCCGGTATGTGTATTATTCTTTTCAAATTCAGAAACCATTTTGCGGAAATCTTTTTTGTCACAAATTTAAATTTTCGTTTCATCGATGATGTCACGTTTTATTGCAACAATATGAAATTTATGCTCACCAATGACCGACATTAATTTTTTGATAAGAGCGTTTGAATTTTTTTCTCTAAAATATATTGGTGGCGGCTTGAAGGTTTTGTTCATGGGTACATCGGGCTTGTCATTTTGAAATATTTGAAAACGGTTTTGACGATTTGTAGAAGATGCGCTGTTATCCCTAGATATCTTTGGGGCAGATGCAATTTTAGTGGAATTTGGACTTAGCCCGCGTTTTATTACATATATCTGTCCATTCCGACTTGGACGTTGAGTTTTGGGCTACTGTTGATATGGCTGAGTTAAATGTAGAAGTACTAGGCAACGGTAATGTTAACGAATCACTAGTGTTCATTGGACAAAGCGAGGTTGAACGCTGACGAAGTAGTGGATTTGCCGTTAGAAAAAGTCTGTCATCAGATTTTTTATTTTTGTTGTCTTCATTAAGAGCTTCAGAACTCACAGTAAGCCTCAAATCAGATTTTTTGTTTTTATTGTTTTCATCAAGAGCTTCAGAGCTCACAGTAAAATAGGCATTTCTGCCGTTAGAGCCCACTTCACAATTTACTTCTATAGAGTATTCCTCAAGGGCAATTTGTTTGTTTGTGTTTTTTTGTTTGCTGTTTTTTTATTTTTGTTATTTATACTATGTAAAAAAAATATTTTAGAGAAGCAAATCAGGCTAGCTTATTTATTAAAGACAGTATGTATGTACCCATTACGAATAATATTTACTACGAATATTTTTTTGTATAATTTTTTTTTTGTATTTTAAGTATGTATAATTCCACTAATCGACCGTTCACTATGAAGGTACAACGAGAACTGTTATAAAATAATATTATAGATTGTTTATACACATCTGCTATATATCTTTTAAACAAATATTTGACATTTAAAACGCTCTTTTATTTAAAAGTTTATATTTATTTTGATTATTTTATATATTTCAACTTTTTAAAAAAAAATATCCCCACTGGCAACACTATTACACTTCACAAGCAATTTACATTAAAATGTTCCTGAAGGTATGCTTTAAATTCGGTTGAGTTTTTTTGTACTTCTTGTTCTCATGATTACTCTAAACACTCATACATAGCTCACACCGATTTGATAACGCTTTATGATCCCTGCAGTAAATAAAATAGTCGATTGACAAAAAACACTAGCTATAAATTAATTATTTTGCAACTGACTACAAATTGGTTTAAATCTCATGCAGATATCAATCAAACATATTGAATAGAAGCACACGTAAGAAATAAATAAAAGCAAAATAAGTAAATGAAAAGAAAATAAAAAAAATCAAAAGAAGCATGCCATGAAATCAAATGCCAAATGTTTGTGTTAAAAAAAAAACTAAATAATTTCAATAATTAATATGTATAATATTTTCTATGAGCAGGACAAACTTTCGTATGAAGGTATGTATGTATTTTTGTTTTAAATATAAAAATACCAATTATTTCTCTATATCAATATACATGTATACTTAATATATGTAGTATATACATATGTATGTATATGATATACAAATATGTATGAAGATTTACATAAATATTTATTTAACTATAATAGATATTAATTGACTTCAGAGTGGTTGAAAAATAAGTAGCTAGTAGTCAATTTAAAAGTCATGCAGAGATGGACAATTGACTACTGCCTAAGACATCCCTATGTTAAAATAGTGAGTCGGCTACAAGGAAAAAAGTCACTTAATCAACCAGTTGTGGTTATTAAAAAACCAGTTTGAAGGTACTTACAAATGAGTTTGAATTCCTATAGGGATTTTACTCAAAATTTGTGATTGTATTGTGGAAAAGATTTTAACCCATATACATAAATGTTTACACATCAAAAAAAAGCTAGGCTAGAACTTGAAATAAATTTTGAACCTATCATAACTATTTTTCCAACTGGTCGATTTTAAAGTTTTATATCTTATGCTTAAAGCATATGGTCTTTCCTAGTAAACAAAAAAAAAACAGCAATACAAAACTCCAATCCAGTCAAAAGTTATAGATTTTTGACCGCCTTCTCGCGAAATGGTCCACTATGCAACGCCATTAGCTATCCGTATTGCTGACTGAGTAGTAATCAGCGATGCCAATTTACGGCCTGTCCCACGATGTCATCAACAATCGTTCGATCGACAACTTGTATTGAAAACAACAATAACATTAATAAATTTATTTATTTATTTTTCTTTGCAATACAAGTTGTAGATCGAACGTTTGCTGGTGACATCGTGGGACAGGTCGTTAGTGCTTTTCAAGTCATTACAATGCGCATTTTTTCAAGTTGGTGCTTTTTTAAAAAAAGTAGTGCCTTTTTTAAAATATATGTGCTTTTTTAACTGTGATTCTAGTGCTATTTTACTAAAAACATATTAATTTGTGATAGTCTAGAACAGCGTTGTCCACAAAGAGAAACAGCTGCATATAAAATAAGCTTTTTTAAGAATTAGTTCTCAAAATTTAAATAAGTTATTTATTAGAATTAACGAAATCAATAAGTTCGTCTATGGTTATATCTTCTTCATAACATTTTATTTTTAAAAGAGTTTCTAAATGACTATCTGTTAATTTGTTTCTATATTTGTTTTTTATATACGTCATTGCCGAAAACGTTTGCTCGCATATGTATGTAGTAGGAAACATTGAAAAAACTTTTAATATTAAATCTCTAGTAACACCATATTTATTTGGGCAAATGTTTTTCTCATAATGACGCTTTTTAATTTTTGATTGCATACAAGGCACTCAGCTTCATTAAATATGTTTAGTGAAAATACAAAATTGTTCTCCTAATATACTTTCCTTATTTCAAAATAATAAAAAAATGGTTAATATGTAAACATAAAATTATTTCAAGTGTATTCAAATGCTGGAAAAAAATATCATAAAAATACTCAGTTGTTGTTCTCTTTTTCTCTAACTTGTAATCTCAACTGTGTATTTTGTTGTTGTATCATAACAAATCAAGCGACATCAACCTTCTAGCTTAAAAGTTGGCATACAACTGAATAAAATTATAACTTTTGTACTCCTTGCAGTGCGCTTCGTCAACATTCCTGTTGTGTATGTGCAAGGCGAATTCATATAAGGTGACCTTATCGCTACAAAAATAAAACAATACTAAAAACAACATGCAATTCATCTGGCTTTAAAAACCCCATCTGTCAAAAACAGTTGACTTATATACCAATACATACATACATATTTATAAAACATTTACACTTTTCACTTTAAATGTAAACAAACATTAGATAAAAGACGAGATTTTGACAATCGGGGTGCAAAGCAGTTCAATTAGGCTTCGAACACCTGATAATCATCTGGACTGTTAAGGTCACCTGTTATCAATTCGCCTTGTGTATGTGTAAATCGCGAAAAGTGTTCGGCCCCCGGGGGCATTGTGTGCGCATCATTGGTCTAGAAGCGTCATAAAAAATTCTAAATTTTCCACTTCTAAATCTCTAATCTCTAAATTTAAACCTATACTCAGTGAAAATCTAACAAGCTCTAACAAGGTGTACTATCGTCTTTGACTATAAGGTGTTTCCTTCACAATTATCACATTTCCCAGCAAAAATTTCACTTGAAAAAAGCAGGTTTTTACTATTATAAAATAAAAGTAGCGCTGACAAACCTGCTGATATCGCTGCTAATTTTTGTATGGCGAGTTCTCGGTTTGGACCACTACATTTTTGCTCACAATTAAATCACTTTTTTCCTGTAGTTTGCTTCATATACGTTCACTGCTTTTTAACAAGCTCGTATTTTAAAGCGAAGTATGATGCGCTTTATTGCCCTATTGCTTCAAAAAAAACATGAATTTTTTTTACTGGGTTCCTATGAAAACTGAAAAAACATAATAACTATATTTTGCTTTTTAGATACATATGAAGTTTGAGACGTAACGTTTTGGTTTTATGTAGAAAGTATTTCTCAAAGCTAATTCGTGCATATAAACATGAATATACTCATGTATGTAAGTTTTTAAAAATGCGCGATAAAACTATATGTATACAAAATACATGATTTTTTGGCTGATTTTCTATACCAATCGTGCCAAGACAAGTGCGGTCGTTTCAGTTCAACTCCGAGCTCGCTAACTTTTTTGGGAGCTTCAGAAAATCAATTTCAAGCCACCATAGAAAATCCGTACATGCAGACAGGCGGACATGACTTTTTTTATCTTGTTTTCATAAGGATTCAGAATAACTAACTTTATGCTGCCGCAAATGAATATTGTAGAAATTACAAAAATCTAGACAAACTTATATATAGCTTGCACAATTTTTGGTGAAGGGTATCAAAATAAATATTTACCACTCAGATGGCAGCTCCATCCACAGCGCAACAGTCAGAAAGTATTCTATTTCAAATAGAAATTCTTTTGTCTACGAGAATAAGTATCTTGAAATGAATCACCCGCTTATTATTACTCCCAATTTTGACTAATGTTCTAATAATGACTATTAAAATTCCTTATCTGCTATTTCATTGTATTCACATGAACACCAGGTATTAGTTTGTGTATGCGTGCCATGCAGTTGTCTATCAACAAGTCTGAAAATTCGTTTTTAATAAATTGAGATATTTTGAGAAACTTGTCACGCATATAAACTTTTCAGTCAAAACGGTTTGTCATCATAATTGTTGTTACTTTGACAGGACTTTAAATTTATCCACATCTACGTACTGTTAGTAAAAGTTTTGTAAATTGTGGCAGAAAGCAAAGTAAAAAATTAAAAGTAAAAATGGCATTAATTTTAAGCTCTTTTTTGTGACAACTTTTGAATTCTCCGAATTTCTATTGTTTGTTTCATCCACATTAATGTCCTCGCTTTGGGAGACTTTTAGTACAATATGCAGACAGGGACGTGTTAAGAATAGAGAAATAGTTTAGATAATAAAACTAGCTCTGTAGAGGTATTTAAGTTTTTCTTGTCGCAAACAAAATAATTCAAGGTAAAAATAAATGAGTCAAATAATGATTTTTAAGCAAATAAATATACAAATTTACATTGTACATATGTATGTATGTATATGCTGTGTGCGTCAAAATAAACTGTACACACGAATCATGTGCTTATATTTTTAATATTTTTTAAATGTTTTTGTTGCTGTTGAAGTATTTTGAATATTTCTTTATTTATTTTACAGCGAGTCTATACTTGATAGATTTATATCATGATAAAGGTCAAAGTCCTTTGACTCATTATAAGTGAAGGAAACATTTTTTCCTCCTGATTACTTTTTTGAAAAAGGAAATTTTTGAGGTATGCGTATCCTTCTTCTAAAATGAACGAAATTTTGAAGAAGCATTATATATGTATGTTAAAATTAACATCCGTACAAAATTTCATTAAGTTAGAATTATTTGAATGTCTGTTATGGTAATTTTTTATATCAGGATATATGGGAAGAACACGAATCCTTGAAATTTAAATGACCAGATTTTAGGTGGGGTTATATTTTATCAATTAAAACATGTGTGTCAACTTTCATTTTTTTTACGATAACTTCTTCTATTTTTGGCTGCTCGTTATATGAACTCACGACATTGTGCGTCGTGCTGTTCACATTCGAAAATAACATGTCAGTCGTCCTCCACTTCCCCACAGTGATCGCATAAGTCTGAATCAATTACTTTCATTTTTGCCATGGTTGGTTTACCAAATGAGTGTCCACTCATAAGTCTATTTATTGTCTTCACTACGTTGGATTCCAGTCCATTGTTTCAATTGAACCACGGTTCACCTCGCTTCGCGTGAAGATGTAAGGCCACATAATATCGGCCCTTTGTCCTCCCTATGCTTTCGTATTCTCTTGATAATTCACTCCAAACTTTTTCCTCGATGTTGCAACTTCGATTGTCAGTTCTTTTTCCATTGCTTCTCCTTGCTCTTGTGCTTCCTTCGCACCCCTGTCTACAATTTCGTTACCAAATATATCTGAGTGTCCCAGGATGTAATCAATCACTATCTCGGTAAACTCAGCTTCACGAATTCTTTCGTGTATCCTTCTTGTCACTTTGTCTTCATTAGATCCATACAACCTGATTTGCTGTCCGTTAGTAAGGCGACTCTTCTGAAACCTCTCTCGTTGGCGAATATGATTGCCCCTTCCATGGCCAGTAACATGTTGACAGCTTTGTCAGGACCTTAAAACGAGTTGTGAATTCACTTTCATCATGAGAGAAGGCAGCACCCGTCACGTCTATTCCCACTGATCCGTCAGTGTATATTATTTCATGGCCTTGTAATTCGTTTATCTTTTCTAGTAGCATTGCGTTTACTACCTCAGTGTTTGTCTCGGTTTTGCTTTTGTATATCACGTCATTAAAGAAGTTTCCTTCAACTTAAAGATTGGAGGCCATATTTTCATCTTCGTTTATCTTTGCGATGTTCATCATTATATGTGTGTACTTTTTGTAAATTCTGGCGTAACTTGTTTTTGGGTTATAATCCGTCTTTAGAATTGTGTCCACGATAGGTAAGCCAAATGCCAAATGCAATTCTGATGCCATCTGGTATAAGATATGTACTGGTGTAGATCTTAATAGGCCCAGTGAAGTTGTAAGATTGCTGTTTGTATTTGATGATATTGTTTTAAGTGCAGTTTTTTCGATATTGGCAAAGGAGGACGCTGCGTATTCAATCTTTGTTCTTGTGAATGTTCTGTAGATTTGTAGGCTTCTTATTGGTTGCACACCATATATACATTCAGATAATATCCTTGTGAATCCACAGGTGCGTTTTATTTTGTTCAAGACCAATTGTACATGACTGGCTGGAGAATTGTTCATATTGACTATTCTTCCCAGGTATTTTATGCGGTCCGTTTGGGGGATGTTTGTGCCGTCACATGTGACATTTACGGTTTCTTTTAGTTTTTGAAGTTCATAGCGCTGGATTTCTCAGCGTTTATTTTTATCTCTTGTCTATTATTCCTGGAAATAAAATCATTGTGTTTGTGTTGCAATAATATGTTTGTGTGCGTCTGTTCCATGCCAAATACTACTATGAAGGAGTAATCGCAAATTGACTCAAATTTGCAGTTCTCATCCGAGATTCCATGTAGTGAAGTTGTGTAAATATTGAAAAGCAGTGGGCTAAGTGCACTGTCCTGCATCAGACGAGTTTTAAGTGACCTCGAGTTCGTTCCAAGTTTGATCATCCTGTGCTCTAGTATGTTGTGCACCCATTCTATTAGGTACGAGTTTACGCCTATTTCGTACATCCAGTACCGTAGAATGTCGATGTTCATGAGGTCGTAGTCCCCCTCTAGGTCTACACAGGCACCCATGACTTCATGTCCGCTGTTTCTGTGGTATTTAATGATGTTGATGCATTGCGATGTAAAATGCCTTTTTCTAAACGCATAGCATCTTTTTGGTATGAGGTTTTTAGTTTCAATGAATGTAGTTAGCTCTTCCTTTATCAGTCCTTCTGTCAGCTTCAAAAATGTTGAGAGTAGACATATGGGTCTGTAATTTACTATGTTGCTCAGATCGTTTTCTCTCTTGGGGATTGCGTGTACTTTTATTAGCCTCCATTCGCTTGGTATGATGTCATCTTTCCACAGTTCTGTCCGTATTCTGAAAACTATGTATTTTTCTTTTTGTGGCAGTTTCTTGAACATTCTGTATGAAATTCCGTCTTCGCCCTTGGCCGATCTGGAGTTAGATGACTTTGGTAGTTCTATGAAGTATTGTTTGTTGAATTCTGGTTTGTGTTTATTGATATACGGTGCTATGAACGTGTGAGTGGATCTGTTTTGGGCAGAGCCTGCCACCATTAAGTGCAAATACTGCGCCTTTTGCGTCTCATCCCAAGAGTTCCTAGTATCTTTGACGCAGTTGTATTTCTTTATGTTCTCCAATGTAGCCCATATTTCAGATACCGATTGCAGCTTTGAGATGGAGTGTAATGCTCTGCTGAAATTTGCACGTTTCCTTTCTTTGATGTGTGTATTCAGCAGTCGTGCCATTTTAGCACTTTTAGTGCTAGATTTAGCACTTTTTTCTTCGTTTAGCACTAAAGATTTTAAAAATAATGCTAAGTGCTAGTTTAGCACTTTCTTTAAACTAGTTAGCATTTTTTGCACTTTTTTATTTCATTAAGTTCATAAATTTTCCTCAGATAATTTCTTAAAACAAATTTCGATCTAATTAATATTATATGTTTATCAAATTTATTTATCTTCGTTAAGTGTTTAGTATGAAAGGAGTAGAGTTTCTACGCGGTAAAAAAATTCCGGTAAATTTTGAACGGGAATTTTCAGGAATTTAATATTCACGTTTTTGGAATTTTCTTTTCTTACATTGTCGTTCGTTGTTATTTACCTAAAAATACAAATCTGTAAGCCGTAATCTGTAAGACGTAAACAAGCTTACGAAATATTTTCAACATAAAAAGTTTTTATAGTATCTAGATTGACAGATGTAGATGACATTTCCGTCGATGCTATAACTTAAAGCATATGAATTTATTTGTTTTTATTTCGTTTTTTAATTATTGTTGTTCATCAAATGAACGTATAAAGTTATTTGATTTTAATTTGAATGTTGTATGTTTTTTCATAAGATTACATTTTTATTGAGGTCTTTTAACTAAATTCATATGATTTTGAAATTCTCGAGAATAAAATATTTTACTCGATTCCCGGAAATTAGAAAAATCCGATAAATTAGAAAACCTAGACAGGAGTCATATAATTTAACCACTCTGAGTAAACTTACTTATGGGTAAAAATAATAATAATTTAACAAAACCTCTTTTAAGTTTTATTCTTTTTAAGAGCTTACAGAGTTAATAAGATTATTGTATTTCTGTCAATTAAATCGGTTCATCTGATTTATCTATGTAGAAAATTAATATATTTTTACTTAACTTACTTACACTATTTAACACCCTTAAAGATTTTTCCTTTCTTGGTATTCCATTCGGAGCTGGATTCAAAATTTATAAATTAAATATATCAAGCGATCTATACAATATTATTGCATATGTTATTATTCACATCGTTGGGGTTACGTAAAGAAATGAAATCTCGCACAATTTATGGAACACTATTAGCTAAAGAAATTGCGCTCGAGAACTCAAAAATGTGTACAAATTTGTAAAATTTTTTACTGGATTGCGTTCGCCTACACAAAATCCCGTAAGTGAGAGGGCGAATTGAGAGAGAAAAATGACAGTTCATTTACTGAGTAAATGCTAACTTTTACTGGACAATTTTTTGCTAGTAAAATCCAGTAAAAAGAACCCATGTTTTTAAATATAAACAAAGAAAATCAAAGGGAAATAAATTTTTTTGTTTTTGATGAAATTTTCAAAATAACAAAAAACAAGTGTAATGAGTTATAAACAATATTATATTTATTTAAGTTCGTTGCCAGAAAAATATTAGGGCGTGTTTGTATTCCACGGGAAATTAAAACATGTAGAATATTCATAGAATTGTTGGAAATATGTATTTATAAAAACAATGACATATCACTTCCAAACTGTAATTTCACTGGGAATGTATAACATAGCCGTTTGTTTTTAAACGCTAATAAAGTTAATAGATTATTACTGTTAAATTTTTGTTCATACATATCGTCGGACGGTTAGTGGATTCCCCATGGAACATTAAAAATTTAGTTACTCATCGATTATATATCATTAATGTGTACTATTCTTAAATTTGGTTTCAGTTTTTCGATATCTTAAATATCTTTTCCACTTTTATATTTGTCTTAATAAATGCACTCATTGGACTTACTTGAAAGGAAGTGAACAATATTTTTTTCATGATTGACATATGCGACAACATATATTTTTGTCTTATTCTGTACATGCTAATAACTTTTCACGTCGAGGGTGAAAAGCTTAAAAAATTTAGCGGCGATGTCGACAAGAAAATTTCTATCTAAACTAAGGTATAGAAAGTTTCTTGTCGACATCGCGGAACAGGTCCGGCCCATAAGTTCAAATAAAAACATATGTGTATATTACTTTTATTATTAAATTATCGTGTAAGCAAGTGGAAAAAAATCGTCATCGATTTTGTCGAAAACACATATCTGTTCCACACGGCTGGCCAGTACTCAAAAAAAATTACTACTTTCCAGAAGTTATGTAAGGAAGACAATGTTACAGAATCACTTGCTGTTGCGCATGAATAAGGAATTTTTTTGTTCGAGATGAGCCACCTAGAAGCAATACATTTACCTTCCAAAAAGCCATGATTTTTTTGCCTTGCTAAAGTGCCCCACAGAAATAATAATATAAGGTTTTGTGAGAGCCCGCCGTACGTTACTCCTATTCAGAAGCATTTTTCGAAGCTTTTGTTATCAAATAAGCAATACATTGTATCCCTCAGTTGTTAGTGCTTCCAAATCAGAATTTTTTTGCTGGGTAATTACCTGGCGATATGTATATATTTATACATATCTAAATATGTATGTATGTATTTTTTTGCATAAGCAGATCTATAATTTTTTAGCGTCAAAATTGTCAATCAGCCGTTGTCTATATTTTACTGGATTTGAAAATTTTTCCGTTCGCGTACTTTTATATGAAAACTTTTTTATTTAGAGTAATTTCTTTAAATTACTCAGTATTTACTCAGTTACTGGATTTTACTGGAAAAGTACTCAAACGCACCTATTATTATCCGTTTGACCTACATATACAATGGATGGAATGATTGACAGAAATCATTCAAAATATATGGCGAAATCTTTCTTACAATAAAAAACTTAACATAATTTTATATAAATTATGACAAAACATTACACAATATAATTCTGTTTTCTTTGTTATGAAAAAATGTATCGTGCAACCTATGAATAATATATATGTACACGTTAGCGATGATATGAAATACAAAAAATGTACAATTTCATTGCAAGTGTATATGGACCCCTTAAGAAATAAGCACTAGCACTTTTCATCTTACAACTTATGCCAACACTGGTATTCAGTAGTTTCTCTGCTTCTGGTAAAAAGTCCGAGCGCAATAAAGTGATGATGTACATTAGTGGCCTGCGTAAGTAGTTTTGATATGTAAATACTTCATGTTTTTTAAGTGTACTCTCGTGGCATGCATTATACTAATCCAATAATAAATGCTGTCGAATTATAAAGGCCCAACTATAATAGAAATAAGCGAACTTAAGCAACTGTGCGGTTACATATAAAACGTATGTGGCAAACTATAATGTACTTATGGAACTTAAGGAAGGAAAACACTGCTTTTGCATTTTTTTAAACTCAAGCAAACAGCAGCAGATAATATTCATTGATTTTAAATATTTCTTTATTGTTTCTTATTTTAAACTCAGAAAAAAAATTTTCATTCTTTGTTTTACAATACACATATACAAACATACATTTGAGATTATTTATGTACATATATTCACTGTTGTACTTTTTGGTAGGCAAAACAAATAAATCAAGTAATAAAGTGGTGGATTACACGTGAATTTTTAATAGATTAGGACATTCCAACAAGTTAATTTGGTTGAATTGCATTCATTTAGTAGTTATAAGAAACAAAATTACTAAAAAAATGGACAATACCTATATGTGCAACTGTGGCTAAAGAATACTTAAGTGCATGTAAGTACATTGTGAACACAGTCACATCTGAATTGCTTAAGCATTTGACAGACTTATCGTTCAATTCTGGCATTAGCTTAAGCCAGTATATTCATATTATAGTTGGGCCTTAAACGAAGCACGATGGATGTATTGGTGTACGTGTATATGAATGTTAACAACCCTGTAGTAAATAAAATAGTCGATTGACAAAAAACACTAGCTATAAATTAATTATTTTGCAAGTGACTACAAATTGGTTTAAATCTCATGCAGATATCAACCAAACATGTTGAATAGAAGCACACGTAAGAAATAAATAAAAGCAAAATAAGTAAATGAAAAGAAAATAAAAAAAATCAAAAGAAGCATGCCATGAAATCAAATGCCAAATGTTTGTGTTGAAAAAAAAAATAATTTCAGTAATTAATACGTATAATATTTTCTATGAGCAGGACAAACTGTCGTATGAAGGTATGTATGTATTTTTGTTTTAAATATAAAAATACCAATTATTTCTATATATCAATATACATGTATACTTAATATATGTAGTATATACATATGTATGTATGTATATGATATGCAAATATGTATGAAGATTTACATAAATATTTATTTAACTATAATAGAAATTAAGTGACTTCAGAGTGGTTGAAAAATAAGTAGTTAGTAGTCAATTTAAAAATCATGCAGAGATGGCCAATTGACTACTGTCTATGACATGCCTATGTTAAAATAGTGAGTCGGCGACAAGGAAAAAAGTCACTTAATCAACCAGTTGTGGTTATTAAAAAACCAGTTTGAAGGTACTTACAAATGAGTTTGAGTTCCTATAGGGAAGCGATGTCGCCAAGGCGTCTTGTTAAAACAAACAATGAAAATAAGTACTGTTTATACATGTATGCTTGTTATTTTGCATATTGTACGTTTGGGTGTGGGTGTGTAAGATACAAGTCATGTAAATGCATGTGTGCGTTTGTATGTGCGCAGAAAAATAAGAGAGCATACGAAAATTATGTAAGTATGTGTGTATGTACATGCATGACGTTAGGATACGCGTCAATGAGAGAAAAAAGGACAAGCCCTACAAATTCTTCAGTCACGAACTATTTTCTTCTTTATTCTTATACCTGCATATGTTAAACAAATGTATTGCCGAACACGTTGTTTAGCGTTTGTTTCAGAAGATTTCACTGTACTAAAGCATTTGAAATTGCCCTCATGTCTTAAAAGTTCTTATAAGACATCTTTTCAAGGTCTTTAATGTACATACATATGTAGTTACTACATGGTCTTTGTAAACCACATTTAAGATGATGATGAGATTGTTTAGACTTTGCCGGAAAATGCTAGTGGTATTTAAGCGAAGTATAAAAAGGGCGACACATCCAATGGCACGTTAGTTGTGTACAAGAGAGTAAGTCGAGCCAGTTGCGAGTAAACAAGTCAGTGCGTATCTAACTACTTTAGATGCTTTTTGAAATTTTTTGTGTGGAAACTTCCTAAGTATGTGCGTGGTGCGCTTTTTTTAAATTTTGGTGCTTTTTAGGGTTCCGTACACCAAAGGTGAAAAAAGGAAACCTATTGTTTTCGCTACGCTGTCCGTCTGTCCGTCACACGGTATTTTCTCGGGAACCGTAAGAGCTACGGACCTGAAATTTGGACAGAGTATGTAGAACCTTGGCTGCTACCACAAAAAATTGCTATATCTTGGAGACCGTAAGAGGTAAACTCTTGAAATTTTCAAAAACGGTAAAACTCAAAAATCCGAAAATTATAAAAATCGCCAAACCGAAAAAAATCGCCAAAAATTTAAAAAAAATCGCCAAATTTAAAAAAATCTACAAAATTAAAAAAAAAAAATCTAGCACTAAAATAAATCGCCAAATTCGAAAAAATCGTTTAAATGAAAAAAAATCGCCAATACGAAAAAAACGCCATAAACCCAAAAAAATCGCCAAAACGCGAAAAATCCGCCAAAAAAAAATCGCCAATATGAAAAAAAATCGTCAAATTTAAAAAAAAAAGCCAAAACGCAAAAAATCACCAAAAATTTAAAATAAACGCCAAAAACAGAAAAAAATCCTTAAAAACGAAAAAAAAGTGCCAAAACTAAAAAAAATCGCCAAAACAAAAAAAAAATCACCTATATGAAAAAAAACGCCAAAATTAAAAAAATCGCCAAAATAAAAAAACGCCAAAATAATAAAAATTGCCAAAATTAAAAAAACTTCAAAAACCAAAAAAAATCGCCAAAACGTGAAAAAAGTGCCAAAACTCAGAAAGCGCCAATAAATTCAAAAAACCCCCAAACTAAAAAAAACGCTTAAACCCGAAAAAACCCAAAAACGAAAAAAATGCCAAAACCATAGTTGATATTGTTCGTATTGAATTACATATCTCGTGCCCGAGCGGAACCCTTCGTGCGCGGGTCAAAGTCGCACTTCACTGAATTTATTTTAATTTTTGGTGGCACAAACAAAAATTTAACAGAACAAGGGGTTAAAACGGGAAAATTCTTATTGTGAAACTTCCTGATAGTGTTTATTAGCATATTAATAGTAATAATGTTAACAAAACATCGCAACTTGAAATCAAATATATATTTTATATCATGTTCAGACGGCAACATGAACCACTTGGTTCGCTCTTTGAACCACATTTGCGAACCATGCCGTTCAAGCGACACATTCTTGGTTCGTTTTGAAAATTTTTTTATGCAGTGATGCCAATTTATCAGTTTTCGGTTAGATTTAACCCGTTTTCAGTCACTCAAAACTCAAAAAAAATGTTGGCCCCAAACTAAAAAACCCGCAAATGTAGCACTTTTTACAATTATCTCTCAGACATTTTAGACTTTTTTACTTTTTGTTTAATATGTCTACATTTTAATCTTTGTGAACTTTTTTCCCTTTAATATAGCAATATCGACTTTCTACTTATTTCATTTTGCTAATTTGCTTTACCAATTTAAAAAAGAAGAAGAATATAGAATAATCAGCTTTGAATTTCTTCCAAAATTTTTCGTGCTTTGAAAGACATTCATTACATCCTAAAAACAGACAATGTATGTATGTTTTAGGAAAAGCGAGAAATCGAAATTTTATTTAATAACCACCAATTTACTTATGTAAACAACACTTTTTATATCCACATTATTGAAATGTAAAATCTGAAGCTATGTACATATGTATGTATTGATCTCATGATAGTTATCTATTTTTTTTTAATAAATTATTTTACAAAAATGTATTTGTCAGAAGCTAAACAGCCGAACTCCACATAATAAAAAGTTGAGTAAATTAGTAATGTTTGGCAAATAGATTTCTAAAATTTTTGAAAATTATAAAAGATACAAAATATTTGTGTAATTTAACAGAAAAAATTAGGGAAAAGGGGATTCCCACGTAAATAACATGGAAAATTCGTTTGATTAAACCAATGCGTTTAATTAAAGTGGAGTTAATTGGAGTAGCTTTTGAGAAAAAATTAAAATAAGATTCAAAACCGATTTTTCATATTTTTAATGAAATATATTTAAATAATAGAAGAACAAAATAATTTCCATAGAGTTAACAACTAAGTAGATAGTAATATAACAAAATTGAGAAATTTTAGAAAAGTGGAGCGTCTGACACATGCAAATGTTTTTGATGTTTTGATTTACAGCATAAACATTTTAAAACTAGCCCGTTTTCGTCCTTATTCAAAAAATTTTACTTAATTTTGCGCTATTTATCAATTTATCAATTTAGCAATTTTCCAATAAAATTTTATGAGTTTTAAGTATCAATAGATGGCAACACTGTTTTGATACATTTACATACATCCATACATACATATGTACGTGAATAGTTTGCAGGAGTTTTATATGCTGTGTTATTTGCTTTTTACTGTGGATAAGCAAATTAAGAAAAAATAATTAATTAATATTATGTGTTTAATATGTTTAATTCATACACGCATCCATTTTGTTTTGTTTGTTTTTTATTTACTCATGTGTGAATGTGTATGTTTATGTGTGTACTCATTTTATTTTGAAAGCTAGTTGAGATAAATTAGCGATAATTTGTTATCAATACTGGGGATGATATTAATTTCTGCATGGTTTGCAGCTAGACTTGCCACCTTTTGAAATTTCCAAAACGGGACACTACTAACAAATCATAGAAAAATTTTGTAATTCAAACAAACTCGTTTTTAATTTTTATTTATCAAAATCAACAATTACACATTCATTAAAATTGTGTAAAATCTAGACTCATAAAACTTTAACCGAAACATAAGCATAATAATAGTTAGATTATGACGATAGCTACTGCAAGTATAAACAATTAAGTTGTATATTACACTACATACTAATGAAAAACTGTTTGATTCATAATTAATAGACAATTTTATAGAATCCAACATGATTGCAAACTATTTAAATCAATAAAAACATGTCTGAATAAAACAGTTTTTCATTAGTAATTAGTTGGGTAAGTTTTTTTTGGGCAAATGGCATACAAGAAATGCCAGATGTAAACTCAGCCTTACTTGTAATAATACATTTATATATACATACATACATATGTACATACATATTTGTATTGTACATATTTATAGTATATTAAAAAATTTTAAAAGAGAAACTCAGTTCATTTAAATAAAAAATATGGTTTAAACAAAAGAAAAAACATTGGAATTATAAAAACCTTAAAAAATTTATTGGTACTTTGTGAGAATTGAAAAATTTTTAACTCAACATTTATATCGCGTTTATTCTCATTTGTTTAAGAAGGCCTGATATGATCAAGTAAAATATTAATTTTAAGAAAATTTCGATAAAAATATTAAATAAACAAAAAACTTTATAGCTTTATGGATTTAGCCACACAAAACACAAAAGGGTTTAAGACAAGACTGTCCACACAGGCACTAGAGTGCCCAACATCAATGGGCTTCTTATACAAATGAATATAAGTACATACGTGAATACATTATTCTCGGTCTTATCTCAGTGGTCAGTCTTGGTTTACAAATTAATAGCCTTATTTATACAAATTTTTACGGCTTTATAAAGGGTTTTTAAAACAAATGTTCATACAAAATTTGCATTATTAAGCCTGTATAAAGCCTTAATAAGTTTTATAAATAAGGCTGTAAAATGTAAATTACATATTGTGATGTAAAAACACTAACTTTGAAACCTTATTTGGCTTCAATAGAGTTCTTCTCTCATTGACGGTTTGACCTGTTGCGGAGAAGATACGCTCGCATTGGACAAACTTAGCTACGATAAAAAGGCGTTTAAAGACATACGAGTACAATCTTGGGTACAGATGCTTTCGTTCATTCCACCAAACAAGAGGATCACTTTTGCGTTCAAGATATTCTTCATAGAAATATTTGTCAAATTCACGAATCGCTGCGGCAGGAATGTTTTCTGGTCTTACAGTCCGGTTGCAATCGCAGTCGTATTCTTCCCAGATATCATCCTCGTCTCTTTCAGCTGAATATTCTACTGCAGCACCAGATTACTGTTGTACTTCATCGGTTTCGGCGGTGGCGTTAGGCAGTCTGATTAAACATATTCTGCTTCTGATAGCTTTTACTGCGTTCTGGTACAATAACTAGTTCTTAAAACCTTTTATTTTGAAGCGTGGATCGATAATTGTACATTTTGCATACAAAGAATTTCTTTCTAATTCGCCAAAGCGCCGTTTGAGCTCAGTTTTATTATTTCAATCACAGCAGAAATTTTGCGGTTGGATGAGCTGCGTTTCAAAAAATTGCCTTCCAAAAAGTTACATATAACGGTTACCTTATAGCGATTTCTTTTGTAACAAATATGTTGCATATATCTTACATGTTTAACATTTCTGTATCCGTTTGTACAAAAAATACAACTGTGGGAAAAATTTTAAATTTCTTTTCTGAATATGTTGCATGAAAAACATTTTTTTTTGTTTTAATGCATGTTTTTTATTTATTGTATCTTCATACATATATGAACTAACAATGAGTATTCAAATCTTAAATCTAAATGTAATTAGTAGTAGCATGTGACCAGTAAAGTTCAAAATATTACGAGCAAGCGGATTAGGATGTGACTCGATTTTTGTTAAATATTTGCCTGCGTATTTTGCAATTTCTTCAGTCACTAGTGGCATATTTAAATCACGATGTATATTTGAATTTTTGATGTACCATAGAGCCGATGTTATCAAACGTAAAATTTTGTTTTGCCTTCGTTGGATTCTCTCGACATTAGAAGCTGAAGCAGTGTCCCAAAATTGAATTCCGTAGCACCATATTGGCTTCAAAAGCGAGTTGTATATCAAAAGTTTGCAATCTAGACTGAGAGTTGAATTTTTACCAATCAGCCAATGTACCTGAGTTAATTTTAGTTTCATTCATATCACAAGTATATAACAAAAACAAAACTGGACCCAGTATACTCCCCTGTGGCATACCGGCGGAGTAGTTTCGGGCACACTCATGACGTCTCCTTCCACAACAATGAACTTCCGGGATAGAATATAGCTTTCCAATAGCTTTAGAAAGTTTACTAGTAGTCTTCAAATTTAGAATTAGGCCTTCATGCCATACTTTATCAAATGCCTGAGAAACATCAATACAGAGGGTAGGACAATACTTCTTTTCTTCAAATGTTGTTCTTATAACTTGAACCAATCTATGCGTTTGTTGAATGGTGCTATGCTGACTTCTAAAGGCAAATTGATGGTCCGGTATGCACCCACTATTGGGGACAATTTTGTCATGAGCAGCTTTTCGAAGAGTTTTGACATAGTTGCCAGCAAACTTAATGGCATATATGACTCAGCTTTGGTAAGTTCCTTGCTTGGCTTTAGAATCATTAGGGTTCCGTACACCAAAGGTGAAAAAAGGAACCCTATTGTTTTCGCTACGCTGTCCGTCTGTCCGTCACACGGTATTTTCTCAGGAACCGTAAGAGCTACGGACCCGAAATTCGGACAGAGTATGTAGAACCTTGACCACTACAACAACAAATACATAAGAATTAGAAATTAAAGGGTGCTCGTGTAATATACATACAATTGTATGTACATATGTACACTAGGTGTAATAAGTCTACGCTCTTAACCGATCTCCAGTTATTAGTGAACAAATTTTTAAATTTGTTGAAAAAATAACAAGAATTTCTATGTTAATAGAAGCTTAAAGTGCAGTAGGGTTTGTGTATGCACATTTTTTATTACTTGCATAAGCAACCATGAATAACGGTACACTTTTTTGAAAAGACATGTGCGCATACAGTATCAAAAGTTTACGCTCATAGTTTTAAATTAATTGACACGAGCTAAGTGTGTGGTTATTGGTCAGCATTAAATACTTATTTCATAAAATACATGATAAAAATTTGCAAGTTTATATAAATTGTAAGTTTTTTGGTCGGTTTTTTTAGTTTTGTGTCATGGAGGAAAAAAGAAGAGAAATAAAGACAGAGGAAAGAAAAATTATTTTAAAACTTTGGAAAGATGGTCAAAACTACAGACAAATAGGAAGAACTATTGGAAGACCATGGACATCAGTGCGAACAGTAATACAAAACTTTGAAAAAACGGGTATAATTACTTCCAAGCCAAGATCTGGCCGTCCACGTAAACTGACAGATAAAGAATCTCGAAGTATTGTGGCCCTTATAAAGAAAAATCCAAGAACAACAGCGTTCCAAATAACAGTTGATGTTGACCAAAAGTTTAACAAAACCATTAGTAAATCCACAGCTAGGAGAATTTTAAGAAAAAATGGCTACCATGGTCGTATTGCCCGAAAGAAACCCTACATATCACTGGTCAACAGAAGAAAACGCATAGAATTTGCTAATAAATACGTGAACATGCCTCCAGAGTTTTGGAAAAAAGTGATTTTCTCTGACGAAAGCAAATTTTGTATATTCGGAATAAAGGGAAGGCAAGTTGTATGGAGGAAAACAGGAACCGCTCTTAATAAAGAAAACTTGCTGCCAACGGTTAAGCATGGTGGAGGAGGAGTCATGATTTGGGGATGTATGGCAGCAGGAGGAGTAGGCAATTTTGAATTTATAGAATCAACAATGGACAGATTTGCTTACTTGGACATTCTAAAGAGGAATATGAAACAGAGTGCTGAAAAATTAGGTTTGTCTACCGATTTTTACTTTCAACATGACAACGACCCTAAGCACACCTCTGAAGTCGTTAAGCTTTGGTTATTTTACAACGCACCCAAGATGCTCCCTACGCCCCCGCAATCTCCTGATATGAACCCAATAGAGCACCTATGGGCATTACTGGAGAGAAAGATCCGTCAGAGGACGATAGCAAGCAAGACAATGCTAAAGGAAGTAATTAAGGAGGAGTGGGAGACGATTTCGGCTACAGAGACCACACACCTGGTTAATTCCATGCAGAATAGATTAAGGGAGGTTCTCAAACGTCGAGGTTATCCAACCTCATATTGACTTTTTATAATATTTTATATATAAGAATATTAATTTAATGTTTTATGTTATGAGCGTAGAGTTTTGGCGCATGAGTT
The DNA here is from genome assembly GCA_905220375.1 of Tachina fera. Taxonomy (NCBI): domain Eukaryota; kingdom Metazoa; phylum Arthropoda; class Insecta; order Diptera; family Tachinidae; genus Tachina; species Tachina fera. Next base: position 98,826,285 of record LR999965.1, on the reverse strand, counting down.
TTTAAGTGAAAATCGATTTTTGTTATTTTTTTTATATAAAATAGACTAAGTTGAGAAAAAACTATGTCTATACTAAAGTGTCTGAATTAAATATTTAGTTTAATAAAAGATTTTAACTTAATATGCCGATTTATTATTCTTTTTCTAATGTTTATAAATTTAACAATTTGAGAGCGTATACTTATGACACCTAGTGTATATTGACACTTGAAATTTGTAAAATTAGTGTATTTTTATATAGACTACAACAATAAACATTAAAATATTAAAAAATTTAAATTAAAGGGTGGTCCATCAGTTAATGCAATTTTGACTATGTAATTTTGACAAATTGCTATATCTTGGAGACCGTAAGAGGTAAAATTTTCAAAAACGGTAAAACTAAGAAATCCGAAAATTATAAAATCGCCAAACCGAAAAAAAATCGCCAAAACCTGAAAAAAATCGCCAAAGATTAAAAAAAAATCGCCAAATCGAAAAAAAATAGCCAAGTCGAAAAAAATTGACAAAATTAAAAAAAAAAAAGAACTCTAGCACTAAAATAAATCGCCAAATTCGAAAAAGACGTTTAAATGAAAAAAATCGCCAAAATGAAATAAACGCAAAAAACCGAAAAAATCGCCAAAACGCGAAAAATGCGCCAAAACCAAAATAATTGTTTGTGAAAAAAAATCGTCAAAATGAAAAAAAATCGCCAAAATTAAAAAAATCGCCAAATTTAAAAAAAATCGCCAAAACGAAAAAAATCGCCAAAATTTAAAATAAACGCCAAAAACCGAAAAAATCCTAAAAAAGAAAAAAGTGCCAAAACTAAAAAAAAATCAACTATATGAAAAAAACGCCAAAATTAAAAAAAATCGGCAAAATAAAATAATCGCCAAAATAATAAAAATTGCCAAAAAAAACGCCAAAACGTGAAAAAAGTGCCAAAACTGAGGAACCGCCAATAAATTCATAAAACCCCCAAAACTAAAAAAAACGCTTAAAACCGATAAAAAAACCCAAAAACGAAAAAAATGCCAAAACTATAGTTTATATTTAGTGTTTTTATGGGAATTTTTACAATTTAAGTTTAAAATTTGTTAACGCACTAATAATCCAAAAATTATGATTTTACTTATTCAGTAAAATATTGTTTTATTAAAATACATTGAAATTGAATATTGAGGGGTTTAGCTGGATCCTATGCGCATTTCACTGTTGCTAATGCAGATCATCAGGGAACCTTTACCCAAAGCTTCTTAGAACAACTAGAGTTATTATGTTATAAACTTTCATTTAAACAAATGAGAAGCTCAACAACAAATAACAATTTTAACTTAATAATTTAATTTGTTTTGAATAAAATGGAAATTACTTTGAAAAAAATTGAGTTTGATTTGAAAAAGTTTGAATTGGAATCGAAAAAGCGTTAATTTGAGAGTATAACCGCCTTATTTTGAATGTGTTTTCAAAGTTATCATTCACTTGATTTACTAAATTCTAATATCGTTTATTCTAATATCGTTTATAGTTTAAACAAGAACTCAATAATCAACATGTTTTTTTATTTTCTTACATTTTTTATATTGTTCGTGTTGAATTACATATCTCATGCCCGTACGGAATCCTTCGTGCGCTGGTCGCACTTCACTGAATTTATTTTAACTTTGGCAAGCTTCAAGTGTTGTGGATAATACTCCATTCCTAATATGGCATTAGAAATAAACAGCCGAATTCCTATTGCAATATGAGGTAAAGGGTCGAGAGGGTAGAGCAACTACACTCGGCAAATCAGAAACACCAGTACATGTATTTGGCGTAAATACGGATTTTTAGTGCTCAGCAAATATTTTAAATTTTTCCGTATTGCTTCTTGCCCAACCTCCGGTAGATGTGGGCAGAGGTGGCTTAAACTCAACGGGTGTTTTAAGCTTTCTAGCAGCGCGCTACAAAGAGCAATTAAATGTTGGAGTGACATCATGACCTTCCAAATAATTTTTAAGAGATGCAGTTTTTTCAGATGCAAGCAACTCTTGCAGTCGTCTATTACATTCTTTAAGTCTGAGTTTATGTTGGGGTGATCTGTGCTGTTGCCATTCCCTTCTAGCTCTTCTTTTTTCACACACGAGATGTTCAATATCCCTGGAATAAATTTTATTAAACCCAGACTGCGGATCGGAGGTAGTGGCATGTTCAGCAGCCTGTTTAATATTTTCGTTAAGATTGGCAATGTTAATTTCAATATCATTGGGTGTTCTTAGCGTAATATTTTCCGTGCAATGACTACTAATATATTTTTGAATCCCAGCCAATTAACACGATTGATCATCTTCATATATGGGTGAGGTAAGTCATTTCTTAGTGCGTTACAGATTGTAATGATAGCTGGGGAGTGATCGGAGGAGAGATCTAGAGAAGTTTCAATGTTAATTAAATCCCTAGAAATATTTTTCATGACGCCAAAATCAATAACATCCGGAATTTTTCGTACGTCAGTAAGCGGGCTCCCCACTCGAAATAACATCTAAGCCCATTTTTGAAATTGTATTAAACAAAGCTCGACCTCTAGGTGTTACAAGGCGCGAACCCCAGTAGGTATGTTTTGCATTGTAGTCTCCAGCTGCAACGAAACAAGATCCAAGCGATTTGTAGAACTTCTCATACTGATCTTCGGTAACTGAAGATCAGTTACAAACAAAAATTTTCTACAAAAATATTCGTAGCTTGCATATATTCTTCACTAACGTTGTCAAGGATATAGTGCTTGAGTCTTGATTTAATTAGAATTGCAGATCTACCGCATGCTCTCCCTCTAGGGTCCTTTGTATCATATATAGTGTAGCCAATAATTTTGAAAAAAGCTTCTCGAAGTTAAATGTGTCTCAGAGACCAACATTATATTAATAATTTTTTCCGTAAGGAAGTGCTCAAGTTCATTTTTATGTTGGCGAATGCCGTTGGCGTTCCAGAAACATATTTTTAACATCTTCATGGCTTGTTAATTAATGATTGAAGCAGTGTATTCTGCATTCGTAGTATTTCTTGCATCACGGTAGTCATATTTGTTGTAAAATTATTTATAGTTTGCACTAAATTATAAATGGTAGCTTCAAGGCGATTAAAACTAAAGTTTGAGTTTGTATTTGTTGAAATATTTGGCGGGGAAACATTTTGTGCGGGAATTGAATTTGTTTTAGCAGCATCGGCATACGATACACGGGAAGTAAATGGTGGGCTCATTTGCGCAAAAGTGGCGGAATAACCGTTTGCTGATTGAGATGGAGCTAGTTAAGGTTTTTGCACCATAGTCTGTTTGACAAAAGAGTACACAGGGCAACCTCTGTAGTTAGCGGTGTGATTACCTCCACAATTACTGCATTTTTTTATCACTTTGATATTTTGGCTTATTGCAACTAGCAGTGCCGTGTAATTAACCGCAAACAACACAAACAGTGGTTAATTTACAGTATGTTTATGTATGGCTATATTTTTGGCAATTGTGGCACTGTACGGGACCTGATCGCTTATGTGGCTCTTCAACTGTGATTTTTCGGTATAAGAGGTATTTTAGGCTATAAATTGGGTGTGTCTCGTTTTTTTCAGCTGTATATCATTCGCCTCCAGTTCAACACGAAATATAGGCTGGGGGATGTTCTCCCTATTGATTATGTTGGTAACATTTTTTACATTAAATCCTTGTATCATAAGTGCATCTTTTACTTCTTCGGGATTAACATCAATCAATGTCCTTCAAACCGATCTGCATACCTTTGGCACTCTTAAGCTGGTACGTATAAAAACTTGTTTTATTTTTTTCGAATTCAGTCACTATTTTGCGGAAATATTTTTCTTCATATATTTGAATTTTAGTTTCGTTTATGTTACCACGCTTTATTGGAATAACATGAAATGCGTTTTCACCAATGGGCGAGAGTAATTTTTTAATTAGGGCGTTAAAATTTTGCTCTCTCAAATATATAGCTGGTGTCTTAAAAAACTTTTGCGATGATGCAGCGGGCTTGTCGTCGGTGACTTGCAATAATGAAAAACGATTTTGACGATTGGTAGATGATGCGCTATTATCCCTAGACATCTTTGGAACAGATGAAATTTTTAAAGAATTCGGGCTTCACCCACGCTTTACCACGTAGTGATAACTTTATTAAGTGATATGCACGAGCCTGATGGTGATGATATTACTGACTTATATAAAGAAGTACTAGGCAACTGTAATGTTAATGAATCACTACTATTTGACATTGGGCAAAGCGAAGTTGATCGCTGACGAAAAATTGGCTTTCATTAGATTTATTATTTCTATTGTTTTCATTAAGAGCTTCAGCTACCAGTAAAATAAGCATTTCTGCCGTTAGAAATCACTTCAAAATTTTTTGTATATGAGGTACTCATATAGAGTATTCCTGAAGGGCACTTTTTTGTTTTTTTGTTTGCTGTTTTTTTTTTGTTTTTGTACTTTATTATTGTTGTTTATTTTTGAGGTACTCGTATATATGTAGTACTCCTCAATGCAACTGTTTATGTTTTTTTTTGTTTGCGGTTTTTTTTGTTTTTGTTATTTTCACTATGTAAAAAATATTAACAAGCAATAAAGCTTATTTATTAAAGTCAGTATGTACCTATTACGAATAATATGTACTACGAATATTTTTTGTACAATTTTTTGTTTGTTTGGTATGTAAGAAAATTTCCGCTAAACGACTGTTTGTGAAAATATTCCCCAATTGTTTTAATTTTATTTATCAGCTCACTTACCTCCACTAGAGCTGATTTAATCACAAGATTTATAGAGTGGGCGAATCAACTAATGCCCCTCCAATGTGCCTGACAAATTGCAGCAGAAATGTTTGCAGCGTTGTCACTTACAATTGCTGTTATTTTATTTGCAATACCAAAATCATATGACATTTTTCAAAAAATTCATACGATTTTCAGCCGTATACCTTTCTCCAAATTCATCGCATGCCAGTAAATGGGATTTCAAGATTGTGTTGCAGTGGATGAAATGTGCTGTAACTGCCAAGTAGCTTGTGTTCGTCTTTGACGTCCATCCATCTGTGGTCAGGCAAACTACAGATTACTTTTAATATCATTTAAAATATCGTTATAAATGGACGGCAAAAGATTATTGGACAGCATTTGACGTTTTGGTAACGAATATCCTGCACAATTAGAAATATTTGCAGTTAGCTTTTTAAATTTCTGTCTCCTCTACCATACGTAGTGCGTGATGTCCTTTGGTAATCATTTTCAGGACTTGCCTGTCAATTTGTTCTTCTTTTCTACTGAAGGTGGCCTTCGGAAATATTGCGTAAGGCTTTGTTGTGGATTTATTCGGATACAAGCGCTTGTTGTTGGTTGGTTGTCTTCCGGCAAAGGTTGAAACGAGAGTTGGAGTCCGTCTTTCAAAATTTAAGGGCGTCAAAGGATGTTTTGACCTCATATGACGAGCCAGATTTCCATGACAACCTCCTGTGACGCTTAAACTATCCTTGCAATAATTGCATTGCGTTCGCTTGTCTCCATCTTCCTTAAAATGCAGCCAAACTTCGCTATATTTTCTTTTTTCTGACAATATTATTTTCAAACACTAAAAAATTCACAAAAATTTTAAAATCACAACTTGAAAAGTACCGGACTTGAATATTTAATGCTTAACAGTTTGTAATAAATGTTGCCTGATCCATAAAATTTGTTATTAAAGTTCTCGTTGTATATTCATACTGAACAATCGATTTAGCGGAGTTTTTATTTCATACTAAACAAAAAAAATCGTACGAAAAAATATTCGGAATACATACTGTTATTGACAAATAAGTTTTATTTGCATTGCTAATATTTCTTACATAGTCATAAATAACAAAAACAAAAAAAAAACCGTAAACAAAAAAACAAAAAACAAAAATACTCTACATGAGTACCTCAAAAACAAATAACTGTGAAGTGAGTTCTAATGGCAGAATCGCCTATTTTACTGTAAGTTCTGAAGCTCTTAATGAAAATAATAAAAATAAAAAATCTGATGATGGACTTACTGAGAGCTCTGAAGCTCTTAATGAAAACAAAATAAATAAGAAATCGGATAATATACTTTTCTTTAACGGCGAGACCGCTTTTTCGTCAGCAATCAACTTCGCGTTGTCCAATGCCAACTAGTGATTCTTTAACATTACCTTTGTCTAGTACTTCCACATTTAACTCAGCAATATCATCCGCTTCAGGCTCGTGGTCATCACTTAACCAAGTTTTCACTGAAGTTAAGAGCAGCCCAAAATCCAAGATCCAAGTCGGAATGGACAGATATATAACTGTTGTAAAGCGCGGGCGAACCCCAAAGTCTTCGAAATGCTCCAAAAATGTCTAGGTATAACAGCGCATCCTCTATTAACCGTCAAAACCATTTTCAAATATTGTAAGATGACAACAACGAACCCGATGTATCTACCAACAAAACATCCAAACCGCCACCAATCTATTTGAGAGAAAAAAAATTCAAACGCTCTTATTAAAAATTTAATTTCAGTCCTTGGTGAGAATAAATTTCATATCGTTCCAATAAAAAAAATTAAAATTTATGAAGAGAAAGATTTTCGCAAAATGATTACTGAATTTGAAAAAAGTAAAAAAAGTTTTTACACATATCTGCTTAAGAGTGCTAAAGGCCTGCAAATCGTATTCAAGGGCATAGATTCCTATATTGCTCCCGAAGAAATTAAAGATACACTCGTCCTCCAGGGATTTAAGGTAAAAAATGTATCTAACATAATAAATAGGGAGAAGATTCCTCAACCTATATTTCGCCTCGAACTTGAGCCAAACGATATAAAATTTAAAAAAACGAGACTCATCCAACTTATAATTTAAAATATCTTTTATACCGAAAAATAACAGTTGAAGAACCACACAAGCGTCACAGAGGATATACAGAGATGTCACGAGACGGAAGATAATTTGTGTTTTCAGAGGTCTCGTTCTCGCAGTCACTGCGCATTCTTTAACCTTCTTTCGTGGTTGCATTTTTTAGCTTAATTTCATTTTACGCTTTGTAACCTCATTTGCTTGGCGATTTTTGCAAATAAATGGTAAAAATTTATATTTTTAAATGAAAATGCTTCAAATAAGATATGCAATCATTTAAAACATTTTTAATTGGTTTTTTAATAGTAATAAGCTATTTGGCATTTTGTTTTTTGATTCAACACAACAAATTCTTTCATTTAATTTTGTAAAATTGTGTACTTCGTTTACTTGTTCAAATGTATTTTCAGTTTATGCTTTGTGATCTCATTTGCTGTGTGATTTTTGTAAACAAAAGGTAAAAATTAAAATTGTTCAATGAAAATGCTTAAAGTTAAATCAGTAATCATTTGTAAACAAATTCAAATCACTTTTTAATACCATTAATCTATTTCACATTCTATTTTTTAATTCAATACAACAAATACTGTAATTTAATTTTGTAAATGTGTATGTATGTATGTACACGTGTTCGTTTCACAAAGTACATATTTTCTCTTGTTTGTTTTGATTATTTTGTTAACATCTTAATAACAAATATACTACAGTTGTCCCTTTCTCGCAGTGACTGCACCACCAATGATTTTAGCTTTTTGCATACGCCAGTTATTACAACTTTGGTCTACTTTGTGCAAGCGTTCTGGACCCGTACAGTGCCATAATTGTCAAGAATATGGCCACACAAAAACTTACTGCAAGTTACCTTCAGTTTGTATTATCTGCGGTGAATTGTACGGTACTGCTGGTTTTACCAAACCTAAAGATCTAGCAGAAAAAATATGTAGTAATTGTGGAGGTAATCATACCGCTAACTACAGAGGATGTCCCGTATATTCTTTTGTTAAACAGACTATGGGGCAAAAACCTAAATTAGATCCAGCACAAACAGCAAACGCTTACTCCGCCACTTTTGCTCAAATGACCCAACCTGTCACTTCCCGTGTATCGTATGCCGATGCTGCTAAGATTAGTTCTATTCCCACACAAAATATTCCACATTAAAATAATTCAACGAATGCAAACTCAAGCTTTAATTTTAGTCGCCTTGAAGCTTCTATTGAGAATCTGGTGCTGACTATAAATAATTTTACAACAAATATGACTAGCATGATGTAGGAAATGCTACGAATGCAGTCTACACTGATTCAAGCATTAGTTAACAAGCCATGAACACGTTAAAGATATGTTTCTGGAATCCAAACGGCATTCGCCAACATAAAAATGAACTTGAGCGATTTCTCACGGAAAAATATATTGATATAATGTTGGTTTCTGAGATTCATTGGACTTCAAGAAGTCTATTCAAAATTAATGGCTACATTTCATATGATTGAAACGACCCAAGAGGAAGAGCTTGCGGGGGATCAGCAATTTTGTTAAAGTCAAGACTCAATCATTATATTCTTGACAGCATTTGTGAAGAACATCTACAATTTACTCCCCTCCTAGATTCGCAATTACTGAGGATCAATACGAGGATTTCTACAAATCTCTTGGCCCTTGTTTCGTAGCAGCTGGCGACTATAATGCAAAACATACTTTCTGGGGTTCGCGTCTTATCACACATAGAGGACGAGCGTTGTTCAACACAATTTCAAAAATGGGCTTGGACGTCATTTCGAGTGGGGAGTCCACTTACTGGCCTACTGACATACATAAAATTCCGGATGTTATAGATTTTGGTGTCATGAAAAATAATTCTAGGGAATTAATTCACGTTGAAGCTTCCCTAGATCTATCGTCCAATCATTCTTTCACGATCGTTACAATCTGTAGTCCACTGAGAAGTGCTCTACCTCACCCATATGTGAAAATAGTCAGTCGTGTTAATTGGATACGATTCAAAAATATCTTAGCAGTCATTGTACTGAAAACATTAAGCTAAGAACTCATGATGATGTTGAATATAATATTGCTAATCTTAACGAAAACATTAAGCAGGCAGCTGAACATGCCACTTCCTCCCATCCGCAGACTGGGTTTAATAGAATATATTCTACAGATATTGAACATCTCGTATGTGAAAAAAGAAGAGCTAGAAGAGAATGGCAACAGCACAGATCACCCCAAAATAAAATCAGATTAAAAGAGTGCATTAAAAGACTCCAAGAGCTGATTGCATATGAAAAAACTGCATCTCTTAAAAACTATCTGGAAAATCTCGATGTAACACCAGCATCTAATTACTCTATGTGGCGCGCTGCGAAACAAATTAAAACACTACCGGAGTTTGGGCCAGGAGTGATATTGAAAAAGGTAACTTGTTTTCAAAGCATTTAAAATCTGTATTTACCCCAAACACATGTACTGGCGTTGTTGATTTTCCGAGTGTAGTTGCGCTATCCCCTCGACCCATAAAATTTAAAATGTGTGATGTACAAAATCTAATTGCTGAACTCAACCCGAAGAAAGCACCGCGTATTGATGGAATTTGTAACCAGATGCTAATAAAATTGCCTCGTATTGCAATAAGAATCATGTTATTAGTTTTTAATGCCAATTTACGACTAGAGTAATATCCCCACAGCTGGAAACTTGCCAAAGTTAAAATGATTCCAAAGCCGGGCAAAGATCTTACCAAGGCAGAATCAGACAGGCCAATAAGTCTGCTATCAACAATGTCAAAACTTTTCGAAAAACTGCTTATGTCAAAATTGTCCCCGATTCTAATTGGTAATGGCTGCATCTCAGACCATCAATTTGGTTTTAGAAGTCAGCATAGCTCCATTGAACGCATAGATTGGTTCAATATATAAGAAGAACATTTGAAGAAAAGAAGTACTGTTCTGCACTGTTTATTGACGTTTCGCAGGCATTTGATAAAGTGTGGCATGAAGGCCTAATTTTAAAATTAAAATCATATCTACCAATAAATTTGGTGAATTTATTAGAAAGTTACATTACTACCCGGAAGTTCACAGTTGTGGAAGGAGAATTCATGAGTGTGCCCGAATCTTTATGATCCGTTGTGCCACAGATACTGGGCCAGTTTTGTATTTGATTTATACTTGTGATATGCCTTTGAGCCGTAATATCCATACATCTACGTTTGCCGATGATACAGCCTGCTTAAGTATGCACGAAAACCCTCACAAGAACATATTACACAACTGGAACTATGGTTAAAATTATGGAGAATTAAGGTAAACGAGCAAAAGTGTGTTCAGGTAACATTTACCATGCGAAGAGATACTTGTTCCCCAATTCGAATCAACAATCAAGTTGTTCCTCAGTATTCACATGTAAAATACCTTGGTATACACCTTGATCGACGACTTACATGGAAACAGCATATTGACTCAAAGCTAATACAAATGAAACTTAAACTAACTCAGATATATTGGCTGATTGGTAGAAATTCAACACTCAGCCTAGACTGCAAACAAGTCGCTTTTGAAGCCAATATGGTGCTACGGAATTCAGTTATGGGGCACTGCTTCAGCTTCTAATGTCGAGAGAATCCAACGAAGGCAAAACAAAATTTTACGTTTGATAACATCGGCTCCATGGTACATCAAAAACTCAAATATCCATCGTGATTTGAATATGCCACTAGTGATTGATGAAATTGCAAAATACGCAGGCAAATATTTAACAAAACTCGAGTCACATCGTAATCCGCTTGCTCGTAACATCTTGAATTTTACTGGGCGCATCCGCCTTAAAAAGAGGGACACAAGGGCTCTTATACTTAACACTATAGGTGGGATTTCTTGAATATATATATATTTTGTTCTTTTTTTTCATTATCACTATTATGTATTAATTATAACTATCACTAAGTTTATGCCCGACAGTGGTCGGGTCTAATACTTATATTTTAGATTTAAGATTTGAATACTTATTATTAGTTCATATTTGAAGATACAATAAATAAATAAATGTAAAAAAAAATTTTTCTATTCAACTTTTTTCCTGCAAATCTCCTCATAGCTTTCTGTGTTACATAAAAGTAAAATAATGATTTTTCACATACTTCTTTCTCATTTAATTAATATACGTATAATTTGAAATTTATTTGCTGGTGGTTTAGCTTGGTCTATATACGTATTTCATTGGCGCTTGAACCAAATCATCACTAGACCTCAACCGCAAATTTTGAACAGTCACAAACCTCTTACTTTATGCACAGACTTTCAAAAATTATATGAGAATTCATAAAATAATAATATTTTTGAAAATCACAAAGACAAAATAAGCTTAGTAGGCTTTGTAACTCATACAAAACCCAGCAAATAATATATATATTTTTATAAGCCTACTAAGCTTATTTTGTCTTTGTGATTTTCAAAAATATTATTATTTTATGAATTCTCATATAGTTTTTGAAAGTCTGTGCATAAAGTAAGAGGTTTGTGACTGTTCAAAATTTGTGTTTGAGGTCTAGTGATGATTTGGTTCAAGCGCCAATGAAATACGTATATAGACCAAGCTGAACCACCAGCAAATAAATTTCAAATTAAAATATAATTATGACAATATGTCGAATAATAAATTTCTTAAATGTTAATATACGTACATATATATAAGTTGTGAAACCAAACATATATGTGATATTTAAACGTGGATATATTTTATAAATTTTTTATTTTATAAGTTTTTTTATTTATTTATTTCAGTCTATGGACAAAAAATCCTTACAACCTAAGATAATAGAATACTTATAATTATATTGTGTAAATATCTAAATTAACAATGAAGTATGTGTAAAACCTACACATATACAATAATATGTTAAAGTTTATAAATCACAGCTATATCGGTAAATAACATATTCACCATTTTACACAAAAAATTATACATCAAGTAAAAAACGTTCATAAAAGTCATATATAAACTTTTATATGGCAACTTGTATTACACTTGCAAATCTATAATCGCATAAAAATGACTTGACAACTCTGCAAACATACCACAACAAATTTAACAGCCAATCTTCCGTGAGTTACACTGAGCGCAGCTGATGTCAAGCTTTATGTATAAAAAGCATGCTTTCTCCTTTTATTATGGACTTTGACAGTTAGAGATAGCTAATGAACAGAAAGATGCCACTCTTGTTAATTGCATTTCGTTTTGGCTGTTTGTTTTTATATGGTAGAAGGCAAGGTGAATATTTCTCATTAGGTGGCATTCAGTACGGAATGAAAACACAAAAAGAGCCCTGTATATGAAAGCGCTCAGTAGTGAGATAAAAACGCTCAGTTAATTGTGCGGCTCACTGCGCTCACTAAAAGGAATCGTTCAATTGACCTAGGTCGTACATGAGCGGTACAACTCTATTATTGTGTATAGCTAAAAAATTCCATGAATATCACTAAAAACACGTTCCAAAATTAGTTGTTTACACACATGGATATATGAACATATTGTATATATTAATAATACTTTGTGTTTATTTACAAGAAATTAAATACCCATGATCTAACCTTCTATACAAGTAAAGTCCATAAGATAGGGCAAATATTATAAATTATTTTAGAAGAGATTTATTAAAGCCACATTTTACGGACTTAAAAAAAGATAAAGCTATTTTAACGTAAATAAGCTGTTCCCCTACATTCCGCCCTAAGTCTATCTGTCTTCTCGACTGTCACCTGTCTGAATGCGAAAGTGACTTCTAAACTGATTTTTGTGAAAATATATGCCTTTTATGTATATATAAAATAAAAAAATATATAAACATATGATATATAAACAAGCAAAAATAATTAAGGGCATGACAACGTTTAGCGGTTTCAGCTAACCCTTTAATAATTGCACAAAACATGATTCTAATAAATACATCGCTCATTAACTAAAACAACCTCATGACTAAAAAATGTTATTGTTGAGTTAATTAAGCAGAATGAATCCTCATTTTACATTTGAAAAAAATTTTAGGTAATTAATCAAGAACAACTTTTTCTCCATTTCCAAAATATTAAAATTTTTTTTAAGAGAAGTAAGAAGTAATATCTTCTTTAGGAGAGTGATAGTGATAGAGAAGACAGGTGTAGGATCGCAGGTGGTTGAAAAATTATGCCAACCGAAAATCATTTTCTTCACCGAATTTGCCTACAAGATGCATAGTGAGATTATTTTTTACGCCTCCGATATCTTTCAAAAACTCACTCCCACTTTACAAGGAATTTTTTAATTCTTCATTAGGATATATGTAGGATATATGCATTCACTTTTAATTTTTAATCGTGTTTTTTTTCTTTCGGAAAAACGAACAGTATTGTTTGTGTCCCCAATTAGAACATGTTCTGATGCAATCTTTGGAAACCACGTCAAATAATAGTCCTTGAAGTTATATATAGTTTTCCAATATGACAAAAATGAAATGAAACAAGTAAGAGTGCTATGTTCGGCTGTGCCGAATCTTATATACCCTTTACCAAAGTGCGTTTATGTAGTATAGAGATACATACATAAGCAGAGAGATATGTAGGTACATATTAATTTTGTGAAAAAATTCATACTTTTTGTGCAATTTTTAGGTTTAAGGCATTATGTTTAATTTGATTTTTTGGCGATTTTTTTCATATAGGCAATTTTTTTGGTTTTGGCGATTTTTTCGGTTTTTGGCGTTTTTTTTGATTTTGACGATTTTTTTTCATTTAGGCGATTTTTTTATTTTTTATTTTATTTATTTATTTACTTAATAAGTCTATGAATTTACAATTCTTACAGACTATTTATACATGTACGTATATACAATTTTGTTAAAGTTATTAATTATTCAATGCGATTAGAATATTACTTTTGATTAAATGATCTTTCAAAGAGAAATCAACATAAAAATAAAGTTTATTAAAATCTCCACAACTTCTTATAAAGGGATCAGAATTAGAATAATTGGTTCTAAACGCTTTAATAGAAAGTGGTGAGTAATGTCGTGTAAGTCGCTGCGGAACACAGAAAGAAATGTTTTCAATTAAAAAATTGCAGCCAGTATTACCATTAATTACATTTAAAATACACATAACATTTTCATAGTTCTTCGACTACTTAAGGATGGTAGTTTAATAAGCGCAAGCCTAGCTTGATAGGAAGGAAGATGTAGGGGATTCCATTGCAATCCGCGAAGGCAAAAAATTAAAAATTGTTTTTGTACCGATTCAATTGCATTAATTTATATTTTATATGTTGGGTCCCAAATTATTGAGCCATATTCCAGGACAGGACGAACAAGAGATGTAAAGAGTTGCTTAGTAATATAGGGGTCTTCAAATTCCTTAGCCCAACGTTTGATGAAGCCGAGTAGACATCTTGCTTTATTTATAATTAATGTAATATGTTGAATGAAATTAAGTTTAGGATCCAGTAAATTCCAAGATCAGTAAAAGCACAAACAGTTTCCAGCTCATAGCTGCCTAAGAAGTATTTAACGGCCAGATGGTTCTTTCGGTAGAAACACATATGCTTACATTTTTTAAAATTTAATTGCATAAAGTTCATATCACACGAGGAATGCAAGGAATTTAAATCTTCTTGTAGTAACAAATGATCTTTGTAGTCATTGTAGCTAAGGAATAATTTTTCAACATCATCAGCGTACATTAATATGAACGAATTCTTGATTACACTAGGTAAATCATTGATAAATAAAGAAAACAGGAGTGGTCCAAGATGACTTCCTTGTGGAACACCAGATGTAACGGGAATAGATTTAGATGTAATATTTTTAAATATGACATTTTGTTTCCTGTTAGTTAAGTATGAACTGATCCAATTTAAGGAGTTTTTTGAAAAACCCATGGAGTGTAGCTTCTTCAAAAGAAGTTTATGGTTGACCTTATCAAATGCCTTACTGAAATCTGTACAAATAACATCAGTTTGTTGTTTATTGCAAAAACCACGATTGACCAAAGTTGTGAATTGTAAGAGATTAGTTACAGTTGAACAGCCTTTACAAAAACCATGTTGGTTAGGCGATAGTAAAGATGATACGTGATGACACAAATAATCAGTAAATAGTTTTTCAAAGAGTTTTGGTATGATACTCAATTTAGCGATTCCCCTGTAATTTTTGATGTCAGCTTTACTACCGGATTTAAACAACGGAATAATAAAGGAATCCTTCCATAGATCTGGAAATATACCAATTAACGACAAATTGAATAATAAAGTAAGAGGGAGCACAAAAGCATCAGCACATTTAATAAGAAGACAACTAGGTACATTATCAGGTCCACTTTTATACGAAAACTTTAGCTTTTTTAAGCCTTCAAGAATTGAGCATCTATCAAATAATGGAAATATAATGGGCTGACTTCCATGGTCCAAGAATGATTGTACGACAGAATAATTTATTTGATCGTTGGCATAAGTAGATGAAAAGAAGTCTGCAAATAAATTACATATTTCAGCATCATTGTCAGTTTCATATTCATTTATTTTCATAGATGGTGGGAAGGAAGTTGTTTTTCTTTTTAGATTTACAAAGTTGTAGAAAGACCTTGGGTTCGTCTTAAAGTTGTTTTTAACTTTGAGTAAATAGCAGTTATAACATTTTTGATTTAGTTTATTATATTCAGCACGAGCGGCACAGTATTTGGCAAATTCCACGGATAATCCAGACTTTTTATACATTTTGTAAAATTTATTTTTTTTATTTTTAATTTTAGACAATAGTTTAGAATTCCATGGGGGACCAGAGGAAACATAAGCAGTTTGGCTTGGAATACACTGGTTCATGATACAGTATACCCTGTCATAAAATTTTTTGATAATATTGTTAAAGGAAACAGCATTTTTGGTTAGGTTCGAAATGCATAGTAAACTATTCCAGTTTGTATTATATAGCAATTCATTTATTCGGTGATAATTTGTTTTTTGGAAACGAAATTTGTTTAATTTCGAGGCTTTAGCAGCGAGCGATATATGATTAGACGAAAAATGTATATTTACTTCTAATAAAACATAACATAACATAAAAAAGATTTTAAGGGGGTCAAAATATTAGATAGAGAAAAGAGAGCGAATAAAAGATATACACTAGAAAGCCTACGAATACAGCAACGTATTAAAAAATCGATCAATACAAAAGAAGACAAAGACAACACCAAACTGCAATATTCAATTGCAATAACTTGACAAGTGAAGTTCTGTGATATTAGTTTTAAGTTTGCCTGTGATATTTTACATTAATTTTTATTATTTAAATTATACAATTAATTGTTCGTGCTGTCCAGTTTTATAATTTATTCAATAATGTAACTGAAGATCGTAAGTCAAACATAAAAATTAATATTACAAAAATATGACAAAAAATAATAAAAAACTTGTAATTTGTTGCCAGAATTTAAAAATAAAAATTCTCCTGAAGACGTCGGAAAAAAGCTGACGAAACGTTGAGAAAAAAGATGAAATAAATTGGTTTTATTTGCATCCTAAGAATCAAGAAATCTGACCATAAATAGCCAAACGTGAAACACAATAAAAAACATAAACAAACGAAATTGGTCACAAAACATAAACACAATATATTTACTTCTATTGTAGGATGATGATGGTCCTCCGGTATGGTCATTGGATCAGTCCGAACGACAGAGATATCAACACAATCATTTATAAAAACTAAGTCCAAAAGTTCATGGTTACTATGAAAGTTGCCATTTATCTGATAAAGATTCAAATCCAGTAAAGAATTTATAAATTCAGCGTATTTAAAGTTGCCACCAGAATTATATGGCACAAAGTAACCGTTGTCAGTTGAAAAATTCCAAGAAATCATAGGCATATTAAAATCACCAACGGCAATGATAGTGTCATTTAAATGAGACATATGTACAACAGTAGAATTAGCATCGGAATGTTTCTGGTAAATTGTTTCAGGTGAGTTGGGAGGGATATAGGAACAGGTAACGAAAATTCTTTTGTGCTTAAGCTTTACTAGCACACCAGTAAATTCAATATCCAATGTAGAAGATAATGATAATACTTCAGATACCAACAGATTAGATACAGCAATTAAAACACAACCTCCTCTCATATTATTGCCCCGATCCCGTCTATAAATTATATAATTTGTACACAGTATTTCTGTGTCCAATACATTATCAGTGAGCCAAGTTTCAGTAAAAGCTATAATTTGGAAGTTAAACGCATAACTCTGATTAAATAGTTCAGATAATTTCGTGTTAATACCGCGAACATTTTGGTATAATCGAGTAAAATTTTCAACACAAGAACTTAGTTTTTTGAGATGTTAGTTTCAGGCAGTCGCACAGGATTCCTCTGTCTTGCCTTAAATATAAATTCACGTACATATATTCCAGGGGGCCAAAATCCAGGAGCAATAATGATGATAAAAATTTCATCAGAAACAGTTATTTTGAAAGATGACACAATTCTAGGCTCAGAATATGAAAATTTGTATACTGAAGAAAATACGCCGGTACCACACTTTGAATATAAGTAAGATTTTACATCCTCTACAGTAGTATCGGAGGCCAAGCGAGAAACGAAAATTGTTTTGTTCGGAGGTATAACTTTAAGCGGCTTATGAGTGTTAAGACAATTATTCACAGCAATATCAGTAGATGCTAAAGATTGAGCATAACTAGTTAGATTGTCTAACAAATTATTAGCGGCAGTATTTGGATTATGTATACGTTCATTGTTAACAGGTGGTAATATGTTATTAATAGACGTTCCAATACGACGGTCCACATGTTCTACCGTAGAAACAGTGTTTTCATCAACAGAGACTACTTCATCCGCTGAAAAATTATATTCTATTTCAGAATTTATTAAATTAGATTTATTTGAACCAGAGGAAGACATTGGTAAAGAACACTGGGTGGCCACAGTTTCAACCTTTTTCTTTTTATGCTTTGGTGACAAGTTTTGTAGTGAGTTCATAAATTTGTCCAAGTTGTTATACTTAGAAAAAAGCCCACCAAAAGCGGCGAGTTTCACCTGCAACGACAGAAATTCTTGGTTAATTTTTTCGAATTCAGCCTTGGAATTTTTAAATAAACTATAGAACTCAATCCCG
This sequence comes from Tachina fera, assembly GCA_905220375.1. Taxonomy (NCBI): domain Eukaryota; kingdom Metazoa; phylum Arthropoda; class Insecta; order Diptera; family Tachinidae; genus Tachina; species Tachina fera. The sequence continues at coordinate 98,808,281 of LR999965.1, read as the reverse complement.
ACGTCTCTACAGCTTACGCACGTCCAATTCAAAGACTTTTGTGAGTCAGCAAGAGCATCAACATCACGTGGCCTAAGATTACTACTACAGCATTTAAGGTGATAATATTTGAGGCATAACCAACACGATACCATGCGATCTGTTTTAGGATTAAGGCATTTTACGTTCGAACACTCCATATTTAATAATTAAAGATGCAAAAAAATCAAAAATAATATGTATGTATTTGTAGTTATTTAATTGTAGATGAATTGTTTGTTGGGAAATTATGTATTTAATAAATAGCTATTTTCCAATAGATGGCGCTACTATTTCATTTATGCTTTGAAGTTTTCGCATCAACCAGCTTTGATATATATCAGCTATTTATTAAATAGCAATAAATAAAAATGAAAGCAACAACAAATCTATCACAGTCTTATGACCAAAAATTTTGCAAACCTTTTCTTGGTTTAAAAAGATTACTCGTTACAACAAAACGCCAAACAGACTCACAATAATATCGGTGCATACGTTCAAAACAATATCAACATTAATTCAAGTCCTCCGATCAAGCAAAACCAGAAATTTGAGATACACTTCAAATCATTAGTTGAGACACCACACCAATGGAGACTCCTTTCTTCCTTTGTTTTTGACGAAACGATCAATGTTCGTACACAGTTTCAAACAAAAACAGTAAACAGCTAGGCAGAACAAATCACAAATCTCCAAATTGAGTTGAATATTTACGAATAAAAGCACAGATTTATTAATTTTAATAGATTTAATCGAAGAAAAAATTATTTATCAACTATACACTTCAGTGATGCCAACTATGATAGATATGTTTTATAGATATGTTTTATTTTTTTGTGGCAATTTTTTTAGTTTTGACACTTTTTTTCTCGTTTTGACGATTTTTTTTGGGTTTTTGGCGTTTTTTTTAATTTTGACGATTTTTTTTTCATTCTAGCGATTTTTTTATTTTTGGCGTTTTTTTTCATATAGGCTTTTTTTTTTGTTTTGGCCATTTTTTTGGTTTTTGGGGTTTTTTTAGTTATGGCGATTTATTTTCGTTTTGGCGATTTTTTTTTTGATTTTTTTTTTAATTTTTGGCGATTTTTGTTCATATAAGCATTTATTTTTGTTTTGGCGATTTTTGCGGTTTTTGGCGTTTTTTTTTCCTTGTGGAAATTTATTTTTAGTTTTTACACTTTTTTCTTTTTGGCGATTTTTTTTTCATATAAGCGATTTTTTTAATTTTTGGCGATTTTTTTTCATATAGACAATTTTTTTGTTTTGGCGATTTTTTTCGGTTTTTGGCGTTTTTTTAAATTTTGGCGATTTATTTTCGTTTTTGCGATTTTTTTTGATTTTGGCGATTTGTTTTAATTGAGGCAATTTTTTTTCATTTTTGGCGATTTTTGTTCATATAAGCATTTTTTTTGTATTGGCGATTTTTGCGGATGTTTTTCATTGTGGGAATTTTTTTTTGTTTTGACACTTTTTTCTCGTTTTGGCGTTTTTTTTCGGTTTTTTGTTTTTTTTTAATTTTGGCGATTTTTTTTCGTTTCGGCATTTCTTTTAATTTTGCCGATTTTTTTTTTCATATAAGCGATTTTTTAAAATTTTTTATTCACATAGGCAATTTTTTTTTTGCTTTGGAGATTTTTTTCAGTGTTTGGCGCTTTTTTTTAATTTTGGCGTTTTATTTTCGTTTTGGCGATTTTTTTTTATTTTGGAGTTTTTTTTCATTTAGGCGATTTTTTTTTAATTTTTGGCGATTTTTGTTATGGCGATTTTTGCGGTTTTTGGCGTTTTTTTTGACATTGTGGGAAATTTTTTTTAGTTTTCACACGTTTTTCACGTTTTGGCGATTTTTTCGGCTTTTGGCGTTGTTTTTAATTTTAGCGATTTTTTTCATTTAGCGATTTGTTTCGTTATGGCGATTTTCTTAAATTTTTGGCGATTTTATAATTTTCGGATTTTTTAGTTTGACCGTTTTTGAAAATTTCAAGAGTTTAACTCTTACAGTTTCCAAGATATAGCAATTTGTTAAAATGACAAAGTCAAAATTGCATTAACTGATGGACCACCCTTTAATTTAAATTTTTTTAATTTTAGTGTTAATTGTTGTGGCATATATAAAAATACACTAATTTTACAAATTTCAAGTGTCAATATGCATATGTACATACATAATACAATTGTATGTATATTACATGGGATTTTACAAGTTTTCTCACTCATTTTGGAACACCCTTTAATTTTTAGCTTTTATATATTTGTTGTTGTAGCGACCAAAGTTCTACATACACTGTCCAAATTTCAGACCCGTAGCTCTTACCGTTCCTGAGAAAATAGCCTTCTTCCTAAAACATGAAATATGTTTAATTATTAGAAAAAAAGTTAAAGTTGTCCAACCCTGGAAACGTTTTTTTTAATTTGTTAAATTCGAAATTTTTTTTTAATTATAAATACCAATTTTATTCATCCGAAGTATAATAATAAGTTAATTTAATAAAAAAGTAATAAAAACTTGTTTTCGGTAGTTATTTTCTACGAGAATATTGAGTATGAGTTTTCCAGCTCTGAAACCGTTTGCTCGATATTGCTGATTTTCAATAGCAAAATTTTTCGGAAAATTTCTGACACACCAGTCCAAGAACGAAGTCTCTAGCTCTTCTGGCAGCTTGGGCAAACCGATTTCACGTACAGACAGACGGACATCGCTTGTTCGTCTTCGCTATGCATAAGGATCCAGAATATATATACTTTATGTGTCGCTTATTAATATTGTAGAAATTACAAACGGAATGACAAAGCTATATATACCCTTTTACCATTTTTTGGTAAAGGGTATAAAAATACTATTTTATTTTTGATTTCTACAACTTTATGCTGAGAAATTTTTATCAACATATAGATCATCAATGTATTTTTTGTTCAAAAGATGCCATATTAATGAGAGCCATCACTTTCAAAAAGCTTAAGCAACATAACTTTCGAGCTTAATTTTTTTGAGGAAAATTTATTAGTTACGATCGGACATAATCTATTTTGGTTGCTATGGCTCGAATAGACAAAAAACGTGTGGCACAATTGTGCCACATTTCCCGTCACTGTCGTCTACATGTAAGCCCCGTGCGAAGCATCTTTAACGATTAAAACATGAGCTCGTCTGCGATTAAAAATGCTCAGCATACGATTTACAATACACGCTTCTGCGTTTAAAAAGGTTAGCTGGGTATTTACTTACATAACCCACATAGAGGTTCTTTTGTTAATTTCATACATATAAAAACTTGTAAAACTTTTTTAACTACTAGGATTGAAATATTTTTTTTATAAATGTTTCCATATTTTTTTTTTGTTTTTATGAAAGTTGAATTATTTTTTGTTATGGTTTATTTTTAAACAGCTGATTGATTTTCTGTGTGCCCAAAGAAGCTAAAAGAAAAAGTACGGTCTATTTCGTTCAACAAGAAACAGAAAATTACTATCATAAAACCTCTTATTTACCCAATTTTGGAGTAAGGGATTTTAAATGTTATGTAATGTGATTTGTAAGCGAGTAGGGAAAAATTAGTCATTATGTGGCAAGTAGTTCTGATGATAATGTGTAATTTTTTGCTGGGTATGTACATATTAGTGATGTAACGAATCCCAATTTTTGATATTCGCGAATACGAATATTATATGTGAAATCTTTAGACATTAAATTGGGTCTCTATTTGTGCCTGCAATATGAAATGTTAAAAAATTGTTATGAAAAAGGACTTCACATTCTTGTTGGCGTACTTTAAAGTTAATAAAAGTACCCAAAATTTTAATGATCGTCATGACATAATATTTGAAAATGATAGAAAGCACAAATTTCTATAAAAGTTAATGTATTTGTACAAACTAAAATTTTTAGTCATTTATTTAAATTTCATTTAGGATTTATGCATTTATTTATTTAACTTCGTTGGAAAAATATTCGTATTCGTTTTCGTCTGAATCTGGCGAGTACGAATACATTCGTATTTGCCTGATAATGGCCGAATATTCGCCAATTCGAATACGCATATTCGTGCATCACTGGTACATACATATGTACATTTTTAGCAATTTCATGGTTAAATATGTGTATTAACATGTATTTATGTTGTACATTTTATATGTATTGTGGAAGATACAATTAATTCATAACTCATGTCAAATGAATTCCTTCGGCAGTATAATGGAAAAATAGAAAAATAAGTGCCGCAGTGTTTTTCATTCTCTGTGGTAAATTTGGATTTTAGTTTCAATGCCACAATCTACTTTCAAATCGATTATCAATGTCATATATCATGTTCGTTTTGAATCAAGTTCAAATAATAAGTGAACAGATGTTAAATAAATCAACAAGTATTCGCTTGATTAAGCATTTAATTTGAACAACTAAATTTAGGAATTTGCGTTATTTCATAGCTTAGGTTTAGTAAATGTAAGACAAATGGATTTTTAAATAAATTTATTATTTATTTCAACACAGGTATCAAAGAAGGTGGCGTGGATTCAGGGGAGGGAAAAAAGGATATTTCTCCAAATGATATACATTGATATGATGTGGCAAGTCATTTCAACTTTGTCCAGATGAAAATTGTAATAAAAGCAATTCAAGTTGAAAATGTTCAGAGAAGAAATAAACTATTTTTATTGACTTCTCTAAAAATATGTAATGGTACTTATTTTTTATACACGAGAGGAAAATATTATCTAATACCTCAAAAATCGCTATATTATTATTATATTTACATATTAATATATTACATCAATAAAAATTTATTCGTTTGTGTCCAAAGTCCAAGAAGTTTGCTCCTTCACAAACAATCTCAAAAAAGTTTGGTTATAAGAAAATATAAAAATCCCCAACACCTTAAGTTCACATTGAAAATCGTCGAAGGCTAAAATATTCTGCATATAGTACGCCGCAAGACATTTATTGATGAGTACCTGAGGTTTGTTGCATTTAACGCCCGTTGCAAGTCTCAGAGCCATATAACACGACCGGATTTACGCTGATGTCAAAAATGCTCATTTTTGTTTAGCTGAGGGCCTGGGGCAAACGCTAGCAAAGTACTAGTGTAAGTAAATTTTTGACACTTCTGAGGTGAACAAAATTTCACTAGCCCCAGAGGCTAGTAGAATTTTTGACACAACAGATAAATTTTTGACAAGCAGCAAATAAAAAGCATGGTATCATACAAGGTAAAGCCAACGCCGTCACTTCCAGCCGTCGCCCCATTACATAAATTTTTACGTCCCTTAAATGTAGTTAGACTGTGAAAAATTCATTCTATATTTCAATTTGCGAAAAATTTTGCAACATATAAATACATATATGTATAAAGTTATATAATTTTCTACTCCAAGAATATTGTTTTATATAAAAATCTTTTAAAACATTTTTGGTATCCGGCGGCTTGTAGTAAACTTTTTTGCTTCGCCGCCGCAGTAACTTTTTCATCAGCTTTGCTCTATGCTAATTGAAATTTGTCAAAATTTTACATTGTCAAAAAAGATATCATTTGGCACAACAGAAAAATGAAAATTTTTCCCTACAGGCAAATATTTATTTACCATTGTACTTTTCTACTGTTTGGCACACGCTCTGAGAAAGGTTTTCTATTCCGAATACCCATTGTAAACATTACGAAGTCAATCCTCAAATTTATTTTACATTTTGTATTATTTATTTATGTTTTCAAGTACAGTATTAGCTAAGGTGTACTTAAAGACCTACATACATATAGTAAATACTTATGGAAAATATTTCTGCAGATCATTTCAGTCCACTACATCAGCGCTAAGAGCTTGTTGTGTTCCTTTTTTTTTAAGAAAGGTACAAAACGACCCATACAACGAAAAATTAGGGGGTTAGCATGTTGCCTAAAAATTTTTAAAGTTTTGTCAATGTTATGGGTTTTATAATAAAAGTCAAATAAATAAAAACAACAATTTATTAATATTTTTGAGCAGAAATAACTGTTATACTATGATTTTTATTATTTCGGGCAGAAATAATTACTATTTGCTTTCTAATTTTTACTTTTTCGAGCAAAAATAATTGTTACTTTCTAATTTTTATTTTTTCAGAAAGAAATAAATGTTAAATGTTGTCATAATGACAAAGCTCAGAGACGAATAATCTCCAAAAAACTTAATTTCTGAATTTCTTAGCTTTCGTTTTTGTACTGTCTCTCATTAAATCTAATCCTTAATTAAATTGCTGGCTACAGTACTATTGGCTCATATTAAGTTATGTATAGTAAAGCCATGTCAAAAGGCTTTGAAGTTTTACTTAATTTAGGATTACTACATTAATAACATAAATACGAGTCCATTTCTTCCATTTCTGTTCCTAAAATTAGAAATCAAAAACTGATTTTTATTTTTGCTTAAAACACAAAAATCAAACATTTTTAAATCATTCGTGTTTAAAAATTCAAGAATTTATTTTTTTTGGGCCCCTGCAATTTTTGTACAAAGTTGACTTACACCGGGCAATTATAAACATAATTCCGCGAAAAATTTCTCCTTTTTCCGATTAGAATTTTTTTGTTTTCCCTCGTACCTGCTATTGTTTGAAATTTTTTCCCGTGAAAAATTTCTCGCGGATTTTTATTCATAATTGCCCTCACAAAATTTGCTGACTATTCCAATGACGATGTGTATTTTTTAATAGAAAAACTGATGAAACATTTTAATGTGATTTGGACTATGTAAGTATATGTATGTAGCTAAATAAATTGTTATAAATTAATAAACATTAAAAAAAATTCCCCACTCCAAAAACTTAAGCTTGATCCGCGCCTGCAAAGAAGCACAATTAAAACACAGTTACTTCTAAATTTTATGTTCGCAAAGATTAACGGTCATACCGTTATAATAAACATTGGAGTAACAATTTTTTTGTCAGGAAAAGTGCAGTGAATTGTGGATTTTTATAAAATATTTTACAGTTCGGCCTGCGTTAATAAACGTGGAGCTTGCTCTATATACACGGAACAAAATATTCCTGCAATCAATAACTTTAATTGAAAATAAAACCAAAAATTAATTAAAAATATATTTATATAAATTAAACTTTTGATTTAAATTAAGATTTAATTAATTACAAAGTTTAATTGACTTAATTACATTTTTAATTGATTTTTGGTCTTATTTTCAATTAAAGTTGTTGATTGCAGAAATACTTTTTTCTGTGAAGTTGAGAAGTTTCAACATATAATGATCAAACATAATTGTGGCATAAACACATTTTCCATACAAATTGACACAAAAATGCAACACCAGAAAGCAGTCGAGGGATAGAAATATGATACAATTATACTAGGTACATGCAGAACTACAACAAAATTACAACACCAAAAAACACATGTATTGTTTTGGTATAAACAAACGAACAATTGTCAGAAACAAATGTCTTTTGTTTATAAGAATAACAATGACAGGGTAAATAAAGTACAATTGCAGACGTGGCATTTCTGCATGATTTTAGTTATTCAGTGTTGCCAATCTGTGTGTAGTTAGACAGTGTGTAATTTCTACTTGAATGTGTAGGCAATGTAATTAAATTCTTATATACAATGTGTGTGTAATTCTACTTTGGGATGTATTTTTATTTATTTTTGTTTTAATTTTAACCCACACAAAAATGTGTAACATAATTGTCTTCAATGTGTAATTGGAGACACAGCCATGTGCAAATTCATTGGCAACAATGTAATCATTTTATTCACACACATAGGCTGAGTTCACATCTGGCATTTCTTGTGTGTCATTTGCCCAAGAAAACGTAACCAACAAATTACTAATGAAAAGTTGTTTGACCCAGACATATATTTATTGATTTAAACAGTTTGCAATCATTTTGAATTCTCTAAAATTGTCTATTAATTATGTATGAAACTGTTTAAGTTAATAAATACATGTCTGCATCAATTAGTTTTTCATTAGTAATTAGTTCGTTACGCTTTTTTACGCTTGTGTGGCATTTGGCACACAGATGTAAATCCCGCCATACACTATAAATTTTGTAGCTTGTAAACAAAGTTTGACAATTATCTGCAATGTACACAGTGACAGGCTGGGCTTGTGCATGTACTTGTTATAATTGTATCATGGATAGAATCGATTTTATTTTGACGACGTTTTTTCAAATGCTCTCACATATAAATACTAATTTTCTCAATAATGCTACCATACTTTCAATAAATTTAATACATTTTGTTAACAAAACTAAAAAGATATATAAGCACAAAAAAAATGAAATAAAAATTAGAGAACATTTGAAGTTACTGCCGTAGCTTTTATTATGGGCTTTGTTAAGTTGACGACTTTTCCTGAAGTTGCGGACTTATTCTGTTCGAACATATGTTTTAAAGAAACCCAGTGAAAAAAATGGAAGTCACTCTAGTGGAACTACATTTATATTGCTTCCAAAAAATCGATGTTTTTAATTTGCCGAGAGTGAGCAAAAAACCATGTAGAAGCTTATTTTAGTCATACAAAATCTTGTAACTCCTCCATAGTGTTAGAAAATACTCACCAGAATTAAAAAAAAAATTATTTTTTTAAAGAATTTTATGAGCTAATTTTAGTCTAAAATTTAAAGGTTAAAATAGGTAACTATTTACCATTTTCCTAGATAAAAATATTATCATAGAACACAAAAAAGGGAAATTTTCTTAATATCGCTTCCCATTCAGTGACCAGGCAGCGAAAAAGAGAACTTCTTGCAATGACAACCCTATGTACAAATCATTATATCGGATCGAAATTTTCACTACTTCCAGATCGCAAATTCTACATTTTCATGAATTTTTTGTCTCTTTTTTTGCTGGGTAACAAAGGATTTCAGAAAAACATAATTGCACTTTCTATCGAGATCAACTCCTCTTCTTTAGTTGTCGATAAAGATAAAAAAGATTTAGTTAAAATGCTGAAACAAACTCTCCGAACTTCACTGAATTCTGTAATTTATTTGTATAGAACACATTTGCAACCACTTGTTTTTAATTTAAATGATAAACATAAACTTAAAACAGGCATTATTTTTTGTGTATAGCTGTTTTTATAGGTACTTTTTGTCCATTTTTTGGTCTTGGCAATGCCATTAAAAGTTGCACAACTTTGCAAAATTAACGCTGATAATCTTCCACTTACTCAAAAATCCCAGAGTCCCGAAAAATGCCTGAATCTCAAAAAATTTCGGGATCAAAAAAAATCCCGAAACCCGGAATTGTAAGAACCAGTCCCGATTGGCATCCCTACTTTATACGCATCGGCGCGTATACAAATGTCATGCATTTATATGCTAGTGATGCACGAAAATTCGTATTCTTATTCGAATTGTCGAACATTCGGTAATTTTTAGGCGAATACGAGTGTATTCGTATTCGCCAGATTTAGGCTGATGCGAAAACGAATTTGTTCGTATTCGTTAAATTCAGACGAAAACGAATACGAATATTTTTCCAACGAACTGAAATAAATAAATGCATAAATCCTAAACGAAATTTAAATAAATGACTAAAAATTTTAGTTTGTACAAATACATTAATTTTTTATAGAAATTTGTACTTTGTATCATTTTCAAATATTATTCAATGACGATCTTTAACATTTTGGGTACTTTTTATCAACTTTAAAGTACGCCAACAAGAATGTGAAGTCCTTTTTCATAACAATTTTTTAATATTTCATATAGCATATAATTTTCGTATTCGTATTCATATACGTATTCGCGAATATCGTTTCAAATATTCGTATTCGCGAATATCGTTTGAAATATTCGTATTAGTATTCGCGAATATCAAAAGTTGACATGTTGTGTGTATGCTCTTTTATTTTTCTGCGCGCATACACATGCTTCGACATTAGTTGTGTCGTGACATATTAGTGACAGTGTCAATAGTACTTCTGACTAGGTGTACCCATCCAATGTAATCGCGTATTGATATTTAACATAGGGTTGTCATTGAAAATCTACTAGTAGACTTTATTACTAGTGACCCTCGAGTACAATTTTATAAGGGTTAGGGCAACAAACTTAAAGACATATATAAATATATAATTTTTTAACGTTATTGCACAACATAACAAAAAAGAAAGATAAACTATTGACGCTTTCGTTGACAAAGTCACCAGAAATACACTAGATCTGTCGTCTTTAACATATCTCGCGCATAATAGGAAAGTTGTCGACATTTCAACTAGTGCAATTGTCGCGAGAAAAAGAGTGTTGACATAGAGACATATGGTTCTAGGCGGACTAGAGGGTAGCTTACCATCTACATGTTACACACACAAAAACACACTCAAACGCACAATATCCAAAATAACAAGCATACACGCATCAACATCTTTTGATTATTTGTTACGAACAAGAAGTCTTCGCAACTCGATTATTAACACTCATAAACATGAACATCAATACATCCATCGTGCTTCGCTTATTCTATGACAGCATTTATTATTGCCACGAGAATACATTTAAAAAACAAGACGTACATATGTACATATCAAGGCTGCTTACGCAGGTCTCTAGTGTGTATGCCGGAAAGGTAAATGGTGTTTTCAAAATAATCACCCCTATCGTAAAATTTTCATTCCCCTCGAAGGGAAAAATGCTATCATTAATCTCGTGTGCAATTTTTTCCCCGCTTCCAGTCCACGTGAATGTAAAAAGGGAAGAAGATTTGTAAAGCTTAAAAATTAGTTGAAAATCGCATAAATTTAGGTTTAATAAGAGGAAGCATTAAAATTTTAGGCTTTAAATGAAATTTTTTACTTCAAACTTGTGTTTAAATTTAAATATAAAGAGTTTTTTCCAATGCACCTACATTGGAAAAAACTCTTTATTATACCGCCGTGGTGCACCACCATAAAATTTACTGTGTGTGAACTAAAGAGATTCATACATATTCATATTTATTCATAAATATTCATAAAAATTCCTAAATGAAATTTAAATAAATAACTAAACATTTTCAGCCTTATTTATACAAATTAAAAAGGCTTTGTAAATGCTTTTTAAGAAAAATTTTGTGTAAACATTTGTTTTAGAAATATTTATAAGGACTTTTTAAGTTTTATAAAAAAGGCCGTTTATATTTAACAGGCTACAGTTCGTATCGCCTTGTAAGCCAAATTACCTGTGATCACAAATATTGAAATAATGCAAAATTATAAAATTTCGTTGAAAAAAGTGGGCGTTAGCACGCCCATACAATTTGTACCTCCTATTTTATTAACTTCGGATCAGGAGATTTAAATATACTATTTATTTAAATATTAATATCCGTTTCCAACGAAACACAACATGTATGATTGGCACTGGCAAAAAAAATTATTTTAAAAAAGTAGGCGGGAATACGCCCATAAAAATTAAATAACTAAATTTGCGCTAGAGAGCTGAAATTTGATATGCAAGTAGGTCAAGATGAGAAAACAAATAGAAAAATGTAAAAACCCAAATATTTTAACCGGGAGTGGCCGGGGCCACGATAATTTTGCACTGAAACTTTTAACTGAAGCTTTAACTAAAAGCTATCATCTTAAAAAGGGTACGATGATAATTGAGCTCTGCTCATAACAAAATCTTGAGTTTAAAATAGTGAAGGAGAGTGGGGATAACGGCCGTAACATGTCAAGCTGGAATTTGCAATAGAGAGATTAAATTCAATACACAAATAAATCTAGATTAGAGATCACCAAGAAAGATTTAAAATCCTGGAAGTTTTAATGGGGGGCATGGACAGGCACTTTAAGCTCAAAATTAAGAATTTAAGTTAAAGGATTTACGAACAGGAAAAATCTGAAAGCACCGATTGTTAAATTAGTGACGTAGGGCCACGTTTATAAAATTTTTATAGAAATATTATCCGGAAGAGAACCGAAATTTTGCAAAAAAAAGGCTTAGGCAAGTTACCAACTAGATAAATTTAAAACACAAGCTTTTGTATTGAAACCTTGCATGCATATTTCACCCATGCTAGCATTTAATTTTGCGTTTCCAAAAGTACTTCGTCTGAGCAGACTTTAGAAAAATAGGCGGGGTAACTCTTACTAAAACTTACACTATATTTTACATGTTTCTACTCAGATGACCCTTAAAAATTTAACCAAAAAAAGAGGAGAAAATAATGTATATTTGTTCATTTCTTTATATCGGGAAAATGGTTGTCGAGTAAGCAGATTATCTAGAAATTATATAATACCCTTACGATTACAAATTTATATATTGTACCAAACACGAACTTGGTCAAAATTTGTGTCTCACTACTTTTGATGGCCGAAATTTTGGAAGGAACTTGGCCTTTTTTCACATTTATGTTTTTGTGAGGATAATAGATTACTGATTGCCTAAAAGTATTCAAAATTTAATGGGTTATCTTTTGCATAAAAATATGTAAACATTTTTAGATTACTTTTTGTATAAAATTATTCAAAAGTTAATGAGCATATTGTTTTCTTTTTGTTGTCTTCGAAGCTCATTTTTACGACAAATTTTTCTATAGATATAAATATTTTGTTATAAACTGGAAAATATTACAATAAGTATTTTCACGTAATGATATAAATAAGTTGTTATTTTATTCATTACATGACAGTCATTATTATATATATAAAATAATTAGATAAATATGTACCACCCATTACAAAATCTTGAACATATTTTGCTGGGCAAACCCTAGAATTGTTTTAAGATAGCTAAAATTGTTGGAAATGCAAAAAGGTAGGAAAAAATCACTAAAGAGGTGGACAGGTATTATAGTGATAAAAAGTTTGACCTCTTTTTAATCAATACCTGACTTCGCCCTCGTTTTTAATCTTTGAAAGTTTTCGCGAATTTTCATAAATTTCGGGTTTTTTCCGAATTTTTGCCATTCCTAGCATTTTTAGGCACTTTGAGGAATTGTAGGGCTCGTTCGCAATTGTATAATTTTTCGCGAGCTTTCGCTATTTTTGCAATTAAATTGAGTTTAGCAATTTCAAATGAATCTAAGGGTTCGTTTTCAATTTTTCGCGAGCTTTAATATCAAATGGATCAGAATAGGCAGTTAAAGTAAGGAATTTTCTTCAGCTCATGACACCAATCTTTAACTTGAGATATTAAAGTTTACAAAATTGTTCTCCATCATCCCTATCAACCCATTAATCCTATATTTGAATTAGGCCTATTTTTGTTATTAATATCAAATTCCAAAGATGTAAACAAAAAACTTATTACGCCACCTTAACAGTGACTCTGTACCTGATAAAATTTTATCATGATAAAAGTCAAATCGTTATCAAGAGAAAAATTTATCAGGTGTGGACTGTATTTATTATTGTTATTGCATTGTCTTAACAATTTTGTCAGAGCTTCAGCTCAGACAACTTTGTCTTGTTAAAAAACGTAAACAAACTGTTTGATGTTTTAATTTATTTGTAAAAAATAAAATTTTTAAGAAATTTTTTGAAAAATATTTTGAAACAAAGAAAAATTTTGCTGTTTTTGTTAAATAAAAGCTTTTTAATAAATATTAAGTAGCATATTACAGGCATTGTGACAAAATTTCTCCACAACGACAAAGAAATTATGATTCATCATAATAAAAAAACCACAACCTCTTCGCACGAATACTGTCATTAACAAAAATTTGACAACGACTCTGCCGACGTTTTGTTAGTTGTTATGATAAATTTTTATCAGGTATAGACGCTATGTAAGACAAGATATGTTTTTAAATATTTCCAAAAATATTTCCTGCGCCCGGCAAAAAATAAGAAGAATTCTGCAAAAATACTGAAAAGTCCATGGTTAGTATTTTGTTATTTTTTTTTTGGAATAGCCGGGAAATCAAAAGCAAATTCTATTTATTATTATAACCCTTTTAGATATGGAACGTTTACTTGGCAAATTATTAGTTCAACTGGGAGAAACACAGGAAGAGATACGAGTACTATTCCTCCTTCTGTGTTTCGGACAGCTGAATTAAGACTTTGCAAAGTACACTTTGCGTGTGTAAAAGGGGTATTACTTTCTAAGTATTGATTGCAGCACTTTTATTCTTTTATAATAATGAAATATTTAACCCATTTTGTTCTTCAAAAAACGGCGAAAATCTACTTTTTTCAAAATTTTGGTTTAAATGGCGCTTTCGACTTATTTGTGATTTTGATACCAATTTTTTTTAATTTTACGATGTTTTGTCCCTTATTCATAATGAGTTTCATTTTCTAAATATAACAAGATTTGACTTCTCCATTAGCAGAACAGTAGACCAGGTGTAGGAACTTATTCTATAATCACTTTACATTTTTAATTTTATTTTTACTACATTAACTTTTGTTGAAATGTTAAAGAATTTAAATTGCATTTATTATTTTCAGTATCATATAATTTATTGTGTAAGAGAGCTTATATACGAATTGTTCTTTTTTAACAAATAAATTTAACCAAACTCAAAGAACTAAAGGTATTTAAATTTGTTTATACATTACTTGGCCAAATTATTATTAGCAGACTATCACCATAATGTGAACATGAATGACCAATCTTTAAATTTGCCAGATATAAACAATAATACTTCTTCACTTAAATTACCTCCTTTTTGGATTTCTTGTCCTCAGGCTGGGTTCATTCAGACTGAAATGCAATTCCGCACGAAACAAATTACATATGATACAACAAAGTATCAATACGTTGTTGTAGCATTACTACAAGAAGTAATAATAAAAGTACTAGACATTTTACAAAAGCCACCCACTATGAACAGATATGAATTCCTTAAAAAGGTTTTATGCGAACGACTTTGACAAATATTTTCTGACAAACAGATTGGTGACCATAAACCACCAGAATTTTTCAGAGAAATGTCTAGTGCCAGATCAATTTCGATGATTGGAAATAATGATCTTCTTTAGAAATTATGGTAACGAAAACATTCACAGGAATAACAAATACATCTTGCATCTTCAAATTTAGAAAATTTAGATGAAAGATAAGTTCGGCTGAAATATCAAACCGTCAAAATGTATTTTCGGTCAAGAATTGTTGAATTTTTTAAGTTACCAATTATCAAAGGAAGGTATTTAACCTTCAAATATCGTATTGAAGTCGAAAATTGTTATAAAAAACCAAACACTATTAAGAAACTTCAAAAATTTCTAGGAATTTTTGTAAATAACTATCATAGATGCATTCCTATGCTAGCTCAAGAATCAAGGCGGACGGTAGTGCGCCAGACCAAGTTCCGGCCAATGCACGCAGTTTATATATTTACATGAAGCCATTCGTCGTGTTTTTACGCCCCCTCCATAATTACTTTGTTCCCCGCCGTCGTAAAATTCTAAAATTTAACTCATTATTAGAATTACTTCATGTTACGTCATACATCAAGTTTGAGCGTTTTAGAACAAAAGGTTCCTAAAATATGGAGGTGCAAAAAGTGCATATATTAAGACATACTCACTGACTCACTGATCACTCATCAAATTGATGAAGCACTTCCGCTATAGCTAGAGACCTGAAATTTGGTACTCAAGTAGACCTAGGTGAGCACTTAAAGAGGATTATCTGAAAAATCAAAAATTTCATCCAGGGGGGCGGGGCTATGCTCAAAAAATTAAGCTTTCCGCTAGTGAGCTGAAATTTTGTATACAAGTAGAACTAAGTGAGTTATAATAATACAAAGCTATAAATTTTAGTTAAAGTGGGCGTTGACACGACCATACAATTTAAACCTCATATTTCATGTCCATCGGGTCAGCAAAATTTAAATGTACTATTTATGTATTTAGTATTATCCGTTTCCAACAAAACTAAGCAGGAAAATATTCACTAGCCAAAGAAAATCTTGGATTAAAACAAATAGGCGGGAGCACGCCCGTAATAACTAAAAGTTAAAATTTGCGCTAGTGAGCTGAAATTTGACAAACGAGAACTAGAAAACTCAAACATTTTACCCAAGGGGCGGGGTTGCGCAAATAAGGCTCATAATTTTAAAAACAAATATAAGGCGTTTAACTCAAGCGATTTTATTGAAATCTGGCACGCATGTTGCAATAATACATATTTCATGTATTTATTAGTATCTCTTTCCAACGAAACTCGACAGAAAAGATAACTGCTCTAATAAGAATAAAAAATAAAAATTTACGCTAGTAAGCTGAAATTTGAATAACAAGTCTAGATTAGCAACTAACTAGAAAAACCGGAAAACCCGAAGATTTTGACCAGGGGGGCCCATAAAGCTCAGAATTTAAAAAGCAAATTTAAAACGTTTAACTCATGTACTTCGCATAGCACATTTGAATATACTAATAATTAATATATACTTATTACTTTCCGTTTCCAAAGAAACTCGACACTGAAGATAACTACTAGCCAAAGAAAATCTTCAGATTGAAAAATTGGGCAGTATCACGCCCATAAGAATAAGAAATTAAAATTTGCGCTAGTGAGCTGAAATTTGAAACCAGTTTTATTGAAATTTGGCATACATGTATGAATGATGCAAGGCTATAAAATTTAAACCTCTTATTTCATGTACTTCGGATCAGAAACTTTAAATATACTATTTATTTGGATATTAATATCCGTTTCCAACAAAACTTGACATGTATGATTAGCACTGACAAAAAAACTGTTCAAAAAGTGGGGCGGGAACATGCCCTTAAAAATGAATTAAATAAATTTGCGCTAGAAAGCTGAAATTCTGCGAACTTGGTAATATTTTTAATTTTCTAAAAAAGGAGAGAATAATGTATAATATATAATGTCAAGTAGGCAGATTATATAAAAGTATATGACACCCTTACGATTACTAATTTATATAATGCATAGCATAATTCAGTGAAAGGTATTGTGTCAAACACGAACTTGATCAAAATTTGTATATCACTACTTTTGATGCCCGAAATTTTGGAAAGGAACTTGACCTTTTTTCACATGTATGTTTTTGTGAGGATAGTTACTTTACATTCTTAATTTCTTTTTTATTACATTAACTTTTGTCGAAATGCCCGAAAATTTAAATTTCATTTATTATTTTCAGTATATTATAAATTATTGTGTAAGAGAGTTGATATACGAATTGTTCTTTTTTGTAACAAATACATTTAACCAAACTCAAAAAATAAAGATATTTTAATTTGTTCCTACACAAGGTTGGTAAAAGAGCCAAAGTTTTAATCTTTTTGCTCGAATATTTCTTTAACTGTAAGCGGAAGCCTACAAATGTAGCAGGTTTTTTAGCTCTAGGATAGAATAAAATCCACTTGCAAAAAATCTTTTCTATCAGATCAAAACCATGAGCTTGACATTGATTCTAATTTTTCATTAACCCACTTTGGTGCTTTGTGGCTCCGCCTCCATTAAAGATGTGTATATAGTTTAAAATCCAGACTTGAGTTCTGTGGCACCTTCTCAAATGTTGTGTAAGATTTAATGGTCATCGGACAGCTTGTTGAGAAACTGCAGAGTTATTTAAAAATTTTTTAAATTAATTTACATTCCGTTTCGGTATCGATGCCGGTTTCTAATTTTACCGGTATTTGAATCGGTTTCGGTATTTTAAAGATATCGTTTCTAACTTTGGGTCAGAATAATACATATTTTCTTTAAATGTTCTGCTAATAACTTATGCCAATATATGCGTATACTCAATGCTGACTTCAGAAACCAAATTGATTGTCCGGTATGTACCCATTATCAGTTAGAATTGGGACAATTTTATCATGAGTAGGGTATCAGAGAAATTTGACATTGTTTACAGTAACCTTAATGGCCTATATGACTCAGCTTTGGTAAAATCTTTTCCCAGCTTTAGAATAATTTTCACCTTGGCATGCTTCCATTGGTATGGATATTGTAATTTGGAGGCAACTTTATCAGCATCTTGTTTTAAATTAAATCAATACCTGCATTTTCCTGCTAGTTGAATTCAGCAATTAGTTAAGCAACTATACTCGGAAAATCAGCAACACCAGTACAAGTATATGGGGTAAATACGGATTTTAAGTGCCCAGCAAATATGCTACCTTTTTCAGTATCGCTTCTTGCCCAACCTCCGGTCGAAGTCCGCAGAAGTGGTTTAATCTCAACGGTAGTAGTGATCAACAAGGAGTGACATCGAGATTTTCTAGATAAGTTTTAATAGAAGAAGTTTTTAATTTGTCAGCAAGTAGTGAAGTCTTTAAAACTCATTTTGTGATGGGGTGATCTGTGCAGTTGTCATTCTATACGAGCTTTTCTGTTCAATGCCCATAGAATAAATTCTATTAAGCCGAGTCTGCAAATGGTTGGTAGGAGTATGTATATCAGGCTGTTTAATCCTTTTGTTGAGATTGGCAATGTTGGATTTAATATCATCGGATGTTCTTAGCTTAATATTTTCAGTACAGTGACTACTGAGATATTTTTTTGATCCCAGCCAATTACCAGGTAAGTCACTTCTTATAGGGTTACAAATTATAACAATCATGCGATAGTGATATGAGGAGAGATCTAGAGAAGCTCCATCATAAATAAAATCCCTAGATATTTTTCACGACGCCAAAATCTATAACACCCGAAACTTTTTGTATGCCAGCAGGCCAGTTAGTGGGTTCCTCACTAGAAATGACGTTCAAGCCCATTTTTGAAATTGTGTTGAACAATGCACTTCTAGGTGTAGTAAGACCTCCAGTGATTGAGAATCTGGTAGGCATATAAATTGATGATATCACGAAATTTGTAAAAAAAATTTGGATGTGAACATTAGTTGCTTGTAAATTTTCTTCACAAATGTTGTTGTGTGCTTGAGTCTTGACTTTATTAGATTTTTTTTTATTTTTATTTTTTTTGAAGCGAAGTAACACTCAAGTAATGAATGCCTATTACTACTTATAAGTGTTACCTTCTTCAGGAAAGGGATAGTGATAGAGAAGGCAGGTGGTGAAGGCAGAGATAGAAGAAAGCTTCTTTATTTTGCAAATCTGCGTTTTGCACGTTATAATGCAGAGTTGCAGCGCCTCTGGTTTCAATGAGGCGTATAAAATTTTTGAAGCTGTGCTTAATAGCCAATTTTATTCGTTATTTTACTTCGCCAATGATTCTGCTGCACAAAATCGACGAAGGGCGGCACTCTGATATTACATTAGGATAAGCATCTGCTGAAGTCGGTATAGTTCAGTGACCAGTGAATATGCCTTCATCACTTTCCTACAACATCTGGTACAAAGCAACACTAATGCATATCAGAAAAATGTGTGGTGTTGTTATTTAATGACTGTCGGATACAGGGGTTGAACCCAAGATCTTTGGATTTAAAGCCAACCTGCTAACTATGTAAAGAACCTTTGGTTATCCCGGGTTTGCAGCTGGATATACTCACCGGTTGTCCAGAGTTCGTAAGAAATCAAAACTTTTCTCTCTTTTTTTATATATATATATACATATGTATATATATATTGCAATAAATTTTATTTATATATATATATTCGTATGATTATAATTGTTTTAATTCTTTTATTTTTACTTTGTTTTTTTCTTTCTTTTACATACATACACCACCACTATATACCCTTCTTTTTCCCTTTCTCAATGTCAATCCAAACTGGATTACTGCCTCCCACTGTTGACAAGCGCCGGAATCCTAACCTTTACCCTTAGCCTCCCACCTAGCGTCTGTTTTCTAGTATTTTGGATTATATCCAAAATACACTGTGAGTAAAGTCCCTAAAACCTGTTGCTCCGGGGTGTGAACCTCAGCGGACTACTATTTGTCTTCCTTCTAGTATTTCTGATATAATGAAAATACACTCTAACACCTGTTGCTCCGGGGTGTTAACCTCAGCGGAGTCCTATTGATAAAAAATGCACCAAATAATCCCTGTTAGTCCGGGGGTGTGAACCTTAGCGGACTCTTCCTTCTCCTATTCCTAGGCAACGTATAATCTCCCCAGCCAGATGTAATCCGGTTGATCAAAATGTATGTTTGTACAAAAAAATGTCCACGAAATATTTCCTTTATTTACCGGCCGTTCGCGTCTCACTTGTTTATTCGCCCACACTCAAAAAAAAGAAGAACCTCCTTTTCTTGTTACAGACTCTTTTATATCCAGCTTAGATGCATTTGCAAATGTAGTTTGGTAGCTACTGCACTAAAACCGATAACGGTGACGTTGACTACATTTCTTCTCGTGGTGTTGTTGCAATGTGTTTATTATTTTCTTTCCTTGTTTATGCTTTCTGCTGGTTTGCATCACTGCTTCTCACAAGAACATCACTCTCGCTCTCTCTTCGCTCATACCGTATTTTATTTAAGTTACGACGGTCGTGTAGGAAGTTTTGGTTCCTGAAAAATAGAAGGCGATGACAGACGTCTTCCTACAAATGGATGTAATTCATCTTCCGACACGGAAACATTGAATTAAATGCGTTTATGGACACTCGTGTGCACATATATATTATATATTACATTATTATTATACCTATCCAATAATATTATACATAAGTACTTTAAATGTATTTGTTTGTTGTGGCAAAAATTCCAGGAAGTTTGGAACTATTTCCGCCAACGACACCTAACTATTTCAGCTCACGCCACTCTTGCTGATCCGCCACATGCTCTTCATCTCGGATACTGTGAACCATATAAGCTGAAGGCATTCAGTTTGAAAAGGCTTTTCAAAGATAAATGAGTCTCAGAGACCAACATTGTATCAGAGTCCTCCCTATTTAATTTGTCTTTAATTATTTTCAAAATAAATAATATTAAAAATGTAAAAGTTGCTTATTCTCAAATATTCGAAAAGCTTTGATATCGAGGAAAAATCTTTGAATCTAACTCTTTAATCGAAAAATATTCATAGGTCACTCACTATTGATTGCAATAGAAAATTAAATTAATGAATCTTTCATTAAACATGTTGCACATACATTGTATGTATGTACTTCTGTACAGATATACTCCGTTCATGCGTCGGTGAAAGCTCTATAAGATTTCGCGCAGCAGAATACATTTAGCACTCTTAATTGCCTTTTTTCTAATATATTCATCAAGTTTTATTAATTTCGTTGGTGTTAGCGTTTTTTTTTTTAAGGGGAACAGCTCGTCTTGGTTATAAACAATTGACAAAGCTGAAAGTTTGAAAAAACGCTTAACGATACAATGTTAATTGAATCAACAAGATGTATTGTTATCTGTTGAAATAATTCGCTTCATGGCAAAAAACACTTGTCCACCATATACTAAATTTTATATCCGTAAAAACTAAACTTATTTCTTACTAAATTTTATCTAACAAATGCCTTTTAGTTATTTATTTAGCTGTTAGCAAATAGTTTGCTCTATGTATTATGAAAGGGATTACAAAAGTTATATACGACTACCTTAGTAAGCATTCATGAGCAAAAAAAGTATACACATATTAGAATTCCCTTACAGGTAAATATGCCATGACAAAATCTGCTACAAAATTAATATGAAATACGTGTATTTATATACATATGTATGTACATACGAGTACATATCAACATAATGGCAACATTAAAAAAATAGACAAATCCATACACTCAAAAGTAGTCTTGATATCAAATTCCGACTGGGATATTGAAGGAAACAACAAAATATGTATGTATGTATATAGAATCTACAAAAGAACGGAATTCAAAATATGCTTCTCTTCACTCAAGGTAAAAAACACTATACTAGGACAAAAGTTAAACTAAGGAATCGCTCACTAACATTTCCACAACAACTTGAGTAAACTTGTATACAGCCGTATTTTTATATAAACATGCACACAAACGAATCCAAAGAGTGCTGATTTAGAAAAAAGGAGTAGAAAAACATTTGGAATTTTATATAAACAAATTTTTATTTTTTTTTTATTTTAAATCTACTCCGATGGAATTTCACTTGTGGTATTATTTTATCATTCCATTCTTTCACTTGAGTTCTCTTATGGACCGTACCAAATATGTATGTACATATGTATGTATGTATATTGAAAGGAAGACTGACTAAGAGTTAAAGCTCACGATGACGATGTGATGATGATGGTGACGATAGGAAAACAGGTTGATAGGGGTTAGACATGCTCAGGCGTATCTAACAAGTTGGTTAAAATTATTTAAAATATAATAATAATTTTTGGTAAATAAAACTTTTTATAAAAAAACTCCTGAGAAATGTTTTTGATGTAAATTCTTTCAAACTAACAGCATGTAAAATACATTAAAAAAATTATAAATGTATGGGTATATATGTTAGCATAACATTTTATGCAAAAACAAAAGTACTGTGGCATTTAACACAAGATAGTAATAACTAAAGAAACCATTAACTCAGCAAATCTTGGGTGGAGGGAACAAGGTGCTGCTAAAGGGACAAGACTATATCAATGGTAACAAAAATATTCACTTAATTTTATAATTCGTCACACCATACTTTTTCATAATTGTGTAATAGAAACTCCATTCTCGGAAAAATTATAGGAAAAACATTGCAAGTAAAGTGGCTATTTCACAGCGAGCATGTTGGCTGTTGGCGATCTATTTCAGCAGGAAATGGATACGAGAATAGTCCCCTGATCGGTCATCAAGTGATAGGAACCAGTCCGAGTTTTACCACTTCCTATGAAGTGAACCAGTCATATTTACATGTGTATGGCCTAGGATGGGGTCAATTGATATTTTGTATGCACTTTTTGACAGAACTATCGTATAATAGTAATAAAAATTATACATTAATATCGGAATGAATAATTTGCTCATTATTATAAAAATATTTGATGTGCCTTCCATGATAAGGTTTTAATATGCTTAGTAATTTACAGGTCTGCAAAAAATATTTTATTTTGCACTGGTTTGCGTATTTTTAGAAGATAGCATATATTAGTCGATCAAAAAACAAATATTTTTTTAGAGTTAGTATATTTCGTTGGAAAAAATATGGTTTTTCTTAAATACACATTTACAGCCTTATTTATAAAAATTATTATGACTTTATAAAGACTTTTTAAGAAAAATTATTATGGAAATTTGTTCTAAAAACCTTTTTAAAGTCCTAATAAGTTTTTTAAATAAGCACAGAGAAAAAAACTGCCTAATAAAATCAATAAGATTTTCTCTATGAAATGTTTTTAGGCTAAGGTGTATCCCAGCAGAAAGAAGCGAAGATTTTTTCATAGAGATTCCTTACTGTTTTTATGTGGTAAGTCTTATTAATTTTATCAAAAAGAAAATAAAAGAAGAAAATCAAGAAGAAATCTTATTATTCACAACTTTTTTTTACTCAATTTCCGTTATTTTTGTCACCAAAAAAACAATCCATAGAGAAAATCTTCTTGATTCTATTAGGTTTTCTTATAAATTGTAAACTATAGGGATTTCTTATTGATTTCATTAGGTTGCCTTATTGATTTTTTCAAAAAGGTTTTCCTTATTGATTTCATTAGGTTGCCTTATTGATTTTTTCAATAAGGTTTTCTTCTTGATTTTATTAGGTTCCTATATGAATGTGTGTAAAGCATCTTATTAATTTTCTTCACAAGGAAATCTTCTTGTTTTTATTAGGTTTCTTGTTATTTCATATCTATAAATAAACATAGGGACAATTTTTTTCATGATATTTTTCGTTCTTGTATAAGCATATTTTTGTACAATAATTTCAGTGCGGATTCAGGCTGCTTGTTAGCATATTTGTTAGAGTTCTTGTCTATCAGTCAGAAGGTTGCTGGTTCAATACTTGTCTTCTCCCAAGTAATAAATATGTATGTATCGTGAGTTAGTTAATTAAGAATATAATATAATATCTATGTATGTATGTATAAATAAATAACATCTAAATATACTACATACATACATACATATATCGTACAGAATTTAAATGAAAATACATAAGTACAATTTTTTTCATGTTTTATTAGGTTGCCTAATAAAATCAAGAAGAAAATCTTTTTGAAAAAATCAATAATATAACACAATAAAAACTACAAGGTTTCTTATTGATTTTTTCCGAAAGGTTTTCTCTATGAAATTAATAAGATTTCCTCATTGAAAATAAACCATAGAGATATCTTATTAATTTTTTTCTATTTTATGAGGTATTTATTAGGCACTGTTTTCTCTGTGAGGCTGTTATTTTTTAATTAAATTGTGAAATCTTTTAGTCATTACTGGATATAAAAATTTAAAATC
This sequence comes from Tachina fera, assembly GCA_905220375.1. NCBI lineage: Eukaryota > Metazoa > Arthropoda > Insecta > Diptera > Tachinidae > Tachina > Tachina fera. Next base: position 98,784,091 of record LR999965.1, on the reverse strand, counting down.
TACAAGAAATACTTAAAATACCATAAAAAATTACTTAAGCCTGACTGAAAGCCTCTTCACTCTCCAGTGTAACAGGGTCACTCTAAATTATCGCTTTAGAAAGCTGATATCATTGACTAAAATCGGTCCATACATTATCAGGCCTGTCACAGAAATTATTCGGAATGGTTTTGATTCCGAGTTTTCATTTCGATCAAGTTGTTTTTACCTTCTTCAGACTTTGCTCGATTTACTCCATTCCGACAAATTTTAGATTTGTTATTTTTCAGTTACATGTGGCAATATTGTGCGTTAAATGTGGCTACATTGTGTAAACCAAAACAAAAACATATGTTTATTAAAGAAGAAAACAAAATAAAGTAAAGAAATAACAATTTATATAAAAGTTACAAAAAATTAAAATAATAAAATAGTGGGAGTTTCAATTATTTTAGTATTGAATACACAAAACCGTCAACATTCCGTTGAAAAGTTACGTCGAAGAAGCTTAAGAGATGCCTCAGATCCACTATCTAATCCTGACACAGTGTAAGTATTCTCAATTTGTTGCAATCAAGTAATTAAGTGTAATTCTGTATTTTAAGTTTTATCAGTTATTATCGTTTAAACAAAGAAGCAATCGTAATGGTTTTACAAAAATAATTACAAATAAAATAAAAATAGCAATAAATTGTAATTGAAAGCTTAAAAAAAGGGTTTCTTTGAACAAATAAAAATCTTATGCACTTGTTTTTGTACAAACAGGTACAAAAACTACTTATTCGACCACAAAATTAAAAGTGATTTCAATTCGAGAAAATTGATCGATTTTCGTTTTCTGAAGAAGCTTTTTTCGGATTAAAACGAATTTCGATTAAAATGTATTTCTGTGACAGGCCTGTATGTTTCTATTCGATTAACAACTTGAAATTTATACATACATTACCAATTTTTTTATCGGAATCCCTATGTACTAATATGTTAAAAGTGACCATATCTTAAAAATTAGCCATAGGATATCAAAATCTTTAACAGATTCGTGTTTGGCATGACAAATTCTGATAAAAATATAGTTAATAATTTTTTTTTTAATATTGTTAATAAGTTAACATGGGAGTTAGAATTTATTTTCGCCAAAAGAAATTATACCTTGACATAGCAGAATAAGAAAAATTTATTTCGGATTTTATTTAAGAGTCAATGACCGGAACTCATTTAAACAGGTATTTTCCCATTTATTTTATATGGAACATTTTCAATGTTCAATGTTAATGTTTTTTAGAGCAATAAATCGGGCAAATCAAAGCGGGGAGCAATTGAGTGGAAACTACAGTACATACAGACACGTACGTATGTATAAATAAATATATAATATTTCTCATTTATCCCTCTTGTTTATTTTTAATAAAGTTATTTATTGTTAAATAAGCATTTAACAATACGCGTGCACTACCGATAACTTACAAGCAAACCACTGAACTCGCATATCTCCCTGAAAAATATTAAGTTTAAAAAACTTAATATAGTTTGGTTTCTGATAACTTTATATTGTTATTTATGCTAGATTATTTTAATATAGTATAGTATAGGCATAGATTAAAAACTTCATTCGATAAATAAACTTTGTACAAAAAGAAAGGAGTTAAAATAAAATAAAATATATAAAAAACGAATATCATAAATTGTTCTTCCTTTTTAAAATCGTTTTGCCAAACGTTCTGACATATTTTTAAACGACCACACATTTGTTTCAGAAAACACAATATTGTTTTCTCAACCATTCCAAGCCCATATCTTTTCTCTGTGTGTATTTGTAGTAACACTAAATTTTGACATTAAATCAGTATAAAAAAAACGCTTCAAAATTACCCATGAATTTGTAGCTGCAATAATTCTGTTGAAAAAGGAAAAAAGCCTAGGTCGAATTGGGTCGAATTTTTAGTTAATACCACCCTGTAATCATAATTTTCACAAATACCCCTGGACTTCATCTCAATTATTTTCTATATTTTGCAGGAAGTTATAACCTAATAGTTTGATGCTTATCTTTTTTCCACTTATAATCTTATATAGATCTTAATATCTTAACTTACCTCATGCTTTGGTACATACATACATATGGGCATGTCTACAAGAATATCAACTTTTTGTAGCATACGACACCAAGCAAAAATGCTTATTTTTTTCAAAGATAACGAAACTTGTTTTTTAATTCTTTATATATATGTGTAGGCCGGCAGCAGCTCTAAGTTAGGTAAAATTTTAAGAAAAATTGAGTCACGTTGTTTAGAAATACAAGGTTAATTGCTTGCTGTCGCACGCTACAAAATAGTGGAATTTTTAGGAGAATTACCCATATGTATGCTTCAAATCCGCATTAAAAAAATTAAAGTTTTTTTTTAATGACTTGACAGCTTAAAAGTTTTCTTCTATAAAACAGTAATATGTGTCTGTTTTCATTTGAAATAATGTGGACAAACTTTCCTACAATCGAATAAATTCTTTTAAACACTTCCGCTCTACAGTAAACTGATGGCAATGGTTAAATGGGTAACAGGCAAAATATACAATTCAGTACCAAAGGGAAACGTTGCCAAAGTCATGTGTTGTTAAGTTCAATTAGATGTCTACAAAGGACCTGATTTATCGACACGAGTCGTAATATGCGTAAATCATTTCTTTTGCAGAATCAGAGTTCACGGTTATGAGTGAATACATCGAGATTATTCGAACACCACCAAAATGATTTATTTTTTTTAATATATTATTTATAGAAATAAATTATCTTATATAAATCTTTTTATAACAAACCTTTTTATTGCGATACAAAAGAAAAAACATGTAGAATATAGAGTTGCAAAATTTTTATTTGCATTAAGTACTTTTAAAGATGCTGAGTATCTAGTATGCATCCAGAGATTGAAAAAACCAAGTACATATAGTCTAACGCTCCACTACATAAAAACGTTCATTCATATCAAATTAAGTCATAAAATTATTTTACATATACCCAATTAAACATTTAATAAATCGATTTTTTTCAGTTGAACAACAATAATACATGTTGAGTTCCACTTTTAAGCATTGTTCAAAAACCCGTGAATGCACTCAATAATTATTAATCATAATACAAAAGTTAGTGAATTCTATTAATATTGTTTACTTACACTCGATTAGCTGACAAACAAAAATTTTTAATAAAAAGATATCATATTACATATATGATCATATAAAAAATTAGAATAAATTTCAAGAAGCATAATCGATTATATAGAAAGAAAAAAGCCAAGTCAAGTTTTTTACTTATTTTTAGTACGAAATATACTTAAAAACTTAAGTACGAATATCACTAACATTTACTTAAAACAAGCCGAAAACAAGATTACTTTGGGAAACTAATCCAGGAGCACATTTAAAGTACGACTGCTTGTACAAACTTTATACACATATAAAAATAAGAATAAAACAAGTAAGAGTGCTACATTCGGCTGTGCCGAATCTTATATACCCTTTACCAAAGTGCGTTTATGTAGTATAGAGATACATACATAAGCACAGAGATATGTAGGTACATATTAATTTTGTGAAAAAATTCATACTTTTTGTGCAAATTTTAGGTTTTAGGCATTATGTTTAATTTGGTGCTTTTTTTGCGATTTTTTTCATATAGGCAATTTTTTGGTTTTGGCGATTTTTTCGGTTTTTGGCGTTTTTTTTAATTTTGGCGTTTTATAATTTTTGGCGATTTTTTCGTTCTGGCGATTTTTTTGATTTTGACGATTTTTTTTCATTTAGGCGATTTTTTTATTTTTTATATGTTTTATTTTTTTGTGGCAATTTTTTTAGTTTTTTTTTCTCGTTTTGACGATTTTTTTCGGTTTTTGGCGTTTTTTTAATGCTGGCGACTTTTTTCTTCTGGCAATTTGTTTTATTTTGACAATTTTTTTCATTTAGGCGATTTTTTTATTTTTTGGCGATTTTTTTTCATAGGCAATTTTTTTTTGTTATGCCGATTTTTTCGATTTTTGGCGTTCTTATTTCTTTTTGGCAATTTTTTTAGTTTTGGCGATTTTTTTTCGGTTTTTGGCACTTTTTTTTAATTTTGGCGTTTTATTTTCGTTTTGGCAATTTTTTTTATTTTGGCGATTTTTTTTTCATTTAGGCGATTTTTTTTAATTTTTGGCAATTTTTGTTCATATAAGCATTTTATTTTGCTTTGGCGATTTTTGCGGATTTTGGCGTTTTTTTTGTCATTGTGGAAATTTATTTTTAGTTTAGACACGTTTTTCTCGTTTTCGCGATTTTTTTCGGCTTTTGACGTTTTTTTTCACTTTGGCGATTTTTTTCGTTTTGGCGATTTTTTTTAAATTTTTGGCGATTTTATAATTTTTGGATTTTTTAGTTTTACCGTTTTTGAAAATTTCAAGAGTTTAACTCTTACAGTTTCCAAGATATAGCAATTTGTTAAAATTACATAGTCAAAATTGCATTAACTGATGGACAACCCTTTAATTAAATTTTTTTTATTACAGTGTTAATTGTTGTGGCATATATAAAAATAAACTAATTTTACAAATTTCAAGTGTCAATATGCATATGTACATACATAATACAATTGTATGTATATTACATGGGATTTTAAAAGTATTCGTCGCTCATTTTGGAACACCCTTTTATATATTTGTTGTTGTAGCGACCAAAGATTTACATACACTGTCCAAATTTCAGACCCATAGCTTTTACCGTTCCTGAGAAAATAGCCTTCTTCCTAAAACATGAAATATGTTTAATTATTAGAAAAAAAGTTAAAGTTTTCCAACCCTGGAAACGTTTTTTAATTTGTTAAGTTTTTAAAATTTTTTTTTAATTATAAACACCAATTTTATTCATACCGAAGTATAATAATAAGTTAATTTAATAAAAAAGTAATAAAAACTTGTTTTCGGTAGTTATTTTCTATGGGAATATTGAGTATGAGTTTTCCAGCTCTGAAACCGTCTGCTCGATTTTGCTGATTTTTAATAGCAACATTTTTCGGAAAATTTCTGACACACCAGTCCAAGAACGAAGTCTCTAGCTCTTCTGGGAGCTTGGGAAAACCGATTTAACGTACAGACAGACGGACAGACGGACAAACGGACATCGCTTGTTCGCCTTCCCTATGCATAAGGATCCAGAATATATATACTTTATGTGTCTCTTATTAATATTGTAGAAATTACAAACGGAATGACAAACCTATATATACCCTTTTACCATTTTTTGGTAAAGGGTATAAAAACTTTTAACCAAAAAATTTCAAGTTCATTAGTGTGCTTGCGATTGAAATTCAATAAAATTAAAAAAATATATTAAAAATCAATACATTAAAATAAAAATAATATTTGACTTCCTAACGGAAAATGTTTTACTTAAGTGTGACTAAGTGCGGTTGATTTTTAATACTCGTGTTCAAATGTGTGTTTTAAATAATATAAAAGATAATAAAAAAATTAAAAAATAATATAAAAGTTTATTAATATAATATCAATATTAATAAATAAATAAATAAAATAAAAAGTGGAAGCAGATCAGGACTCCAAACTGCTCCAGTTTCTGAGGGGCTTAAATTGTGAAGCTGTTTCTGAATCCTTGAAGAGTAAGTAAAATATATGGGTTTTTTTATCGAGTGTGCATGTTGCTTTTAATAAGTTCCGTTACACATACGGCAATTTTAGTTGAGCACAGTTTTAGTTCAATAGCGGGAAAGGAAAATACGATAGTTCCAATCTTCATTATTTTCTCTTTCATATTCCGTAAGCTTAAAACAACAAAATATCAGCCAAGTGGCCGCCACGACCTCAGCGGTACATAAGGCATAATTTCAGTTCTTTGCCGTTAAACTGCCCATTTAGTTCATTCTTTAACTCTTGAATTTTTGCTGGCTTATAGACGTACACCTTTTCTTTCAAGTAACCCCAAAGAAAGAAGTCCAACGATGTCAAATCACATGATCTTGGCGGCCAATTGACATCGAAACCTTGTGAGATAGCACGGCCATTGAATTTGTCACGCAAAAGAGCCATTGTTTCGTTAGTTTTGAAAGGTTTCAAAATAAGACAGTTTTTTGCTCTCCTGATACATATGTAGCTGATTTTGTCGGAGCAACGACGATATGAACATATGCATATATGTATGTATTTCAATTAGTTATTGCTTCAAAATTCAAATTTGGATATAATTTGCTATTAATATATTTCAATTATTTAACCAATTATATTTCAAATGAAATTAAAATGCCTATATAAACGATTTTGTCCTGGTGTTTCAGATCATATATAATCAGTCTATAGCTACAACCGACTGTAAGTGTAAGTTCCCATTTTGTTTCCAGTAAAACAATCTATTATTTAAAGCTCAGTATTTTCAATGTGTTTCAACGAGTTGCTTTAAGACAGTATTTATTGTGTACTGTCAATAAAATGTAGACTCAATTGGCTTTAATTCTGTGAAATATTTATTACATTTATTTCAAATAAGATTGTGTGTTCTTACATCTGGATTTTCCTTAGTTTGTGTAGTTATCTCTCACTTTCACTCCCAAACACTTTCTACTCTGCATAGTGTGTATGGATTTGTATTGAATTGTGATTGCAGAGAAGTGTCAACACAAAAATAGCAATGTCATTTCTAACACAGTATAAATTTAACTCACTGAGATATTCAATGACTGTTTAACAGGCTGTTCAATAATTTTCCAAAAAGTCAAATATTTATATGCATGAGTACATACCCTGTAGGAAACGTCACTAGTGAATCATTATACCTACGGTGACCATTCGTCCTGTATTATACAGGACAGTACTGTATTTGGGAGCCCTGTTCTGTATAAATTATTCATTAGATAAAAAACGTTGTAATGTTTAGTAGTTTATTTACTGTTCAGTATTTGTTCTGTATTTTCATGACTCAAGCCGCATTAAAAAATTAACGTAGTTTCTGCAAAAATTGATTTTAAAAGTCGCCAAAATCAGTTAAGTGTATTTTTTTTTAATATACATTTTCATAATAAATTTGTTTTTATTTGACACTTTTTTAATATAAATTTTTGTCAAATAATCATAAAAATTTAGCAGAAAATCACCAAAAGCAGAAATAAAATCGCCAAAAATTTTTTATGTAAATTTTTCTCATCCAAATTCAAGACACATTAATTATTAAAATTAATACAATAACAGTCATCAAAATCAAATTGTTTTAATTTCTTGAAGACGAGTTTTGGTAGGATCAATTTTTTTAAATTACTCCTACAAGAAACTATTTTCCTGAATAACAAAAATTTTTTTTCTTAAAAAATCAACAAACAAACAAATTTAGTTATCGCCGAAAAATGACCATGTAACTAAACTAAAAATTTGGACACCAAAAAAGCTGAAAAACCGCCACGTTTGGCTAGAAATTGACATATCGCACTGCCCTGGTGGCGAGGTGTATTTGTGTGAAATGTATTGGAATCACTGAAAAACTCAATTTCCTGAAAATACGAGTTAGGGCCTTTCTACTTGTGACCATCGATATGTAGATTAGCATTAGATTACATTTTAAATTTTTTTAATTTAAAAATCTAGACAATCAATGAACTTCAATATGTTTAATATGTCTGAAAAGTTGATTGCACTTTAGTTGCTGTTTGTTAAATATTTCCTTCTTCTGTATTTTAGTTTAAATATTATGGTCACCGTTATTATACCCCAGACAATGCTGTTTGCTATAGACATTTAACATGTGCGTATCATTGAAAAGCAAATACTGGTATTGGTAAGGGCCATATGAAGACATTGCAAGCAGCTTGTCACTAGTACATTTAAATAAATCCAGTATACAATTTTGATAATGAAACTGCATACTTTGTTCACATTTGGGTGTTTTATTAAACAACAAACATGTATATAAAAAATGAAAGTTATTCATAAAATGCATAAAACAGCAGGAATTAGAGATTTTGTAGGGATTTTGTGTGTAATTTCTATTAAATACATAAGTAGGCACTTATATGTTAATCAAACATATTCCGCCGTATTCATAAAAAATCTTGAAGGTTTATTAAGCACTTATTTCACGTATTTCTATGGGAAATTTGTCAAATAAACCTGTAACAAACCTAAAATATTTTTTATGAATTCGGCGGCTTATGTTTCGCTTAATTAGTAAAGTAAAACACTTACGTATGGATGTAAAAGTCAAACTAAAATTTCCATAAATGGGACCTTTCACTTAAAAATGTTTAATTTTCACATTTTCTATTTTTATACAATATGGATTGTTGTTTTGTTTTTTGTAATATCTTTTTGTGCATCAATACATTTATATTAACCTTTTAATTTGATTACTTTGTATGAACACTTACATACATTTTTGTAAACAATTACATACATTTTGCGTCATCTCACTTTTATTTTCAACAAACAAATAAAACATTAAGAAGAAGCATGGTTGTATGTATCTGTATTTTCTAGTTTTAAACACTAATAAGTCCCGACGTGATCTGGAATGTTATATTTGTTCACTTATGCATACGGCTGTTTGTTTTTATATATAGTTACTAGCTTAAACTTATGTGAGTTGCTACGCCCGCGCCCAATTTCTAGGAAATAAACAATTCTAGTAAACTTTTTCCATCATGAATAAAAATTTTGGAAATCGGTCCAAAATGACAAATATATTTGAAAATAATTTGTTCTGGAGGGCACTTTCCCCCTCAAAAATTTTCATTCGTGTACCAATTCCAAAGTAAAAAATTGTTTTGAAATTTGGTCCACAAACGAAAAAGTAATGTAATAATCCATTTTTTTGCGGGCACATTTCGCCACCCCATTTAAAAAAAACTTGATTGAACATCTTCCGTATGCAAAAAGCATTTTGCAAATTGGTCGTCAATTGACGAAGTTGTTTGATAACTAATTATTGATGCGACCAATTTGGAAATTGGTCCACATATAATGAAGTTATTTGACAATCACTTTTTAAACTGGTAGACACTCTTCGCCCCTCTCCTCAATTTTCAAAAAAAAAAAATAGTTGAATTTTCCCATACGCAAAAATATGGGCATTTCCCATGGAAAAATTAAATGGTGATCATTATAAAAAAGTCTATGTTTTTATAATAGAATGGTTTCATAGCATATCTCAGCTGTTTTACATGAGGAAATTGGGCTGGAAGCTGGAAAATTTTATATATTCTTTTTAAGCTACTGCTAACGACATTTTTATATATGTATAATTATTTTACATGCAAAAAATATTTATGTTTGCACTCTTTCTTCAAAATCTCTCTATTACAATCAATTAAGAAGAGAAAAATGTAAAGAGAACAAAAACAAGAGCTGCAACTTTGCCCCAGAAAGTATATCAAAATTCCGAACAGTTTGCAAGACATGAGCCTGAGAAAATGCAATGACACCAAGGCCCCAATTCTTTGGGAGCCATAAAAAAAGTGCATGACTTGGGGCAAAACTGGGAGAAAATGTACTTTTAAGAAAAGATACGAGTATTAAACTGTATTTTTCGGAAAAGTAACTTTTAAGAAAATGTGCTTATAAGAAAACGTACTTTTTTGAAAGGGTTCTTATATAAAAATGTACTTTTATGAAAAAGTAATTTTGGTAAACAACTTTTGAGAAAAGGTACTTTTGGAAAAAGGTACTTTTATGAAAAGGTACCTTAATGAAAAGGAACTTTTATGAAAAGGTACTTTTATGAAAAGGCACTTATATGAAAAGTAACTATTAAGCAAATGTATTTTTAAGAAAAGGTACTTTCAGAAAAGGGTACTTTTAGGAAAAAGTGCTTTTAGAAAAATGTATTTTGAGGAAAATTAACTTTTAGCAAAAGGCATTTTAGTAAAAGATACTTGTGGAAAAAAAACTTTTATAAAAAGGTACTTATGGGGAAAAGTACTTTTATGACAAGCTACATTTATGAAAAGGTATTTTTAAAATAAAGAACTTTTAGGAAAGAGTACTTTTATGAAAATATTAAGGAAAAAGTACTTTTAGAAAAAGTATCTTCCTTAGGAAAAGAGACTTTTAGAAAAATATATTTTAATGAAAACAAATTTTATGAAAAGCTACTTTAAGGAAAAAGTACTTTTAGAAAAAATACCTTTAAGAAAATATTGTTTTATTAAATGAATTTTTTTTAAACAAGTACCTTAAGGAAAAAGTACTTTTAAAAATGGTCTCTTTTGTTATGTAAATTTTATTTGGAAACTGGTCTTTCTGAAAAATGCATTTTTAAACAAGGTACATATGTACATACTCCGATAAAAATATTTTTTGTTATATGTTATTTTTGAGAGAGATTTTTTGAAAAAGGTATTTTTGAAGAAGGTACCTTCTTCAAAAACATAATTTTTGAATAGGAATTTACAAAAAGGTTATTATTTCTGAAAAATATACTATTCTTATATATAATATTTGAAAAAATAACTTTTTCAAAATAAGTATTTGTTTGAAAATTTACTTTTTAAAAACGGTACTGTTTGAAAAAAATATTTTTGAACGAGTGTATTTTTATAAACGTCCATTTTAGAAAAGATTTATTTTGAAAAACCAACCATTTTGAAACTTATACTATTTGTATAAGATACAAAAGAAAGTACTTTTTGATTATACATTGGAAAAGATAATTTCTTAAATGTACTTTTTGGAAAATTAAATATCTTAAAAATATACTTTTGGCACCAGATACTTTCTTAGAAAAGCTACTTTTTGAAAAAAAAAATACTAATAGCTGATCAACTGCCATTAACAGCTGTTATTTACTGCCACTTTCCCACATTTTTTACGTCTTAGACGCATTTTTGTTTGGTGGCAAATAGTTTTGTTTGTTTACCTCCAATAAATATTTTATGGTCGGACTACGACAAGAAAATATTTGTCGGTTTTCTTCAAATTTTTTCCCTTAATAAACAGTGAGAGTTGTAACGAATTTGATTTGAATTCACCATTACGCAGGCCGTATTAGCAGGCCTTCAACGTTTAATTATTTATTTACATTCTTTTTGTATTTAGATGGCCTTAGAGGAATATAATAATGAAGATACTGGTGCAACACATTTTCTGCAATTAAATGATGATTGTCTGGTAGAAATATTCAAATATTTAAACATACATGAAGTATTTTCTTTATTGGGTTGCATTTGTAAAAGAATCGACGAAAGACTTGCACTGGTGAAACATTTGTCTCTTTATCTCAAAGATCCACCTGTATTTAGCGTAAAGCAAATCGAGATTTTGGGCCGTAGCTTAACAAGCCTCTACATAAGCTCTGGTTACTCTTTGTACTCAACTTTAACGCTTAATTACCTGCGACCGATCTGTTATCAGGAAACACTTCAATTTCTTACCCTACATTACGTACATTTTGATGAGAGTTATCAAAAGTGTTTAATGCATGTGGCAGCACAGTTGCAGTTTCTGGGCTTAAGCTATTGTCAATTAACGGACGATTTGTTGAGTCCAATTCTGGAAAGAGCCGACAAACTTCGAACGCTGACTGTGTTTGGAAACTACAATTTGAGATGTGAATCGCTGAGATATTTGAAATCGAAAAAAATAAGAGAACTGAAAGTGGAACTGAATTCGAATTGTAGACATGAAATACAAAAGTTCATGGAGAGAAATCCTCAAGTTATTGTAACGATTTTTGCCATTGGCTATTTAGGATATATTGTATAAAATGTAATTTATGGTATGCCATTTAGCATGGATTTTTGACCACGAAGTCAAATTCCACATCACTGTGATTTATTCATATAATGAAAAAAAAATAAGTATAAGCATAAATATTAAATATATACATATATGTAAGTAATTTTTAGTTTGATTTTTATAAAAAAAATAATAAAAAAACCTTAAGAAAATTTACTAAAATCGTTGGCAGTAATCGCATTTTGTTTAACAAAGCAAACGTGTTTCGCTGATAAACATGTGGAAACACTGGTCTAAGCTGAAGTAATCAGGGGAAAAATTACAAAATTAGATATCTATCGAAATGTCTATACAAACACGAATAAAGTTGTAGGAAATTTTTTTCGTTATCGATTGCCGCAATTTGATCCAAGGTTTATTTGGAAACTTACTTTCACTTTCTGCTATTCTAAAATGCGATAGAAAGCATACATATGCTTACTTTCACATACTTGTTCGTTCATCTCCCTTCATCGACGCCAATTTTAGCGCGTAAATATAAAATAAAGAAAAAATAAAAACAAAGTGCTTATATGGTCCCCACTAGTGTTAATTGAGCTTTAATTTTATTCGAATACAATACGAATTGTTTAAGTTTTCGAAAGAAATTATTAAATAATTTCACTTTCACTATGTATTGTTTGTTTTAAACTTACTTATCATTTCCAATGTTTAGTTTTTTATCAATTTATTTTTTAATTCCATTTTGTTTTAATTTTTTTTATATACTCGTATGTAAGTCAGCTGTTTTCAATATTACAAAAAATGTATTACTGGAAATAAGAGGAATCATCTAGATTATACTTGAATGCCTGTCTGTAGTACGCAGCCACGTAAACCAACCCACCTGAACGTTCGACGATGAAGATGTGAAGCTCGTATTCCCGAATAGTGCTGAATAACAAAATATCAAGGCTGGCAACCGAAACAAATAACGGTATTGGTATTGATACCGGTACAACAATTTTTTAAATTTCGGTATCGGTAACGGTATCGATATTTTTTATTTCGGTATCAGTATTACCGGTATTTTTATTAAAAAATAATTTATTAAAAAAGCAAAATAAGGAAACTGCAGTTGAAACTTTTAAACAACATAAAAAGTAAATACATACAATGTATGTATATTACACACGAAGTACATGTAGAATTGTATGCACTTAGTGATGTGGGAATATTCGTTTTCGAATTCCCGAATATTCGGTTTTTTTAGATATTCTTGTTTGCACTCGCCAAATTCAGACGTAACGAAAATATTTAAATATTTCAAATCAATTAATAAAAAATATTCTTGCAGCCAACCTAAAAACGAACAAAACAAATTTTCGTGTACAATTAACATTTAGATAGTTAAAGTAAGTACCTTTCTTCCTCACCTCAAGAAAGCAATATTTAATTTCAGATATAAGAATTTCGAAAATTATTCTCCATCATCTCTATCAACCCACTAATCCTATATTTGAATAATACCTATTTTTGGTTATAAATACTAAATTCCAAAGCTGTATTCAAAAAATGTATCACGCCACTTTAAAACAAGATATGTTTTTAAATATGTATTTCCCAAAATCTAATCTGCGCACAGCGAAAAATAAGAAGAATACTGCAAAAATACTGAAAAGTTCCATTTTTAATTTAATTTTATTGGAAATTATCGGGAACTCAAATGCAAATTATATTTGTTATTATATTTATGATTTGAACGGGCTAAAGTTCGTGTCGCTTTTTAAGCCAAATTACATGTGATAATTCTTAATGAACAAATAACATCAAAGTTAGTTGTAAATATTCTGACAACACATAGTTGTACGGAACAGCTAGCCGTTTTCGAAGGCCACTAAACCTTCATCATCAGCGTTCTTCTGTGTTTGGTCCACTGTGTGTGGTATTTTTTATTACTTTCTGTGTATTGATTGCATAATTTTCTACCTAACAGAGACTTTTCAGCAGAAAATACTGATTGGCGAAATTATTTTATTATGACGACTTTGACCCGCGCACGAAGGGTTCCGTACGGACGCGAGATATGTATTTCAATACGAAATTTAGTAGCCTATATAAAATATGGTTTTGGCATTTTTTTCGTTTTTGGCGTTATTTTAATTTTGGCAATTTTTTTTTATTTTGGCGATTTTTTTAATTTTGGCGTTTTTTTTTTGGTGATTTTTTCGATTTTTGGATCTGTTTTCCATTTTGTCCATTATTTTAGTTTTGAATTTTTTTCTCGTTTTGGCGATTTTTTCGGTTTTTGGCGTTTTTTTTATTTTTTGGCTATTTTTTCGTTTTGGCGATTTTTTTTTAATTTTGGCGTTTTTCGGTTTTTGGCGTTTCTTCATTTTGGCGACTTATTCATTTAGTCGATCTTTTTTAGCTTTTTTTCTCATTTTGGCGATTTTTTTTTTTGGTTTTTGGCGATTTTTCAATTTAGCGATTCTTTGTTAATTTTGGCGATTTTTTTATATCAACAATTATTTTGTTACTGGCGCCTTTTTCGCATTTAGCGTTTTTTTCGGGTTTTGACGCTTTTTTCATTTTGGCGATTTTTTTCATTAAGACGTTTTTTTTCGAATTTTGCGACTTATTTTAGTGTTAGAAATTTTTTTTTAATTTTGGTGATTTTTTAAATTTTTGGCGATTTTTTTTTGGTTTGGCGATTTTATAATTTTCAGATTTTTTAGTTTTATCGGTTTTGAAAATTTCAAGAGTTTACCTCTTACGGTTTCCAAAATATAGCAAGTTGTCAAAATTACATTCTCAAAATTGCATTAACTGATGGACCACCCTTTAATTTTAATTTTTTTAAAGCTTAGTGTTAATTGTTGTAGTCATACAAAAAACCGATAATTTTACAAATTTCAAGTGTCAATATACATACATATGTACATACAATTATATGTATATTACATGGGATTTTAAAATTTTTCGTTGCTCGTTTTCGAACACCCTTCAATTTTTAATTCTCATGTATTTGTTGTTGTAGCGGTCAAGGTTCTACATACTCTGCCCAAATTTCAGGTCCGTAGCTCTTACGGTTCCTTAGGAAATACCGTGTGACGGACAGACGGACAGACAGCGTAGCGAAAACAATAGGGTTCCTTTTTTCACCTTTGGTGTACGGAACCCTAAAAAACGGCGAAATCCGACTATTTTAAAAATTTTAGTTTAAATTGCATGTAACTTTTGACTTAATTGATTGATTTTGATACCAATAGCTCTTGAATAGAAAAAAAATCCACTTGCAAAAAAATTTTTTTTGTCTGATGAAAAACATGACCTTGGCATCGATTTTAATTTTTCATTAACCCAAGGTCCACTTTTATGCTTTGTGGATCCGCCCCCTTTAAGGATATATAGTCTTTATTCCAGACTTGAGCTCTGTGATACCTCCCTCAATGCTGTGTAAAATTTCATAACAATCGGATAGCTCGTTTAGAAACTGCAGAATTATTTCAAATTTTTTTTACGAAATCCCCACTGTGTATCGGGTACTTTAGGCCCCGCTAGGCATTTATGGCAGCAAACCTCATATTTTAGACAGAGCACATGTAGTATATCAACTAACGAAAAATATCTTTCCGACCAGTTTAATGTGCATATATTTAAAACGCATTCTTCAAAACTTTAAATCTTCGCTTTAGCTTGTGTATCAGCAACAGCCAATATACTAATTTTCCTGATTTCATATACAATAACTGTGGCTTACAATGGCTTTGCTCTTTTCACCAATTCAAAACATTTATTATATATATATGTCTAGAAATACGTTTTTCGTTCCTAAAGGCATTAAACAGCTCACGAAATTTGGTAGTATTTTGCACTAGTGAGGATTATATATGATTGCACTTTCCGGTTGATTAAAAAGACATCGCTTCATAAGAATGTGTAAAGGAGAACAAAAACGTGTTTATAAAAGAAAGTTAATTGAAATACATTTTAGAAATTTTATTTTTGGTGGGAATCCGTACATCGGTACTTACTGGTATAGACGTAGACGGTATTCTGGATACCGGTATTTTCTAATCGAAATGGATTTCGGTATCGGTATCGATACCGGTATCTAATTTTAGCAGTATTTGAATCGGTATCGGTATTTTTACGATAGCGTTTGCCAGCCTCCCAGTTAAAAAAATATGTATGGAGCATATATGATATCCCATATATGATAATATATTTACATACATTTTCATACATGTATGTGTAAATATTCCCTATACAGTATACGAAGCTCATATGCATAATCCATTGATTAAAAAATGCTCTGCAATAAATTAAATTACTAAAAATTTTTTTTGTAATAGCCCATTCAGGCTGACACGAAATTAAGTAATTTTAAGCTTAAATTACGAACGAAATGAAAACTGTTTATGCAGGTACTGAATGACATTTGAGTTAATTTCGCAAACATATTATTCACTGCGGCAGGCATTGAAGTTGTTTTTTCAGTTGAATAAATTCTTTGTTACACTTATACACATATTTCTTTCAAAAATTTTCATAAATGAGAAATTTTTAGATATTTTAATTGAACTGTAGTGAATTTTAATCAGAAATAATTCATAGTTAGGCTCAAGTTCAGTAATTTCAATTCTTATTG
Organism: Tachina fera; assembly: GCA_905220375.1. NCBI lineage: Eukaryota > Metazoa > Arthropoda > Insecta > Diptera > Tachinidae > Tachina > Tachina fera. The sequence continues at coordinate 98,767,789 of LR999965.1, read as the reverse complement.
AATGAAATATTTTTATTAATTAATGTGAGTTTCTAAAGATAAAGATAGTGATACTTATAAATGTGTTTACCAAAGGTAAATCAATTGTATACACAACAATCGTTTCTCATATTCCGTTTCATTGTACATTTAAGTTAAATAGCTGATGTTAATAAGAATCTCTACCCAAGTAGATAGACTAGGGTGCTGATGAAGTGCGTGGCTGCACAGAAAAGTATCGGTATTTCCCCCAGCTTAAAGTCTAAGTTTAATTTTTCTTCTCTTCTTTAGAAACTCACATTAATTAATAACAAGTCAGAGTGCTATATTCGGCTGTGCCGAATCTTATATACCCTTTACCAAAGTGCGTTTATGTAGTATAGAGATACAAACATAAGCACAGAGATATGTAGGTGCATATTCATTTCGTGAAAAAATTCATACTTTTTTTCTAGTGCAATTTTTAATTTTTTGGCATTATGTTTAATTTGGTGCTTTTTAAATTTTGGCGATTTGTTTCATATAGGCAATTTTTTTTTGGTTTTGGCAATTTTTTTCGGTCTTTGGCTTTTTTTAATTTTGGCGATTTTTTTCGTGCTGGCAATTTTTTTGATTTTGACGATTTTTTCATTTAGGCGATTTTTTTATTTTTTATATATTTAATTTTTTTAGTTTTGACAGTTTTTTTCTCGTTTTGGCGATTTTTTTCGGTTTTTGGCGTTTTTTAATTTTGGCGATTTTTTTTCGTTTTGGCGATTTTTTTGATTTTGCCGATTTTTTTTCATTTAAGCGATTTTTTTAATTTTTGGCATATAGGCAATTTTTTTGTTTTGGCGATTTTTTCCGGTTTTGGCGTTTTATTTTTTAATTTTGGCGATTTATTTTCGTTTTGGCGATTTTTTTTGATTTTGGCGATTTTTTTTCATTTAGGCGATTTTTTTTAATTTTTGACGATTTTTGTTCATATAAAAATGTTTTTTTTTGTTTTGGCGATTTTTGCGGATTTTTGTCATTGTGGGATTTTTTTTTGTTTTGACACTTTTTTCTCGTTTTGGCGATTTTTTTCGGTTTTTGGCGTTTTTTTAATTTTGGCGATTTTTTTTCGTTTTGGCGATTTTTTTTCATTTAAGCGATTTTTTTTAATTTTTTTCATATATGAAATTTTTTTTTTTTTGATTTGGCGATTTTATTTCGGTTTATGGCGTTTTTTTAATTTTAGCGATTTATTTTCGTTTTGGCGATTTTTTTTTGATTTTTGCGATTCTTTTTCATTTAGGCGATTTTTTTTTAATTTTTGGCGATTTTTGTTCACATAATCATTTATTTTTGTTTCGGCGATTTTTTTCGGTTTTTGGCTTTTTTTTTAATTTTAGCGTTTTTTTTTCATTTTGGCGATTTTTTTTGTTTTGGCGATTTTTTTAAATTTTTGGCGATTTTATAATTTTCGGATTTTTTAGTTTGACCGTTTTTGAAAATTTCAAGAGTTTAACTCTTACAGTTTCCAAGATATAGCAATTTGTCAAAATTACATAGTCAAAATTTCATTAACTGATGGGCCACCCTTTAATTTAAATTTTTTTAATTTTAGTGTTAATTGTTGTAGCCTATATAAAAATACACTAATTTTACAAATTTCAAGTGTCAATATACATATGTACACACATACATACAATTGTATGTATATTACATGGGATTTTAAAAGTTTTCGTTACTCATTTTGGAACACCCTTTAATTTTTAGCTTTTATATATTTGTTGTAGCGACCAAAGTTCTACATACACTGTCCAAATTTCAGACCCATAGCTTTTACCGTTCCTGAGAAAATAGCCTTCTTCCTAAAACATGAAATATGTTTAATTATTAGGAAAAAAGTTAAAGTTTTCCAACCCTGGAAACGTTTTTTAATCTGTTAAGTTTTTAAAATTTTTTTTTAATTATAAATACCAATTTTAATCATACCGAAGTATAAAATAAGTTAATATAATAACAAGTCAGAGTGCTATATTCGGCTGTGCCGAATCTTATATACCCTTTACCAAAGTGCGTTTATGTAGTATAGAGATACAAACATAAGCACAGAGATATGTAGGTGCATATTCATTTCGTGAAAAAATTCATACTTTTTTTCTAGTGCAATTTTTAATTTTTTGGCATTATGTTTAATTTGGTGCTTATTAAATTTTGGCGATTTGTTTCATATAGGCAATTTTTTTTTGGTTTTGGCGACTTTTTTCGGTCTTTGGCTTTTTTTTAATTTTGGCGATTTTTTTCGTGCTGCCGATTTTTTTGATTTTGACGATTTTTTCATTTAGGCGATTTTTTTATTTTTTATATATTTAATTTTTTTAGTTTTGACAGCTTTTTCTCGTTGTGGCGATTTTTTTCGGTTTTTGGCGTTTTTTAATTTTGGCGATTTTTTTTCGTTTTGGCGATTTTTTTGATTTTGCCGATTTTTTTTCATTTAAGCGATTTTTTTAATTTTTGGCATATAGGCAATTTTTTTGTTTTGGCGATTTTTTCCGGTTTTGGCGTTTTATTTTTTAATTTTGGCGATTTATTTTCGTTTTGGCGATTTTTTTTTGATTTTGGCGATTTTTTTTTTCATTTAGGCGATTTTTTTTAATTTTTGACGATTTTTGTTCATATAAAAATGTTTTTTTTTGTTTTGGCGATTTTTGCGGATTTTTGTCATTGTGGGATTTTTTTTTGTTTTGACACTTTTTTCTCGTTTTGGCGATTTTTTTCGGTTTTTGGCGTTTTTTTAATTTTGGCGATTTTTTTCGTTTTGGCGATTTTTTTTCATTTAAGCGATTTTTTTTAATTTTTGGCGATTTTTTTCATATATGAAATTTTTTTTTTTGATTTGGCGATTTTATTTCGGTTTATGGCGTTTTTTTAATTTTAGCGATTTATTTTCGTTTTGGCGATTTTTTTTTGATTTTTGCGATTCTTTTTCATTTAGGCGATTTTTTTTTTAATTTTTGGCGATTTTTGTTCACATAATCATTTATTTTTGTTTCGGCGATTTTTTTCGGTTTTTGGCATTTTTTTTTTTTTTTTTTTTTGGCGATTTTTTTAAATTTTTGGCGATTTTATAATTTTCGGATTTTTTAGTTTGACCGTTTTTGAAAATTTCAAGAGTTTAACTCTTACAGTTTCCAAGATATAGCAATTTGTCAAAATTACATAGTCAAAATTTCATTAACTGATGGGCCACCCTTTAATTTAAATTTTTTTAATTTTAGTGTTAATTGTTGTAGCCTATATAAAAATACACTAATTTTACAAATTTCAAGTGTCAATATACATATGTACACACATACATACAATTGTATGTATATTACATGGGATTTTAAAAGTTTTCGTTACTCATTTTGGAACACCCTTTAATTTTTAGCTTTTATATATTTGTTGTAGCGACCAAAGTTCTACATACACTGTCCAAATTTCAGACCCATAGCTTTTACCGTTCCTGAGAAAATAGCCTTCTTCCTAAAACATGAAATATGTTTAATTATTAGGAAAAAAGTTAAAGTTTTCCAACCCTGGAAACGTTTTTTAATCTGTTAAGTTTTTAAAATTTTTTTTAATTATAAATACCAATTTTAATCATACCGAAGTATAAAATAAGTTAATTTAATAAAAAAGTAATAAAAACTTGTTTTCGGTAGTTATTTTCTATGGGTAAATTGAGTTTGAGTTTTCCAGCTCTGAAACCGTCTGCTCGATTTTGCTGATTTTCAATAGCAAAATTTTTCGGAAAATTTCTGACACACCAGTCCAAGAACGAAGTCGCTAGCTCTTCTGGGAGCTTGGGAAAACCGATTTCACGTACAGACAGACGGACAGACGGACAGACGGACAGACCGACATCGCTTGTTCGTCTTCCCTATGCATAAGGATCCAGAATATATATACTTTATATGTCTCTTATTAATATTATAGAAATTACAAACGGAATGACAAACCTATATATACCCTTTTACCATTTTTTGGTAAAGGGTATAAAAAGTTCGAAAATGGGAAAAGGCATTGTAATAATAATAATAAAAAAACATGTGGAAAAGTCGTACGATGACGACCTGTACGTTCGCAACCGGTAATTAAGCGAATTAAACGAAAAACAATAGAGATATTTTATTGTGGAAATACTTGATAGTGACCTACATTAATACACTTTTTAAATAAATTAATCACTTTTCATTATTCTGTTTCATTTCGCAGATTTTTACATTTCACTACTGTCAGCCAAAGTTGACTTCTATTTTCGTCCCTTCTTGATAACATTTTTATTACTATCATTATGAAAACTTAAACGCAATGAAATCCATCTTTTGCTCTAAACATAGCGCTGCCAAAATGCTATCAATTCGCAAAAAGATGCTAAGAAAAGTTTAGCTTTCTGTATTCTTTATACATCAAAAGCGTAGGAACGTACGTTCGTGACACCAGGAAATGCCGATATGCAAAAAGCATTTTGAAAATTGGTCGACAAATGACGAATTTATTTGATAATCAATTAATGGGGTGGGCAATTTGCCAAAAAAAATTTGTGGATCGCTTCCATATGAAAAAACATTTTCGGAAATTGGTCCACCTATGATGAAAGCTATTTTATTTTCACTTCTTTCATGTGAGCACTTCGCATATCCCTCAATTTCCAAAAAAAAAATTATTATAATTTTTCTCTATGCAAAATGAGTTTTGAAGATTGGTCCACAAATGACAAAAATATTTCATAAACAATTTTTGGGGCGACCATTTTGTAAAATTCGCAACCCACGTTTCCACACACCCTTTATTAAAAAAAAATAAAAAATAGTGGAGCTCATCCGCACGAAAAAAGAATATTGGATATTGGTCCATATATGAAGAAGTTATTTGATATTCATTTCTTTAAGGCGGACACTTTGCTTCCCCTTCCCACTACAATAAAAAAAAAAATTTACCCTTTTCCATGTGCAAAATGAATTTTAAAAATTGGTCCAAATGTCCAAAATATTTGATAAATAGTTATTGAGGGAGATACTTTGCTCCATCCCACCCCACAAAAAAAAAATAAAAACATTTGAAAATTGGTCCACAAGCGACAAAGCAATTTGATAATCCATTTTTTAGCTGGCACACTTAGTCACCTTCTGCCCCACCCAACATTAAAAAAAATTAGTGGACCTCTTCCATATGCAAAAAGCATTTTTAAAATTAGTTGATAGCTGACAAAGTTAGTTTTTAGTCTATTAATAGGGCAGGCAATTACCTGCGACAACTCCCCTCCACCAAAAAATGTTAGTGAACTTTTTGAAATGGAAAAATAATTTTGAAAATTACTCCACAAATGGCGGAGTTATGCTCGTTAAGATTATAAAACCTGTTAAATACTGTATGGAAGGTGTAACATAATTTCAAAAAGCGGACGTGCTCGAAAATAAAGTAGCCTATAATTCAATCTAGAGTCCCAGTTAAATGTTGTGAAAATTTCAAGAAGATTGGTCCAGAGGTCTTGTCTCCTATAAGGCACAAGCAAACACACATTCCGTTTAATATATCATGAAATCCATGTCACGCACTGTTACGGCATGCGTATAATTATAGCTGATTTTTTTTAAGTAAGTACATTTCGGTTCTAACTATTCAATTTTGTATCCGTTTATAAAATGTGTAAAGTGTTTATGAAACGAGTTTTTATTTGCGTTGATATAAAGCGAAATGTTGCGTACGCATGCGCTACAAAAATTATACTCTAAAACTATGATGTCAGTTTATATTTTAGATTTCTGCGAATCCATTCGAGATAGAATTTTCTTATTTTTTACAGCTATAAGAAGTTGTCTTAGATTATATAAATAGCTATACAACTTTGACAAAATTATATATATTATAGTTTTCTAACTTTTAACATCGTCACGCACATGTAAAGTCTGTCACGCACAATTGCACGGTACGTTTGTGATATGCACTCCTTCACTTCAAACAAGCTAATAAATAAAATGCAATCCAATTTTTTTTATCTTTATTTGTACCTTTTATTGGAAACGAAAAAAATTAAGTTCCATGAAAATAACACATTTTTATACCCTTTACCAAAAAATGGTAAAAGGGTATATATAGGTTTGTCATTCCGTTTGTAATTTCTACAATATTAATAAGAGACATATAAAGTATATATATTCTGGATCCTTATGCATAGGGAAGACGAACAAGCGATGTCCGTCTGTCCGTCTGTCCGTCTGTCTGTACGTGAAATCGGTTTTCCCAAGCTCCCAGAAGAGCTAGCGACTTCGTTCTTGGACTGGTGTGTCAGAAATTTTCCGAAAAATTTTGCTATTGAAAATCAGCAAAATCGAGCGGACGGTTTCAGAGCTGGAAAACTCAAACTCAATTTACCCATAGAAAATAACTACCGAAAACAAGTTTTTATTACTTTTTTATTAAATTAACTTATTTTATACTTCGGTATGATTAAAATTGGTATTTATAATTAAAAAAAAATTTTAAAAACTTAACAGATTAAAAAACGTTTCCAGGGTTGGAAAACTTTAACTTTTTTTCTAATAATTAAACATATTTCATGTTTTAGGAAGATGGCTATTTTCTCAGGAACGGTAAAAGCTATGGGTCTGAAATTTGGACAGTGTATGTAGAACTTTGGTCGCTACAACAAATATATAAAAGCTAAAAATTAAAGGGTGTTCCAAAATGAGTAACGAAAACTTTTAAAATCCCATGTAATATACATACAATTGTATGTATGTGTGTACATATGTATATTGACACTTGAAATTTGTAAAATTAGTGTATTTTTATATAGGCTACAACAATTAACACTAAAATTAAAAAAATTTAAATTAAAGGGTGGCCCATCAGTTAATGAAATTTTGACTATGTAATTTTGACAAATTGCTATATCTTGGAAACTGTAAGAGTTAAACTCTTGAAATTTTCAAAAACGGTCAAACTAAAAAATCCGAAAATTATAAAATCGCCAAAAATTTAAAAAAATCGCCAAAACAAAAAAAAATCGCCAAAATGAAAAAAAAACGCTAAAATTAAAAAAAAAGCCAAAAACCGAAAAAAATCGCCGAAACAAAAATAAATCATTATGTGAACAAAAATCGCCAAAAATTAAAAAAAAAATCGCCTAAATGAAAAAGAATCGCAAAAATCAAAAAAAAATCGCCAAAACGAAAATAAATCGCTAAAATTAAAAAAACGCCATAAACCGAAATAAAATCGCCAAATCAAAAAAAAAAAATTTCCTATATGAAAAAAATCGCCAAAAATTAAAAAAATCGCTTAAATGAAAAAAAATCGCCAAAACGAAAAAAAATCGCCAAAATTAAAAAAACGCCAAAAACCGAAAAAAATCGCCAAAACGAGAAAAAAGTGTCAAAACAAAAAAAAATCCCACAATGACAAAAATCCGCAAAAATCGCCAAAACAAAAAAAAACATTTTTATATGAACAAAAATCGTCAAAAATTAAAAAAATCGCTTAAATGAAAAAAAATCGGCAAAATCAAAAAAATCGCAAAAACGAAAATAAATCGCCAAAATTAAAAAATAAAACGCCAAAACCGGAAAAAATCGCCAAAACGAGAAAAAAACTGTCAAAACTAAAAAAATTAAATATATAAAAAATAAAAAAATCGCCTAAATGAAAAAATCGTCAAAATCAAAAAAATCGCCAGCACGAAAAAATCGCCAAAATTAAAAAAAAGCCAAAGACCGAAAAAAATCGCCAAAACCAAAAAAAATTGCCTATATGAAACAAATCGCCAAAATTTAATAAGCACCAAATTAAACATAATGCCAAAAAATTAAAAATTGCACTAGAAAAAAAGTATGAATTTTTTCACGAAATGAATATGCACCTACATATCTCTGTGCTTATGTTTGTATCTCTATACTACATAAACGCACTTTGGTAAAGGGTATATAAGATTCGGCACAGCCGAATATAGCACTCTGACTTGTTTTAATTTCAATTTTTTAGCCCTGCTGTTGACTTTTCTGTGGATTTCATGATATATAAGTATATTATGTACGGTCAATAATTTAGCGGCCTTATATAATCAAAAATTTTCATTAATTTAGCATAAGTGTGCAAAATGATCACTTTAATCGAGACTTTCTTCATAAGCGAATGAGACAAATAAAAATAAAAAATAAAATTTTAAGACATCAAATAGGGGTCTCAAATTGTGCAGCGTTTTAGGTCCAATATTATATACTGTATATACTTTTGCCATGCCTTCATCCGATAATGTCGAAGTTGCTACTTATGCGGACGACTTCGCCATAATCTTCACAAATAAATGCCACATTGGAATTTCGTCTGTAATGCAAAGAGAGTTAAACACAATGCAGCTATGGTTAAACAAATGGAAAGTCACTAAAAATATAGAAAAATTTAATCATGTTACATTTACCTTAAGGAAAGAAGAGTGCCCTCCAATATATATAAATAATTAGCAATCACAGAACTTTAACTGCTTGAAGACTTGGGAATGTATATAAACAAACGTCTCACATGGAAAGACCACATCAAAAATAAAAAAAGTACCTCAATATAAAAACCAAATAATTGAACTGTTCACTTGGAAGCAAGTCCCAACTTAGTCTAGAGAACAAAATAAAATTATATAAAGTTATGGCATTGAGCTGTGGGGAATGGCCAGTACTTCAAATATTGAGATATTACAACGTTATCAGCCGTTAAGGCATATTTCCGGCGCTCCATGGTTTATGACCACCATTCAAATGCATAGAGATGTAAAAGTACCCTTTACTTTAACTGAAATAAACAGATTTAGTTCTAGGTATTTAAATAGACTAAGCAAACAGCGAAATTAGAACACTGAATAGGTTTCATGTACTAGATATCTAATATAGAAAATGAAACATAAAATTAAGGTTTAAACGCACTAAACATTTTATGTATACCTAACATGCGTACGTTAGTATGTAAGTATATATAGTTTATTAAATTATTGTAGTTAATAACACATGTGGGTAATTCGATTTTAAATCAACGAAAAAAAAACGCAATTTTTTATCTAACCCTCTTAGAATTGTACAAAAATTTGCACGAATGTTCTATGGTACTAAAATAATATAATAATTTTGGGTATCTAGCTTTTGTGGTTCCCGAAATATGGCGCTTCAAATAGTAGAGAATTTATTAAAAACACATAACACTTAGGTCTGTCATTGTCAGAATTAACATATATTTTTTTAGAATTTTAAAATTTCATTTTTTGAGATATAGTTCCCCAAACTGTAAATCATGTGACTGTGATTTTTGACCTTTCAGAAAAAAAGCTATTCTCAATACCTATTAAATGGGATCAATTTCGACCCCGTATCTTAAAATCTTTTGAAGATATGAGCAATAATGGCAGACCACTTATATGTGTTTTTAATGAATTTTTAATTTTTTGACACGCCATATCTCAGGAAAAGCAGAAGCTGGAAGCTCAAAATTTAATATTTGTCTTAGTTATGTAACGTGCAAAAAGACGACTAAGTTTCACAAGATTCAAAGTTGGTCGGGAAAATCCGTTTGTCGGTTGCAAAAATTTTAACCCTTGTTGAAGCAGCGCCCTTATTATTATCTATACTTTTTACTTTAAAAACTCTATTTGATATTTAACTGAATTCATTCAAACACTAAAATACAACCCTGCATACTTTCATTAATAACATTTGAATTTAACGGAAATAATTTTGCATTGTTGTCAAATTTCATTTGCTATGTTACACTTTTTTTACTACTAATGTTTACAACTGTGTTTTGAAAATACTATATAAGCAGCATGAATTTAATGAATAAAAGTACTTTGATTTCTGCATTCAACTAATAAGTATCTCTGTTCAGCATTAAGTTACCGGACGAGTAGAAAGTTTTTTGAAGTTCATAAATTAAATTTTAAACAGTGTGTTTTAATTGTTCATTAAATGAACAAAATTTATAATCTTAGGAACAAGATTATTTTAATGTGATATTTTTTTTGCTTGAATTATCGAATTTGCTAAATATTGTAAAATAGATTGTAAACAAAAGTGGAATAAAAAAAATGTTTATCGATCTGGCAATTATCGATAAATATATATATAGTCAACACGTTGTGCTCAGCCTGAACTGGTTAAATAGAGCTATTTCTTTTATATGCTTTGTTAGGTGGCAGCAACAAATATTTGTTAAGTTTTACATTACAAATGCGATGAAGTAACGAAATAAAGATATACAACTACATTATATATGTACATCAAGCCGTTTCTAAGAAGTAGCTGTTGGGGCCAACAGTTGCCAGCAGTTTCACAACTGTTGAGCTCAACAGCTACTTCTTATGAATGCGCCCATTATGTCAAAATTAGTTCGTGATGTAGACAATGATACCGTATTGCCATTATTTAGAGATGGGACTCTTTTCTGTCTCAATAGCACAATAAAATTGTGTGTCATCGAAAAATTTGATGGGAACGGCACTACACACATAGGAAAATGGTACCACAAAATGACAACAAATGAAATGCCCGATGTAAACTCGTCATAACATACAAGAAAGAGCCTTCATCGCATTGTTGATAATTGTTTTGATTACATTTGCTATAATATTAATGTCAAAAATTTGATGGCAAGGTGGTATCAACCCAAAGATGTCCTAAGATTTTTAAGACATGCTGTGCATTTGTTGGCGCGAATACATGCTCCATGTACCATTCATATGTGCTCATACATTAATAAAAAACAAGAATGCAATGTACGTACATTAGGGTGCCCCTTAGCGATATGGGGTAATTTTTTTTAACTTTTCCTTAATCTCATCCCCCAATTTGTGACAATAGGTGAAGATAAAGGTCTTCCTCAAGCCCACTGAAATTCGGGGGAACTCATAATTTCTCTGAAAATCTGGGTCTAATGTATTGTAACTTGAAATATACATATTCATTTTGTAACAAAATAGTATAATAGAAAATTGTTTGCCATAAAGTTTACAACATACATATGTTATTTCATCAAGTTTTCTCTACCACGTCGAACTATCTAATATGAATTTTTTCAGAAGAGCGCGAAGAACATTTAATTTAGAATTTAAAGTCAGCGTATTCCCAAAAGTGCCGGGCTTAAAATATTTCTTATTGAGTTGTCTATCGTTGACGAGAATTTCAGCACTTTGAATTACGGTACCAAGATAACGAATCTACAAAACGAATTTTGCATATTGGGTAGTTGGACGTGGTAAGGACGATATTTATAAAAATCAAATTGAGAAGAATTAAATAAAACCAACAAGTATGAAAATTTTTATAACATAACAAATTTTCTTTCTTTTCTATGTACATAGTCATGGTATAATTATACAGATGACTGCCTAAGGATTTGTTATACAAAAATACTCCAACCATAGCGCGTAAAGAACCGAAGAACGTCAAAAGCACAACAAAATTGTACCAAAACATTCGTTAGCTACAAAACACATAAAACAAAAAATTATCAGTTGAAGTAGCACTGCCACCTGGTTATATACACCTTTTACATAATTATATACATATATATATGTATGTACGTATTTATGTTGAAATATTATTATTATTTTAATAAAAGCACGTCTAGATGCACTTCGTTGCTGCCTAAACAACTCATTAGTATATTTAAACCAAAATTTCAAATATACAGCTTACAAAACGTTAATGCTTATACATGAAACTTAATATGACGAATTTTTTCTCGGTCCGCTGAAAAAACCTTCTTGCAAAGTCTTTCACATAAAAATACTCTAAAGCAATCTATAGCTATGAAGGAAAAAATTTTGAGCTACAAAACTTTCATATAGCGAAGTCTTAATTAAAAAGCCTCTATACAAGCAAAATATAGTTCTTAATGAAACTCGCTATATCAAAACAAGAAAATTTTAAATTGTCTACAAGTGGATGACAAGTGATGACGATAATCGTGCTAATAAATCTAGGATAAAAATTGCTAAGAATTCAATATTCCAATACAATTTAAAAATATTGGGAGAATTCGCTTTGTTGAATATAAAGACCTTGAGAAACGTTTATCCAAACTTTTTGCACCCTGTCGAATTCAAAACATGCGTTTGGGAAGAGCAATGCTACAAAGCAAAGCCGAACACTTTGCCGCACTTTTGAAAAACAGTTCTAAAGCTATTAACGGTTGCGAAAGGTGCAGGTGTAAGTGATAAAGTTTGTTTGGATTGGAATACACTGTTATCAATCTTGTAGGCAGAATATGAGCCGCACAATATTTTTAATGCAGTCGAAACAGGATAATTTACAGATTAATGGCGCTTGAATCCAAGAAATGGAACGATGCAAAACATGGCAAGAAAATGGTTTTTATTTTAATAACTGTTAATCTTAGGTTGGGTAAGACTAGCAAGAAGAGTAAGAAAGGGTGAAATTTAGAGTCCAGCTCACTTGAATCCAATTCATTGATCCCTTTGTGCTACCTGTGAGGTGAAGGATATAGTGAGAGAGGGTGATAGGGAAGGGATAGTGAAAGAGAAGACATGTGTTGAAGGAAGAGATAGAGGAAAGCTTCATTCTTTTTTACAACTCTGCTTTTTTAGTAGCAATTTTGTTGGTTATTTTAATTCGGCGATGATTCTGCTAAACAATACCGTCGAAGGAGGGCAATCTGATGTTACATTAGGATTAGTATTCGCTGAAGCTGGTGTAGTTTAGTGACCAGTGCCTTATACTTGCATCTCTAGAACTTTCCTACAACAAATGATAGAAAGGGACACTAATGATCATCAGAAAAACTCGTGGTGTTGTTATTTTAATGACTGTCAGAGTCCGTGATCGGACCCAGGGCCTTCGGTTTTTTAGTCAACGTGCTAATTACTTCTGCAAACGCCACCCCCAATACTGCTAATATTACAGGATGTATATTTACCTGTAGAATAAGTAGAATTAGGGTTTTTATAAAAACTATAGTTATAATGAATTTGTTTTCGTATTTGCTTACAGTTTGATATATCAAAATTTTAGTAATACATGTGTACAACGAATCAGAAAGTATTTTTTTAACCTCTTTGGATGTTTTTTAAACAGTGTTGTCAGAGTTGGAGATAAATATTTGTTTTTTTTTTTTTTTTTTTTTTAATACATATATTTATTTATTGTATCTTCAAATATGAACTAACAATAAGTGATCAAATCTTAAAGCTAAAATATAATTGTTTAGCCCGACCAGTGTCGGCCAAAACTTAGTGATAATTTAAATAATACAAAGTAGTGATAATCAAAAAGGAAAATTAAATGTATTTTCAAGCATTCCCACCTAGAGTGTTGAGTATAAGAGCCCTGTGTGCCTCATTTTTAGGCGGATGTGACCATTAAAATTCAAAATATTACGAGCAAGCGGATTAGGATGTGACTCGAGTTTTGTTAAGTATTTGCCTGCGTATCTTGCAATTTCTTCAGTCACTAGTGGCATTCTTAAATCACGATGCAAATTTGGATTCTTAATATACCATGGAGCAGATGTTATTAATCTTAAAATTTTGTTTTGCCTTCGTTGAATTCTCTCTACATTGGAGGCTGAAGCAGTGCCCCATAACTGGATACCGTAACACCATATTGGCTTCAAAAGCGACTTGTATAATAAAAGTTTACAGTCCAGGCTAAGTATTGAATTTCTGCCAATCAACCAGTGTATTTGAGATAACTTAAGTTTCATCTGAGTTAACTTAAAGTCAATATGATGTTTCCATGTAAGCCTTCGATCAAGGTGTATACCAAGGTATTTCACTTGGGAATGCTGAGGAATATTTTGATTGTTGATTCGAATGGGGGAACAAGTATCTCTTCTTAGGGTAAACGTTGCATGGACACACTTTTGTTCATTGACTTTAATTCTCCATAAGTTCAACCAGATTTCTAACTGTGTAATATGTTCTTGAAAATATCGGGACGCCTCGTGCGGGTTTTTGTGCTTACTAAGGCAGGCTGTATCATCGGCAAACGTAGATGTATGGATATTGCTGCTCACAGGCATATCACAAGTATAAATCAAATACAAAACTGGCCCCAGTATGCTCCCCTGTGGTACACCGGATGATATAGATTGGGGCAGACTCATGAATTCTCCTTTCACAATCGTAAACTTTCGGGTAGTTATGTAGCATTCTAATAAATTCAGAAAATTTATTGGTAAATATGATTTTAATTTTAAAATAAGGCCTTCATGCCACACTTTATCAAAGGCCTGAGAAACGTCAATAAACAGGGCAGAACAATACATTTTTTTTCAAAAGTTCTTCTTATAAATTGCACCAATCTATGAGTTTGTTCAATGGTGCTATGCTGACTTCTAAAACCAAATTGATGGTCTGGGATGCACCCACTATCAGTTAAAATTGGGGACAATTTTGTCATGAGCAGCTTTTTGAAGAGTTTTGACATTGTTGATAGCAGACTTATTGGCCTGTATGACTCAGCCTTGGTAAGGTCTTTGCCCGGCTTTGGAATCATTTTGACCTTCGCAAGCTTCCAGCTTTGTGGATAATACTCCAGTCGTAAAATGGCGTTAAAAATAAATAACAGGATTCTAATTGCAATATGGGGCAAGTTTATCAGCATATTGTTACTTATTCCATCAATACCTGGAGCTTTCTTCGGGTTGAGTTCAGCAATTAGTTTCTGAACATCACGCGTCTTAAATTTTATGGGTCGAAGGGGTAGCGCAACTACACTTGGTAAATCAACAACACCAGTACATGTGTACTGGTCCAACCTCCGGTAGAAGTGCGCAGAGGTGGTCTATATTCAACGGGTGTTTTAAGCTTTCTAGCAGCTCGCCACAAGGAGTAATTAGATGCAGGTGTGGCATCAAGATTTTCCAGATAATTTTTAAGACATACAGTTTTTTCATATGCCAGCAGCTCTTGGAGTCGTCTAGTGCACTCTTTAAATCTAATTTTATTTTGGGGTGGTCTGTGCTGTTGCCATTCCCTTCTAGCTATCCTTTTTTCACGTAAAAGACGTTCAATGTCTGTAGAATAAATTCTATTAAACCCAGTTTGCGGATGGGAAGTAGTGGCATGTTCAGCAGCCTGTTTAATATTTTCGTTAAGATTTTCAATGTTAGATTCAATATCACCTGGTGTTCTTAGGTTAATATTTTCCGTACAATGGCTACTGAGGTATTTTTTGAACCCCAGCCAATTAACACGGTTGATCATCTTTACATATGTGACAGGGAATTCACTTCTTAGTGGGCTACAAATTGTAACAATCGTGGGAGAGTGATCGGAGGAGAGATCTACAGAAGCTTCAACATGAATTAATTCCCTACCGATATTTTTCATGACTCCAAAATCTATAACATCCGGAATTTTTTGTATGTCCGTAGGCCAGTAAGTGGGCTCCCCACTTGAAATGACGTCCAAGCCCATTTTTGAAATTGTGTTGAACAACGCTCGTCCTCTAGGTGTGATAAGACGCGAACCCCAGAAAGTATGTTTTGCATTATAGTCTCCAGCTGCTACGAAACAAGGGCCAAGAGATTTGTAGAAATCCTCGTATTGATCCTCAGTAATTGCGAATCTAGGAGGGGAGTAAATTGATGATATGACAAAATTTGTGCAAAAATTTTCGATACAAATATTCGTTGCTTGTAGATGTTCTTCACAAATGTTATCAAGGGCATAGTGTTTGAGTCTTGACTTAATTAGAATTGCTGACCCACCGCATGCTCTCCCCCTCGGTTCCTTTGAATCATATAGAGTGTAGCTATTTATTTTAAATAAGCTCCTTGAAGTTAAATGAGTCTCAGAGACCAACATTATATCAATATTTTTTTCCATGAGGAAGTGCTCAAGTTCATTTTTATGCTGGCGAATGCCGTTTGCGTTCAAGAAACATATTTTTAACATGTTCATGGTTTGTTAACTAATGCTTGAAGCAGTGTATTCTGCATTCGCAGCATTTCTTGCATCATGCTAGTCATATTTGTTGTAAAGTTGTTTATAGTTAGCACCAGATTCTCAATAGTAGCTTCAAGGCGACTAAAGTTAACGCCTGAGCTTGCATTCGCTGAATTGTTTTGCGGTGAAACATTTTGTGAGGGACTAGAACTAGCCTTAGCAGCATCGGCATACGATACACGTGAAGTAACTGGTTGACTTACTTGAGCAGAAGAGGCGGAGTACGCGTTTAATGGTTGGGCTGGGGCTAACTTAGGTTTTTGACTCATAGTCTGTTTAACAAAAGAATATACAGGGCATCCTCTATAGTTAGCGGTGTGATTACCTCCACAATTACTACATTTTTTTTCTGCTTGTTCTTTTGGCTTAGTGCAGCTAGCAGTACCATGCAATTCACCGCAGATAACACAAACTGTAGGTAAATTGCAGTAAGTTTTTGTATGGCCATATTCTTGGCAATTATGGCACTGTACAGGACCTGAACGCTTACGTGGCTCTTCAACTGTGATTTTTCGGTGTAACAGAAACTTTACGCTATAAATTGGATGGGTTTCATTTTTTTTCAATTGTATGTCATTCGGCTCCAGTTCAATGCGAAATAGGGGTTGGGCGACCTTTTCTCTGTTAATTATATTAGTAACGTTTTTTACCTTAAATCCTTGGTCTAGAAGTGCACATTTTACTTCTTCGGGCTCAACATATGAATCTATGCCCTTTAGTACTATCTGTAGGCCATTAGGACTCTTAAGTTGGTATGTGTAAAAGTTTGTTTTATTTTTTTCAAAATCATTTGCATTTTTTTGGAAATTGTTTTCATCGTATATTTGGATTTTAGTTTCATCAATATTACCTCTTTTAATTGTAATTACGTGAAAAGTATTTTCACCAATGGTCGACAGTAGTTTTGTTAGAAGCGCGTTAGAATTTTTTTCCCTCACATATATAGGTGGTGGCTTAAAAGACTTCTGAGATGATGAAGCGGTCTTCTCGTTATCGTCTTGCAATAATGAAAAACGATTTTGGCGATTCATGGATGATGCGCTGTTATCCCTAGACATCTTTGGAACAGATGAAATTTTAGAAGAATTCGGGCTTCGCCCACGCTTTACCACGGTTATATATCTGTCCATTCCGACTTGTACCTTTGGTTTTGAGCTACTGTTATCTGTAGTGACAACTTGGTTAGGTGATGAACAGCCCGAAGCGAATGATTTCAATGGCTTAACTGACGAAGTACTAGGCAACTGTAATGTTAAAGAATCACTAGTAGGCATTGGACAAAGCGAAGTTGATCGCTGTCGAAAAAGTGGATTTGTTGTTAGAAAAAGTGTATTATTATCATATTTGTTTTTGGCGATGAAAATTTTGAAATGGTGATTGGCGATTTTCTTGGACATATTGAAATTTTAATAATAGAGAATAATCTTAAAATATTGCTATAAGAAATGCTTGATAGACTTCCAGGAAAAATGTATTTGTAAATCCTGTAACTCCTTATCTCAAACAAAATGTTCTATAATTCAAGTAGTTCAAGTTGTTGTTTATGTATTCCGAAATGTGAATATGTACGAAAATTTTAAATCAATAATTGATATGCGTACCTACTTTGCAATAAAAAGGCTTTTTTCAGCGATCCCAGAAAAAGATTTGTTATATTCAGTTTCATGAATAAGCATTAAGGTTTGGTGAGCTACATATTTGTAATTATGGCTGAAATATTATAATGAGTTGTTTAAGCAGCAACGAAATGCATCTAGACGTGCTTAACAAACAAAATTTTTTAATATGCAGACTTTCATTTTTTCTTATTAATATAATAATAAAATGTCAACATAAGTACATAAATACATAATAATATGTATGTATATAAAATTATGTACATAGAAAAGGAAAAAATGTTTATGATATAAAATTTTTCGTAGATATCAGACTAGGGGAAAACTTGTTGAAGTAACATATGTTGTAAACTTCATGACAAATAATTTTCTCTTACACTATTTAGTTATAAAATTAATATCTTTGAAGTTACATATTCAGAGAAATTATGGTTTTCGCCGAACTTCAGTGAATCATATTTTTTTACCTCTTTTCAACAGTTCGGATAATGAGACTATATATAAACGAAAATTTTTATTTTAAGGGGAAACCTAATATTCATACATATATATAGTATTTGCACATGTGTATGTATGTAATAGTATCTACGAAAGATTGACAGATCGAGATTACATTCAGCTTACAGCTGCTATAGACAAAGTCCTAGTTTACACTATGCAGGTCTTAGTGCTAAGTTGATTAGTTTGTTGGAGAAGAAGACGAGGGGAAAAAGAAACGGATACTTATATTTTTTTACTGTCAATACGTTTTGCTTTCCCTTTCGAAATATTAAAAAAGTACACATGCATACACAAAAATATGCATAAAAAATATGGGATGAAAAATAAGACTTGCATTGTTATATGTGCCCTTAATTATGAAAGTGGTGTGAGTCATACGCATTTTGGATTCGAAATAGTAAATAAATTTAAAAAAAATTAATTTTAATATACATCGAGACTAGTACAACTCCAAATTAAACTTATGCATAATAAAAAAATATATTTGAATTTTTGCATATTTAATCTACTGAATACCTCGACCAAAGAAATATTTGACTTATAAAACTTTCATAATTAAGGTCACATACCTATGTTTGCATTCGTTAGTACAAGATGATACATACATTTTTATACATTAATTTTATATAATTCTGCTTAAAACTTTTTAAAAAGAGATAAAAAATTAATTATTCCAAATTAATCATTATTGTTATCATCGGGTCATAAAACAGATTTCATTTTAAATTCTGATATTTTGTAAACGTTGTTACTATTAATATGGTAATTAACACTATCTGGAAGTTGATAAGTTTAACAACTAGAATTTTCCGGTTTTAAGCAATTGTTGTGTTAAATTTGCGTTGGTGCCACCAAAAATTAAAAACCGCACCAAAATGAAAAAAAGAGCACCACGCACCAACTAAGCACAAAAAATTTCAAAAAGCACCCAAAATGGTGCAAAACACACCAAGTTGACAACGCTGAAGCTTAGCAATAAGACTTGACTAGTGTGAACTGGGACAAAGAGAAAATAAAAAATATTATTTCCGTGAGCCTGTGTATGTGCGTGCATTAACATTTGCGACTTGAAATTGTTGCTGGTTATTGTTGTGATAAAATTTGTGGTAAAAGACCTTCTTAGTTCAGGCCTTATTAAAGGCCTGCTCAGGAATTATTTCGATTTCATTACCATTCTTATCAAACTGCTAAAGAATACCATGTAGAAGGCCTCGGCTTTTCCGCATAAAAGGTGAAGTACACATTCCACAGAATGGAAGGAGTAACATTTTTTGTTTTCTTTTTTTTACCAAGACAAAAGCAAACGAATTCATGTTTTTGAGTCAGTTAATATTCTTATGTAACTTCTCAAGAAGGCCTTATAGAAGACTTCGGCTCTTTAGTAAAAAAAGATGGGATACACATTCCACATTCCCTTCTATAAGAAGGGAGAATAGAAGGAATAAAGTATTTTGTTTTCCTTTTTTTTTGCCAAAGCCAAAGCAAAAGAATTCAGATGCCTTTATAAAAATCAAAATTCCATATACAAATGCCAAATACAGAAAAATGAAGCAAAAGAAAACGTAAATTATTTTAGTTGATTTTCTTACGTTGAATAAGACAATTGTTTTGTTCGATCAATATTATGTATGCATATAAATAATATATGGATTCTAATTTTCAGAAGTTTCCTTTCAATATGTTCGACCCTTTTGATCACAAAATATACTTATTCAATATATACAATATATTGAAGCTCTATGATGATGCAGTACCCATTAGAATGAAAACTGTTACAGCAAAAGAAGAACCATGGTTTAACTCTAATATACGTGAGTCTATTAGGTGTAGGGACTTAGCGTATTCACAGTGGAAGCGATTACGGACAACTGAATTAATGACTCTTTACCGTTCTACTAGAAGAGATGCAAATAAATTGATAAAAATGGCACAATCTCAATATTATCGCAGAAGATTTGGTTCTGCTCTTGAATCCAAGAGCACTTGAAAAACTATTAACGATATTGGAATTGGTGACTCAAATACTGGTTTAAACTGTTCCTCTGATGTTAATGATCTTAACAATATATTTGTTAATAATATACCGGAGACTGTTTTGGCAACAGGCTCTGATATTAGTTAAGTTATAAATAACTTTAATACGTTCGATTTGAATATATTCGGTTTCTCATGTGTCAATCGGCGTGATGATTTCTTAAGTTTTTCACAAATAAAATCAAATGCAACAGGGTTTGACAATATGCACCCCAAGCTTATAAAAATTATACCATCTTCTCTTCTGCCATATATAACATATTTCTTTAATACCATAATTACCACAAGCTGTTTCCCTCTGAAATGGAAACGTGCAAAAATAATTCCTTCTAAATCAAACAATGAATATCGTCCAATATCTATAATAAGGTTCTTTTCGAAAGCCCTAGAAAATTTTGCATAGCCAAATAAGCAATTACATTTATGACAATAAATTGTTGTCTAAAAAACAATCAGGATTCTGACCAGGACACAGTTGTATAACTGCTTTAGTAGATGTTAAGGAGAATATTAGTCGAGATCTAGATGATGGAAAAATTAATTTTTTGGTGCTTCTCGATCATTCGAAAGCGTTTGATACAGTTAACCATGAAGTATTATGTAGCAAATTTCCATTTACGTTTAAGTTTCGACTGCTGCACAACTTATATCATCGTATCCCTCAAATCGTACACAATCAGTATGTGTGAACAGTATGGTGTCCAGACCACTTAAGTTAACAAGAGGTGTTCCTCAAGGGTCTATTTTAGGGCCACTGATTTTCTCAATTTATGTGAATGACTTGCCCATTGCAATATGCACAAGTATGGAGATGATGTGCAATTATGGCTCAGAAGCACAGTCCAAGCAGTCACCTTGAATATAATCAAGCTTAATCATGATTTGCATAAAATTTATACTTGGGCATCTGCAAATCGTCTACAGTTAAATCCAAAAACTCTAAATGTCTGGTGATTCATAAGAAAACTGTACATCCATTTATAGAAGATGACATTGTAATTAATAAACAAAAAATTTAATTAGTAAATTCAGCTAAAAATCTGGGAGTTGTTTTTAATAACAATGTGACATGGTCAAGTCATATCAATGGATTGGTAGCTAAATTATATGCCAAAGTAAGAACACTATGGACTGTTCAAAGTTTCACACCTCTGAGAGTAATAATGTTACTTGCTAAAACATATTTAGTTCCTAGTCTGATTTATGGTTGCAAATAATTTTCTAGCTGTGATAGTGTCAGTAAGTGAAAACTTGAGGTGTTATATACCCAGTGAAAAAAAATGGAAGTCATTCTAGTGGAACTACATTTTCATTGCTTCCAAGAAATCGATATTTTTAATTTGCCGAGAGTGAGCAAAAAACCATGTAGAAACTTATTTTAGTCATACAAAACCTTGTAACTCCTCCATAGTGTTAGAAAATACTCCCCAGAATTAAAAAAATTTATTTTTTTTAAAGAAATTTATGAAAGTTTAAAAGTCATTTGATTAAATTTATATGAAAACACTGTTTAGGGCTTAAATTCGTATAAAAAGAAACAAATTGTTATAATAGGTAACTATTTACCATTTTTCCTAGATGAAAATATTATCATAGAACACAAAAAAGGGAATTTTTCTTAATATCGCTTCCAATTCAGTGACCAGGCATCGAAAAAGAGAACTTCTTGCAATGACAACCCTATGTAAAAATCATTAGATCGGATCGAAATTTTCACTACTTCCAGATCACAAACTCTACATTTTCATGACTTTTTTGGAGTCTCGTTTTTTGTTGGGATAATAATATAGTAAGATATATTTATAATCTCAAGAGGCGATATCATGTGTCATTGTATTTCAAGACTTTATATGGTGTATTATTTGAAAATCTCTTAAAAATAAGAACATTGATTTTCCTCCACAAAATTATGTGCACCCAAAAGCCGGAATATTTATTCCAAAAGATTAGATTTGCGAAATCCTAAAGAGGTAAAAATATAATAATCCCGAAATATCAATATCAGGTCTCTACATGGCATTTCTTTTTGCACGCTGTTCGCCTTTGGAATACTCTTCCACATCATCAACAAATTAACAGCAACGCAACAAATTTTAAAAACTTTCTTTTTAATTACTTTGAGTAGATCACTAAAAGTTTTATAGATATGTATATACAAATGTCTTTTCGTTTGAAAATTTTATATTGTTTCAAAATTGTATATTAGGTTTGTTCATTTACAATTCTTATAACTATTTTTTTGTATATCAAAACTTTGAGATACATACATGCCCCAGCAGTTGAAAAACTTTATTAAACCCCTTTGGATATGACATTTACTTGGAGGCCTTTTTACAGCCATTCTTTGAAAGGCCATTTAACAGCCCTTCTATGAAAGTCCTCTTAACAGCCATTTTCTAGAAGGCCTTATAAAATATCTGCGAAAGAAGCGGGAACGGAAGGCCTACCTCGCAATGACAACGTGTGTAAAAATGATATGAAGATAGGATGGGCGAGCAGGCCTTGATATCCAAAAGAAAGAGTACAGAGGCCTTTTAGAAGGCATATGTACTCCTTCCTTTTCCCGCTGGGTTGGTGAGCCAAAACTAACACCCACACACACAAATATCCACATGCACACAGCAGCCCAATAGTAGAAAAAGGAAATAGAAATATAAAGAATTGAATAATATTGAAATTCAATCAAGTGAATGATTTTCCATCGATAAATTCAGATAACATTCGTAATTTATGGCATAAATAGGAATAGCTTTAAACAAACAGATTTTTACTGTCTATCAATACACATGTACAAACAAGTAAATATACATAAATAAGTATATAAATTACCGAATCCTACAACACATTCGCACACATAGATTTTATATTTTATTAGTGCATTTAAATGTATTTGCTAAAGAGTCGTACGTTTGTTTGTGGAAGGATGTGTGGTGTTTGTATATCGAGGTAGTGACACTGAACGTCACTAAATAGTAAATCAATTTGCTGCTGAAATTCGATTACAATTGAAAATTTCTAAACGAAATGTTCATTTCAATGCTAGGGATTCTCTTCTTTTCTTTCGTTTGTTTTCCAGCAGAGATTTAGGGAAAACGTGATTTATTGCAAATTTATTAAATTTTTATGACCCGCATCTGTTCAATAAGCAAACTATTAAATATTTATATAAATAAATGTACCCTGAAGGAATTGTCGATGGTGAAAATGTAGTGAGTCGCTTTTGAATTTGTCACCAGTATTGCTTTCTAATTATTCCCCATACAATACTTTATGATACAGACATTAAACATGTGCTTGTCCTTGAAAATCTACTAGTAACACTAAAACAATTGACTGGGTACTGACTTCGTAGTTCTTAAGGGTACTAAGGGCCAATTTCACCAACTCTATTTAAATATCAATTCATATTTAAATGTTGATTTTTATTAATTTTTGTATGAAAAAATGACTTTTAAATATGAATAGATATTTAAATAAGTTGGTGAAATTGGCCCTTAGAGACATACCAATCAAACATTTATTCGTACATTTCTATGCCTTACTTACATTAAAATTTATGTATTATGACAAGTTAATGAAAACTCCACCAGAAATACACCACATCTGTTTTCTCTCTTTCTTTGATACTGGCGAATAGAAGAAAAATTTTAGACAATGTAACTACTACTAGAATTTTAGTGTTGACATAAAGACACTCGGCCATAGTCTGACTGCAGAGTAGATACATACATACATACACAAATCATTCCTAAAAGAAGCGTTGGGTTCAGTGTCCTCAAGTAACCATTTTTGTCGCCTATTTTGGTGACTCTTAGGTGATATTGTCAACGGATAACTATGTTTCTTCTTGATAGCTTATTGGTTTGTTGAAGATACATGTTTAACGCCACTTAATATACATATTGCACATGATTAACAAGAGTGTATTAACTCAAAGTTTTTAAAATTTCACTTTTTGCAAGAAGAAGTTAACAACATCAATATCTATAATTTCAAGTTAATCCAAACACTCTTTCATCTCTAAAACCATATTTGGGAAAATTTTTGTGACATTGTAGTGACTACGTTTATATCACCAAAAAAGGTATTATATTTTACTTTAAAACAAAACTGGAAATAGAAAATAATCTTAAGTTTTCATAAAAAGTTCATTATTTTGATTTAAGCCTTTACTCACGTTACAAAATAATCAAATTGTTTATATAGCCACAAACAGTTTTGAATTTCTACTGCAAATTTTAAAATGTTGAGTTAATACCAGGGTTCTCATTTGCACATTCATGTGCGTGAGTCAAATCATGTACACACAAAATCGATTTGCACATGAGCATGTGCAAATTGACACAAATCACCAACATTTTTTAATCCTTTGCATGTGTATTTTTATTTGCACTTTTTGCGATTTAATGACGTGATTATTACATATTTCCATACCACAACAAAAACAACACATATTCCTTAAAATGTCCGTCAAAAAATCTTTCTACCAATGTGTTTTCGTTCTCGATTCGCACAATTCTAGAAATTTTGCAATCCCTTTGAGGGATTTCTCTGGTATAAGTGATGCTTTTGAGCTCGATTTTTGGGTAGCACACAAAGTTCTAGGTAAGTAATTAAACCATACCTTAAAATAAATAGGTGCCTCTATGTAAATTCGTTTTGAATTTTGTTTGCCTAAAATTAGAAAAATTGCATCCATAAACAAAAATTAAATACAGAAAATGTAAAGGTTTTTTGTGTAAGGAAACAGACAAGTGCAAGTTCACCTGTAGCACCCGTATGGTTCTCACACTCTCCTCCTCAGTGTCCTTAAAAGATGCAGTACCTATCCTTTGCAGCTGTGCTCTTCTTGGACCTTTATTTGCTCTGACCGGGGTATTATTTTTGCTAGATCCACTTGACGTACTATTAATTTTATCGGCTATCACAGCTGCGACCTTACCGGCGGATGGACCAACATCCCCAGAAACACCAAGTTTCTTTCCGTCGGTCTTGGCCCGCTCGGTAGTCTTGCTAATGGACTGCTGGATCACACCTGGCCTTGGAGTTGTCTTAATAGCACTCACTGCGGCAGCCTTACTTCTGGATGGACCATCATCCACAGGAATACTAAGTTTCTTACCACTAACCTGAGGCTGATGACTTACACCTTGGGTTTGGGAAATGGAAATTCCTTAGCGGGAAATCCCAGGAAATGTCTACCTAATACTCTCGGGAAATTTTTTAGATTTTCCCGGGAAAACAGGATATTAAAAGTACACGTTATTTCATAAATATAAAGGCTTTTGCGAAACAACATATTTATATAATATCTTAATTGCCAGTCAAATTTATTTTCACTCATAATAATTTGCTTTATAATCCTGTTTTAAATTGATATCAAAAGTTTCGTTGTTGTTTTTTCAATTACAAAAGTTTATTTGAATGATTGTATGGCTAAATTTACACAATGGAATTGCTTAAGTTACTTTTTAAAATTGATACTGATCTTTAAACAATAATACTTGTTAATCGTTGTCGAAGGAAATTTTTCATGATTACAATTCCGTTTAAAACAAAACCAAATTCTTAAATTTTGGTTTTGTATCAAATGTAACTGCAAGAAAGAAACAATTTCTTCGACATAGATAAGCAAGCAGTAAAATGCCCATTATTTTTTGTAATAAAAAATAGAAATGTGAGTTTTTAAAATTTATATGGAAATATCACAAAAATTCCATTAAATTTAAGTCATACCATTTCTCCTAATTCGTCTAACTACGAGAAAAATTATTGCTCTATGCGAAAACTATATGCAAGATGCATTTTGTAATGGCTGTTTCAGACTTCAATACAAGTGTTAATATTTCTGTGGAAAATAAAACTAAGACATGTTCAGTGGTTTTTTTTGAGATTTTTGAAAGAGACATTAAATTAGGGAGGCATTTTTGTCAAAAGTATTATTACTTGTATTACAGTCCGAGACACCCTTAATGAAAGGGAACACAATGTATGACTACTAATGATTGCAATGATCAAATCGTTTCCTTAAGTAAATAATACGATGTTAAACAATCTTGAAGTGATTTTTGCCAATTAGTGCGCTATTGTTGAAACCCTGAGAGAAATATTTGAAGAGGGACATTTAGACAGACTGTGGCTGAGTGTATTTCAAATTCGGTGCAGTTGAGTATAGTACTGTAACTTGCTTGTATAGTGCTTAACGTTAAGAATTCTCCTGGAAATTTTTCAAGACGAATGAGAAACAAGCAATGAAAATTCTTAATAAAATAATTGGGAAGCTTTATTATAAAATTGTTTACTAATTGCAGTAATAGTCGTCAATAATTCTTTATATGATCTCTGACTAAGAAAGTTCACTTAAAAATTCTACAAAATGATTCTTAGAAGTGCCTTGTATTAACTTTTATTTAAAGAGAATGCTTACATTAATAAAACATTAAAAATTTTGCAAATATTCATTTAATAAATGTACTTAATTTAGTAAAAAAGCTTTTCCAGGAAGTCCTGCGAACTCCAGTGAACGCAATCTTTTTATTCCCGTTTCCCAAGAAGTGCAAGAGTCCGGGAAATCCCAAATTCTACTTACAAGGTGTCATTATTAGCATACTCCTTTTGTGTATTAATTGACAGTTTCAGGTGGTGGAAGCGTTAGACTCCACGAGTTTTGCCCAGGAACTGTCATCTACAGCCATTATCAAATAAAGAAATGGATCGTTTTTCTTACCTTCCAAAGCCTCGCAACAGGTTATTCTGAGCAGCGATGATAACCAGAATCTTCTCGTTGCTGATGTGCTGGTTCTGCGGGAAATAACCTCGCACGTAGTGAGACTTGGGAAAATCAGGCTCTTCCATTAATCATACCCCGAGGTTACATTTCTTGGCAATATCGCTGTTATTGACCTTAAGCCAATCAGCAGTTTTCTGTTTGTGCAGGTGACTATAAGCCAACCTGTTCTTGGGGCACAGCCATCGAATTCAGGGCAAACGTCTCTTCCCTGTTCAATTGTTGCGTCAATTATAGCCTCTTTCAGTTTTGCCATTTGGTCGGATGTTAGAGGATTTGCCGTGGTGTCATTAGTCACGAAACCAACCAACCAACTATATTGAGCGTGCAGGAACGTGGCTACTTGCAGGCTTGAGTCTCTTGCCTTTCGAGACCTTTATTTCGTCAGATAGCGCACGTTTTGTTGCTCTTTTTTTAATTTTGATAGCCTGTTCACGACTAGAGACAGGTTCCAAAGCGTTGTTTCTCCGATGCTGAAAACTTTACAAATGGAGATCCCTTTTTGATCTTCACGTTGTCCAGACCTTTGCCTATTGTTGTAGCACCGGATCTGTCAGAACATGGACTTATATAGTCTGACTCGATATTTCCCTTGTGTGGGTCCTCAGTTCCGGACACTTGTAGTACTTTGGGCTTTGCAAAATAAACATG
Organism: Tachina fera; assembly: GCA_905220375.1. Classification (NCBI taxonomy): domain Eukaryota; kingdom Metazoa; phylum Arthropoda; class Insecta; order Diptera; family Tachinidae; genus Tachina; species Tachina fera. The sequence continues at coordinate 98,740,263 of LR999965.1, read as the reverse complement.
AAGCGCATCAGGTTGTCCAACAGTATTTCCAATAAGCTCCACATCCACATTGACCTGCGCTTCCGCAGGGTTTGTGATTTTACCTCCAGATAGCCCAACAGCATTTGCTTCGGTTGATCCTAATGTATCGGTGGTTTTATTTTTGTTTTTTAAGTACTTTTCCATGAAATATTGTTTTTATTTGGGGAATGAACATAACATTTCTAGCAGAGCCCCTTGCTAGAGTGGGCATTAAATAAAAATGGAGTTCCCAAGTCCAGAGTCCGCACACTCACGGCTAATCTACCTATTAGCCACGCATCCCTTGGCATATGCTGTACCAGTTTTAAGAGTAGATACCTTACCTACAATTAAACAGAAAGCTACAGCAGAGGCATGACTGTACTGAGCTCCTGTTCCCGACCTTCCTCCAACCACCAACATGGAGAGAGGATGTAAGTACACTACAGTGCATGAAGATACGGCACTCCTAAGAGCGTAGATCCCCAACGTGACTTTTGGCTGATCGGAACATAACTTCTTCCCATGATTCAGACGCCAATCCATCTATTGCACCACTAGGACAGTACAGATAGCCACATAAGTACTTAGAACCTTAGCCAAGCACCGTCTTGGGTTTGCAAAGCAAAAATAGGACGCAACTGTCGAGCTTTTTTTTAGAGTGTTAGAAGAAGGATTTGTGCTGGCCATGTGGCATACATAAACCATAAAATTTTGTTTTGCCTTCGTAACTTGTATACTAAAAGTTAATTTAAGTTTCATTTGTGTTAGCTTTGAGTCAGTGTGAAGTTTCCATGTGAGCCGTCGATCAAGATTTATACAAAGATTGTGAATGTTGAGGAACAACTTGATTGTTGATAATAATGGGTGAAAAATTATTACTTTGTAAGGTAAATGTTACCTGAATACACTTTTATTTGTTTACTTTAACTCTCCATATGTTCAACCATAATTCTGTGCTGTTAATATATTTCTGAAGATACCGGGATGCCTCGTGGGGGTTGTCATGGATAATTAGTCAGGCTGTATCATCGAAAAAGACATATCACGAGTATAAATCAAATATAAAACTGCCCACAGTATATTTTTCTGTCGCACGCTGGATAAGATAGGTTCAGGTGCACTCATGAAGTCTCATTAAGTCTAACAGTAAAGTTCCGGGATATAATACAACTTTCTAAAAGACTTAGAATTTTTATTTGTAGATAAATGTGTCTTCAATTTGAAAATTGGGCCTTCATGCCACACTTCATCAAATGCCGGAGCAACGTCAATAAAGAGAAATTAAAAAAGACATAAAAAAACCATCCATTTTGTAGATGTCGAAATAAAAATGCAAAAATTATAGATACTATTCAAGTGTAGGTGTCAACTGTGGAAATTTTGTTAAGCCTGTAGAATATTTAGTGGGATCATTTGAAGATTTGCCACATATTCGGTTCCATACACTATGTCGTCGTCGAAAATCCAAAAGCGTGTATCCACACAAAGTTCAAAATATACTGTTTGATTGATTACACTACAAGTTTGAATGTTTAAATATAAATTTTCGATCCTTTTGCATTTTTCCTCCTGATTACGATGACGGCATATGTTAGCATGTACCTGACATTTGCATAATTTACACCATTTTTTGTTTTATTCCGTTAATATTTCAAAAATGGTCCTCCAAACCTAAAAATACTTTGTGGATTATTAATCTACACAAAAATTTGTTTCATGTAGATAGAGTCACATTGATGAATATGTCACGATATCTTACTGTTATTTTATTTTAAAAATCGTTTAGTCTTAAAATTTGGTATTTGGTATTTGGTAGTATTTGTGGAATATCACACTGCTGATGGGTACGAATGGTAAAGTTTAATGAAAAACTGGACGCGATTAAAAAATCTTTCAAAGATGTTGTCTTGGGGAAAAATACGACAGTATACAATACCAATAAAAAAAAATACAAAATATACCTTTTATATATACGGTCCAACTCATGAACAGTCAAATGTTTTTGGAATCCCCATTAAAAAGACCATAATTTAATTTGATAGGTGTAACAAAACCTTTTTTTGTGAGTCCCTCTAATCCACATCCTTCTCTTAATATTAAGGAAACCATGGAAAACCATACATTAATAATTAATTATGCAAAAACAAACTGTTTCTTTTCTTTAAATTCTAATAAAAGGAAGTTCGTATCAGATATCATCTTAATTTTTTATACATTTGAAAAAACAAGTAAATTCCATTTAAAAATTATATACCTCTACAAAAACACCTTTTGCTATGTACACAAAATTTCGTAACTTGATGTTCAGTTATTCGACCTTTTTTTAATAAACATGTGTACATTTTGGGTTGTGGAAGAATTGTTCGCCTACATGTTATGGTTGATAGTCCCGCTTCCCTTGAACCCCGTGGGTTCCATTCCAATATTAAATGGCTAATTTCGTTGTAGGGTACGTTCAACGAACTGAAATACATCAGTTCAGACAGACAGACGAGAACATTCTACGTACTCAGCATATGTTCCTGAATAAATTTCCTGACTATAATAATCTCAGCATTGAATCAAATGGGACGTGAATTGACTTTAAACTACTTTCGAACCTCATTTTTTGATGAAAATTGATTAATTGCCATCGTAAATAATAGGTCATCGCCCAACAATTATGTTCGAAAATAATTTCGCTTAAGATTTTGTTGAAGGTTATGGCATGATATATGTGGGTGACATATTGCGTATTTTTTTAAAGCAGTACATTGGCTTAAGGTAAAACAAAATATCGATAGCTTAAATACTGGACAACTGGTCATGACCTAAAACACTAAAATTTCTGCGGATTAAATTTTTAAGCAAGTGCATAATTAGCAATACACGTTTAAAAATTGCATTCTTAGATGAAAATCGATAAATTGTCTTTATTTGTTTTTATCTATATAGATTAAGCTTTAGCGAATTACAAAATAAAATTAAAATGCTTGTGAGCCATTACACGCTGATGTTTTAATATAAAGTTATATCAATAAATTTCCAGCATATTAATCACATGCTTACAAAAATCAGCATAAACTAGTAACCCAGCAGAAAATTTGGTGACAATTGCTCCAAACTTACTCGTCCTATGACTTGGGAAAATGCCAGAATTATCAAAAGTACGGAGAAGTGTATAGTGAAAAAAGACATATCATGTAAATGGTTACATATTCACAATTTTCCTGATGTATCGTCTTGATCTTGAGCCAATTTAATTTGGACTCGGTTTAGTATTGTAATAAACGGCACTGAACATGTTAGATGTGGTTGAATAAAAGGACATATCAAATAGTGTAAATATAATGTTGATTGCTCCCTCCAATGTGACTAAGGAACCAGTCCCGTAACTATACTGATATATTAACCTAAGTTTAACTGGTATTTATACTTTTGATATATGAGTGGTCGTGTGGTGGAGTGGGTAGTGTGCAAGCCTGTAATGCACGAGGTTGTCGATTCGAGTCTCAAAAAATTTTCTGCTTAAAAATAAATTATAATTGCATTTGTAAAAATAATAAATAATTATAAGTTTTCATTGCTCCAGTTAAATGTCGCAGTTTTATTTATATAAAATATATATTATTCTACACCGAATAGGTCCCTATGGGACAAGTGACAACACACAAAGTGCATACAAAGTGTCAATTAACACCATCCTAGGCCATCCCCATATAAAAGTGACTAGTCCGCTTCATAGGAAGTGTTAGAACTCGGACTAGTCCCTATCACTGGGGGGCCAATCACGTAACTAGTATTGTGTCAGTTCGATTTCCTGCAGGGAATTTTAAGCATTCGATTGTTTTTATTCATACGAGTATCTGTTTTAAGCCAAAACTGGAAAAGTAGTTTCTGCTTGTAATTATAAAGTACTACATTTAACTGAAATTTTTATTTACCTCAAAAAAAGTTTAGACTTAAAATTTGCTAGTATGAGCTTTAATTACCTTTTTATGTACACGGCCCAATTTTTAGCACTTTCAAGTAAAATCTTTAATTTTTAGGGTTCCGTACACCAAAGGGGAAAAAAGGATCCCTATTGTTTTCGCTACGCTGTCCGTCTGTCCGTGTGTCCGTCTGTCCGTCACACGGTATTTTCTCAGGAACCGTAAGAGCTACGGACCTGAAATTTGGACAGAGTATGTAGAACCTTGGCCACTACAACAACAAATACATGAGAATTAAAAATTAAAGGGTGCTCTAAAACGAGCGACGAAAAATGGTAACATCCCATGTAATATATGTACATACAATTGTATGTACATATAAATATTGACACTTGAAATTTGTAAAATTAGTGTATTTTTAAATAGACTACAACAATTAACATTAAAATATTAAAAAATTTAAATTAAAGGGTGGTCCATCAGTTAATGCAACTTTGACTATGTAAGTTTGACAAACTCTTGAAATTTTCAAAAACGGTAAAACTAAAAAATCCACAAATTATAAAATCGCCAAACCGAAAAAAACGCCAAAACCTGAAAAAAATCGCCAAAAATTAAAAAAAAAATAGCCAAATCGAAAAAAAATTTACAAAATTAAAAAAAAAAAATCTAGCACTAAAATAAATCCCCAAATTCGATAAAATCGTCTAAATGAAAAAAATTCGCGAAAATAAAAAAAACGCCATAAACCGAAAAAATCGCTAAAACGCCAAAATAATTGTTTATGTGAAAAAAAATCGCCAAAATGAAAAAAAAATCGCCAAAATTAAAAAAAAACGCCAAATTTAAAAAAAATCGCCAAAATTGAAAATAAACACCAAAAACCGAAAAAAATCCCCAAAACGAGAAAAAATGTGCCGAAACTAAAAAAATCGCCAAAACCAAAAAAAAAAATCACCTAATGAAAATAAACGCCAAAATTAAAAAATCGCCAAAATAAAAAAATGGCCAAAATAAAAATCGCCAAAATTAAAAAAACTTCAAAAACCAAAAAAAAAAAATCGCCAAAACGTGAAAAAAGTGCCAAAACTCAGAAAGCGCCAATAAATTCGAAAAACCCCCAAACTAAAAAAAACACTTAAAACCGAAAAAACCCAAAAACGAAAAAAATACCAAAACTATAGTTTATATTGGCTAAAGTTCGTATTGAATTACATATCTCGTGTCCGTACGGAACCCTTCGTGCGCGGGTCAAAGTCGCACTTCACTGAATTTATTTATACAAACCAACGATAAAAATCCGAGTAATTTAAATGGGTTTGATTATAATTTGTGTCTAAAACGAGCTAGTGAAAGAGTTGGACACAAGTCTAGACTAATCATTAAATTGTACATTGTAACTCTCTATATCTTCTCGTTATAGGTTTCATTCTAAAACGGGAATATCATGCGATAAAATGTTCCACAAAATTTACATATTTTTTGTTATATTTGACTTTAAACCTCTGATTACACCGATGATCAAAGTTAACTTTAAGCACCTCAAATTATCCTAAGTTTTAAATTGGTCTCGAACATGTTCAAACTTGCATATCAGGTTAGGATATGTTTGGAAAATTTATGAAAATTTCAGACTACAAATATTTTTGTGGAATACTTTAACCCTATATCACTAATTGAACATTATTTGCTTGCAATTTTCGTAGAAAAGGTTCCAATAAGTACAGTAAGCTTTTATATAAAAGTGACGGGTATAGTTTGCACTTAAAAATGGGCTTCATGGTTTTCTATACCAACTTATACTTTTGAAATGTATATTATGAACTCTGTTTCAATCAGCCGCTATAACCTTGTTATTTAGGTCTGTATCTTGCCGCACTATGACTATTTGCATAATACAACTGAAAACCTTATATATCGAACCATTTGTAGCGAAATGCATGTAATCAAACGAATAAGGACTGCAATCAAATAGTAACGCAAGCTTCAAAAACTGGATATTATAGAAAAAATATCTTTAAGAACAGATACCTTTGAAAATCATTAAAATTTTTCTGTAATTTAAACTAATGCATTAAAAAATTATGACAAGCAAAGTATTGCATACTTTCCTATAATGTTGTACATAAAACAAAAAGTTAGAAACAGGAATAAACAGAAATGTTTTTTAGTAATTTTATTAAAATAAAACCACATCTGAGCTTAATAATCTCCACAGAGTTTCTTGAAAGTACGACATAACTAAACTGTCCAAGTTTTCTGTTTACACAAAGTATCAGATGTAATTTTATTATCCTAATTCCTGTTTCATGTTTATTTTTTTATTTGTGTTGGTTTTTTTTTCGTTAGTCTCCCTGGATTCTTTGTGCATTATTGTACTGCTGGTTACGAGTATAAGCAAATATTGGATACCTTATGAAAAGAAACAGAGTTCTGTAAAATATATTTGCAATGAAGAAATTAAAAACTCTATAATGGTGCATTACTTTAAAAGTATTGAGGCTATTGAATCATCAAAGCCAAAATAGACTTTTAATTAACAACAAGCATTAAGTTATTGGCTTTGTTCTTACTAATAAATAACTTACATTAATAACATTACGTACATATTCTAATTTCTGGGGAATTGTAGACATCTGAGTAGGTGGTCTGCAAAGGTTTCATAGGTTTCTTAAAATTAAATCTACAAATCCTGGCGTTTGTTTTATAGATAAAACAGCAAATTTCTTATAAAACACAAACAAGATTATATTCTATTGAAAGTTAAACTTTTGATTTTAATTCTTAACAAAAAGTATTCCATGCAAAAGTTATCAACCTATTTAAACTAGTATTGAAAAATTCCTATTTTCTATATTAACATTTACAATTTGTTAATGATTAATTGAATCCTAACAACATTAGAAAGGCGTTCCAAAGAACAACTCTTTCACTTTATGCTCATATATTCAAACGAAGCAGAACTAGCCAGTGCTTCAAAAACAGTTGCTCAATATGTGTGCGTTTGTTACTGGACAGAAACCCTGCAGTTATGAATGTTATATGTGTGTCCATGATATAAATATAGAAGGTACTTCCATTCCCTCTTTGTTTTTAAAAATAGGTATTTTTGAAGTTTGTTTTTTGAGAGAAATAAGGAAAAATGTTCCCATATAGCAAGAAATTTAAGTCTTCCCCTAGAAATTTTTTTTACAAAAATGTGTAATTCTCTTAACAAAAATTTGTGAAAAATTAAAGTGATATACATAGATAACTACACATTTGTGAAGATTTAAAAGTGGTTATATTATAACTTATCTCATATTTTTATGTTTTCTGCTTAATACAAATCTTTTAATTATATTTTCATCTAAATTTGGCGCTGAGAAACCAAATTTATTGATGTTTTTGATTAGTTGACAATTAATTTTCATTAAGTTTATTAAATATTGATTGATATTGAATTTTGTTTAATCTACATAATTCGTTTCTTGTTGATTGTAAAATATTTTTCTAAAATATTGAAGAAGATCCTTTGGCAAGTCTATTTCACAGATATTATAAGCTCTTAGCCACTTTTGACGAATACCAGGAAATGAAGGGAACTAAAAAGTGCTGCACTCATACTTTTACTTATGTCCTTATTCAGTATATATAAAATACTTATGTGTGTTTTAGTTCTCTAAATTATTTTCTTGAAAAATGGTTGTTGTCTCTGGTAATGAAAAATAAAAATATTATTACCATGTTTTTAAAAGATAAAAATTAAATTAAAATATTATACAGTAGTTTGAAAAATATGTGAAAAAATATGTGTTGGAAATAATGTTTAGAACAAAATCATAAAGTAAATACACGAACCTTCTAGCATAGACAATAAATAATGTTTTAAAGAATCACAACTGCTGCTTTTTTTGTCCATAGACAAGACGATAGAACCGTCGAACAGAATTTGGGCATTAATTGTTTAATTTATACATTCTGTATCTTATAAAAACATTTTTTAAATAATTTTTGAATAGAATTTTTAAACAAACAGGAAACAAAGGGGAAATATAAAATTAATACGGTAGCACGGTTTTAAAGGAAACTTCAGAATACCTATAGTTGTCAGAAGGTGAATGTCAAGAAAAAATTAGAGAATGGAAGTACCTTCTATATTTATATCATGTGTGTGTCTTTAAACTTGTCTGAATTCTAGTTTGATTCCAATGGCTTAATTTCAGAATAAGAAAGTTCAAGTTTAGTACATTATATAACAAATAAAACTATAATGAGTTGTATTTTTACCTGCGCTTAAAGCAAAGAAATGATGCTCTAATTTACACGGTTTTTGAACTTGTCAAAGGAAAATTTAGAAGAGGAGAATACATCTTAACCTCATAAGTTCTTGCTATTCAATAAAATTACTCTATAAGAACATTTCCCATTGACGAATTTCGTATTAGTTTAATTGAGTGTTCATTACATATGTATGTATGGTAGCTGTCATTGAACGATTGAGACGCTAAGATCAGTAAAAGGATTTTTCCAAAACAGGTTTTACGAAAACTAAGGAGGAGAATCGCTTAAGTCGTAAACATTTAAACCAAATTATTTTTCTGAAAGATTGTGTTAGAAGATATTTTCCAACTATCAAAGTAACTAATATAATGACCTCACAAACTTATTAATTTTTAATGAATACATATTTATGAGTTTTTGATGCTTGATTTAGTTTAAGCGTTATTTTGTGTGTTTTTTTCTTTTACTAATAAACTCAACTTAATACACACTTTATGAATTTTATTTGTTGAAAACACTTGATTTATGGAAAATCTTTATTGATCGGTTAACCGCTTAATACCGAAGTTAGCTGATTAAGCAAAACATTGATTAATTAATCGAGCGGTTAACCGATTAAAGCAAAACCCCGATTAAATGAATACCCTAGCAATAACTCTCTAAGCCACAAAAACAAAGTATTGAATAAATCGGATTTTAAGTTTAAAATAAATCTTAAGAATCCAGATTTTAATATTTTCTACTTTAAACCACTCTGTGGCTGAGTGGTAGCGATGCTTTCCTCTTAGTCCTGAGGTCGTGGGTTCGATTCCCGCCCTAGGCCCTAGGTGTTTTCTGCAGACAAACTAATCGCTTCGCAACCCCTGTTTGTTAAAAAAAATTAAAACGCATTTTAGGAGGATAACTATGACGTATCAATCTATGAATGCTTAAAACCCATTGGAACTACCATTTTTAATAAAAAAAAAATTGTGGGTTACATTGTTACTGTCTAAATTTATTGGAAAAATTTTTTAATTTCAAAAAAAAATTCCTTAAAATAACACTACCAGTCAATTGACTGCTGAAAACTTTTGTGTACGTGTGATGATGCATTTCTCTTTAAATAATGAATATAACATAGTTCAACTGCTCACTCCAGGGCTTTTTATTAATCAATGATAACATAAATGTGACTCAAATTTTACTGATCATACTTGACATATTCGTCGCATTAGTCCCCCACAATTGAGTAATCATGCATGATTGGTATATCCACAATAAGTATACTTTTTGACACTATTTTATTTGCCTTTTTTTATTATAAAAAGTAAATTTAAAATACACAAGTAAAAAAAGATTGATTGCTTTTCCAAAATGACCGCAAGATACTTTCTAATTGCTTGTTTTGGGAAGAATCTAGGGGTTTTGCAGTTACTTATTCAGAGATAACCACGATGGGCAGTCATTATTACTTGAAAAGCAATAATAACTCCGTCCAAAATATTCAAGCGGCCATTATCCGCTAAAAGACCCAACAAATTTCCAATCGATGGGGCCCAGCCCAATTTATCACCACATTTTTTCAATCCCGTGGCCATTACTTTATTGTTGATAATTATCATTATAATGGGACTGGTGACGTGTTCATGAAGTTTCTTGTCTTCTTTAAGTGTAGCTTGGAAATCAGTAACGTCCTTTTCTACCTGTTCCAATTGCTTGGTTGCAGAGGCTGCCGATTATTAGTCAGTTGCAAAATTACACTCCAGACCAAAAACCTATACGGATGGCTCTTCCATCTCCAACTCACCTTGCTTTTTTTACAAATATTAAAATTTTTGAAAAGAAATATACATATTAAATTAAACTTTGTGAATTTCTTTTGTTCACTCTTTTATAACACTTTTACAAAATCTGATTTTCACAGACAGACTGAATTGTATTTTTTTATAATAAAACTCAAAGTATTAAAGGTTTGGCATATGTACATTAGATGTTCTACTCTAATATGAATGCTAGAGTAGAGCAACTATAAATAGTTAATAAATCTATCATCACTTCCGATCAAATGACTACTCAATTGACTGTCATTATACAATTCAATGTAAAATAGTTACAAATGTGTTAGTGAAAAAATTTTGTTTGTGTTAAGCTGAGTTTACATCTGGCATTTCTTGTGTGTCATTTTCCCAAAAAGCGTAACCAACACAAAACTAATGAAAAACCCTTTGGTTCAGCATGTATTTATTGATTTAAACAGTTTGCGATCATGTTGGATTCTATAAAATTGTCAATTAAGTATGCATAAAACAGTTCAACTTAATAAATACATGTCCGAATCAAATAGTTTCTAATTAGTAATTAGTTGGTTAGGGTTTTTTTATGATTGTGTGGCACATGGCACACATATGTAAGCCCGGCCTTAGTTTCAATCATACATTTCTTGTAGGTTCCTAATATTTTTCTGTGGCTTACAAAGTTATTGCCATACAAGATTCTTTGTTATTTTATTTTAAAAATTTCTAATACTTTTCTGTGGCTTACAAGGTTATTGTAATAAAAAATTCTTCATAATTTTATTTTAAAATATGTATCAAATTTTTTTATGTAAAAAGCTTAAGAAGCATACCAAAAAGCAATTGCTAATAATGATAACAATATATAAGTAATTTATACAACATCCACTACACTTTAAAATTATTGTAGAAATTGTGATTAACTGGTGAAATCATCTTATTAACCGCTATTTTAATATATGCAGTGTACTATTTTGTAAGTCCAGTGAATGTGATAATTGTTAGTCTTGCTTTTTTTTTGTAGTGTTTATTTTCTGTAACTCTTCATCAATGGAGTGTTTAATAAAAATAGGTATATGCACAGCTTTAAAAGAAAATGTCATTACACATTACAAAATATAATTACCGTCGTACAAAATATTTTCTATAACATACTACAAATTTTTATGAAACCTTCAAACACCTTTTTATAAACAGCAATAACTCTGTTAGCCACATCAAAAAAATAATAATAATTTTTTGTGCAAAAACTGAGTATGCCACAAAACTCATACCGTCCTTTAATACCTATTGATTTAACAGAAATATCAGAAGAACTTGAAAAAAAGCTTCCAGTTTACCAAAATCCATCGATGAAAAAAAGAACAAGTAAAGCTTGTGTGGCTTACAGATATATTGAGCGAAAAAAATAAAAACATATAATTTTGGAAGAAGTAGATCTTATAACAATACCGCCAAAATAATCAAATTAACCTAAAATCTTTTTAACATATAAAGCTTTTGTACCTAGCAATAGATTGAGCACAAAAAATCAGTTTTTGATTGCATGTGGCTCACGGAGTTGTTGCACTGATAAGAATGGATCTGAAACAACCCAGTGAGAGAGAGACAGAGAGAGATAGGGACACAGATTGTATTCTCTGTTTACAAAGAAAAATTACAATTATTTGACCGAATAATTCTTTAATTATAGTTTCGTTAATAAAACATATTATTAAAAGTCATTCACCAAAAGCAGTATCACACATTTTGCAAAGCCAAACTTTTCTTTTCGAGCAATAAAAACATAAAGACATTTTCCTTTTTTAACATTATTTAGTCTTAATTAAATGTATTCCTTCAATTTGCAGGGTATGCTTTTAAGAGTCCTTTCAACAGATTGTGTGGCAAATAATGTTTGGATGATGAGTATTTGCCCTACAACGATACAAGCAAACAAGAAAGTTATACAACACGACTACAAATTTGTAGGATTTGTTGTGTTAATAAATAGTACAGCTTCATACTAAAGGTACGACTACTCGTATACTAGGCCGTGAAAGGCAGAAATCTACATCAACTGACACCACACACAGTGGACCAACGCAGAAGAACGCTGATGATGAAGGTTTGGTGGCCTTCGAAAATGTCTCGCTGTTCCGGTCAACTATGTGTTATCAGAATATTTAAAACTAACTTTGATGTTGTTTGTTCATTAATAATTATCACATGTAATTTGGCTTAAAAAGCATTACGAACCTTAGCTCGTTCAAATAAATCATAAATATAGAAACAAATGAAGTTCGAAAAATAATAATTAAAAATTAACTAAATTAACAGCCAGGGGAGTATGGCAAAAATTAAATAAATATACTTAATAGTAACAAACCAAAAAAGTTTATCTTAAGTAGTACAAAAAATAAGCAAATTAACTAACATGTGCATAATTAGTAACGAATAAACGGCAATGGCAAGTCTGTTGTAAATTAGAGATGGTAAATTTGGGCTTTCATTACAAAACACGTTTCAGCAAATTGAAATACGATGACCAAACAGTTCACGTATTCCATTTGTAAGGAAGTTTCGTATATAAGGCAGAAATATACATCAACTGACACCACACACAGTGGACCAATACAGAAGAACGCTGATGATGAAGGTTTAGTGGCCTTCGAAAACAGTGGCTGTTCCGTGCCATAGTTGAACGGAACAGCCACTGTCAGAATATTTACAACTAACTTTGATGTTATTTTTTCATTAATAATTATCACATGTAATTTGACTTAAAAAAGCGATACGAAGTTTAGCCCGTTCATATAAATCATAAATATAGAAACAAATGAAGTTCGAAAAATAATAATTAAAAATTAACTAAAATAAATAATATATCTTACAAATACATTCATATGTAAAAGTTGAGTCACAAAGAATCCGGCATACATTAAACTCCTTGTTTTTCAAATGACAGCTAAGTTCAAATACAGGGTTTCTTATGAGTTCAAATACAGGGTTTCTTATGAGCCCTGTCTCCTTCAGCAGACAGCTGAACTTTTATAGCCTGGCCCACGATGCCGACAAGAACTTATCTGCCGCTTGGTTATATTGTCGACATCGTGGGCCAGGCCGCTGAAGTATGTTGAGTAGTTTGACAGCTATTAGTTGATTTTTCGTTTTGTTTTGATTTAGGTTTTTGCATTTTGTGGGGGCAAGAATAAAGTAAAGCAAAAGAAATAGGCAAAATAAACAAACAAACAAAAATTCAAGTATAGTGAATGAAATTGAGAACAAGTAGGCTTGAAGCTGCTCAAATGTATCCGTCAACAAATTATTCATTGTGTTAACTTCCTCCGTCATTGCGTTAACATCAGTTGAAAAAGGCAACGTAGTAGATTTTTGGTTCACCAACAGTGGCACTTGATAAAACACAGTCGAAGAAGTTTGCAGCAAAAGACAAGGATTATACGTTTGTCGGATATTCTTCAACTGCTAAAGCTTATAGGCTAGTTACGATGTTAATGATAGGAAGATCGTTGAAAAACGAGAAGTCAAATTTTGTGAAGACGACATTCAGAACAAATCTAGAACAACGGATTTTGATTTTTCAATATTCCAAATTTAGTTAATTCGACAAACAGTGTAATAGTTGATGCTGGCGATTGCATAGAAAAAGCATATAGCCGGAGTGATACAGATGAATATGAGTCGAGCTCAGAACCTGGTTTCATGGGATTTAAAAAAGAAGAACGAAATGAATTTCAACAATCTCAAAGTAGTGTTGCGCAAACCAGAGGTCGTGGTAGACCAAAGAAAATATCTTCAGGTAATATAGTTTGTCCTAAAAAATCTCAAAATGTATTAAATTTTGCAGATGGCGGTAGTAGAAAAATTGTTATACTCCAATCCTATAAAGATGTAGTTGACTGTAAACATTCTAATTATTGGAAAAAGTAATGATGAAAGAATATCATTCGCTCAGAGAGAATGATACGTGATCGTTAGTTGACCTGCCATCTGGCAAGAAGATGATTGGAAGTAGATGGGTGCAGCCAGGAATATGGTATAAATTATACCGAAACATTTTTACCGGTTCTGAGATATTCAACTATACGCATGATCTTTGCACTTGCTGCTGAGAAGGAACTTTATTTACATCATGTAGATGTATCAACCGCTTATTTTAATAGCAGACTAGAGGAAGAGATTTATTTGAAGCAGACTGATAGATTTTTTGATGAAGAAAATCCTGGTCGGGTCTTACGTTTAAAAATGGCTATTTACGGACTCAAGCAATCAGGCCGTGCATGGAACAGGACACTAGATGCAGTGATTCGCAATATTGGCTTTGAACCTGGTGACAGTGAGCCTTGCTTATAAAGCGCTTACAAAAATGGTAGATTTAGACTACTAGCCGCGTACGTTGACGACATACTGATTGCTTGTAGTAAAAGAGAAGACATGAAAACTATAAAGAGACAAATTTCTGTAAAATTCAAATCAATTGCTAATGGTAATGTAAAACATTTCCTAGGTATTGAAATTGAACGAGAAGGTGATACTGGAAGATACTGGATCAGAATAGGACATAAGCAGTACATAAAAAAGCTCCAGACAAGTTATGGAATGGAAAATTGCAGGGCAGCATCTACACCGCTTGATCCGGGCTTTCAAATAGCAAGGATGAAAGAAAACTGTCAAAGTGTGAACTCTGGTCAGTTCCAATCAATAATTGGAACTTTGATGTATCTGGCGATAAGTACAAGACCAGATATTTTCTACTCCGTGGTTAAATTGGCATAAAAAAGTCAAGATCCACTCCATGAACACGCAGAAGCTGTTACACATTTGTTACGATATTTGTCAACAACAAATGATTTAAAATTAGAGTATTTCAAAACAGAGGGTTTCGTAGATGCGGACTGGGCCAGTTGTGCCCAGGATAGAAAATCTTATACTGCTTATTAATTTTTTATTGCAGGATGTGCATTTAGTTGGGAGAGCAAAAAACAGCCCAACATAGCCCTCAGTAGCACAGAGGCTGAATTTGTGGCTTTGTCCACTGCAGCTAAAGAAGCAGTATACATTAAACGATTATTGGGCGAAATAGGTTGCTATCCATCTGACAGACCTTTAGTAATTTTCGGCGACAATCTTGGAGCTCAACATTTGGCCAAAAAGGGAAAAAAGAGGGAAGTTGTTAAAGCGAATCAGATTGAAATACGTTATGTATCAACCAATGAAATGGCTGCAGACATATTGGCTAAGAATTTGCCTAAATTCAAACATGTAAAGTTTGTAAAATCTCTTATCTTAAAATAGTATTGTTTGTCAAAATATATATATATATATATATATGATTTTTATCGAAAGATATGCAGATTTGAGAGGGCGTGTTGGAGCGTTTCCCTAAAATACAACTCTACATGTTCTTTACTTTCATACATTTCTGTGTTATACACATTTGGCGCATTCATAAGACGTAGCTGTTGAGCTCAACAGTTGTGAAATTGCTGGAAACTGTTGGAACCAGCAGTTACTTCTTAGAAACGGTTTGATGTATATAATGTAATTGTATATCTTTATTTCGTTACTTCATCGCATTTGTAATGTAAAACTTAACAAATATTTGTTGCTGCCATCTAACAAAGCATATAAAAGAAATATCTCTGTTTGACCAGCTATTCAGGCTGAGCACAACATGTTGACTACAGGTAGCGAAAAAATTTTATGATGAAAAATTACTTAACTGTTGAGTGGAGCGAAACTACTCAACTATGAGTTTCTAAGACAAACACTCAACGGTTGCGCAACTGTTACGTCTTATGAATGCGACCATTATTAGCTTAAGTTCTTTACTTTATTCATTCTCTAATAAACGCTAAAATCAACAAAAGTGGGTTTTGGTTATGTCCAATAAAGCGTAGTCGACTGTATTGTTTAAAAATAAGAAATAAATTTAAGTAATAAATAAAAGAATATATTAAACTGATAAAACAATATTTTTAAAATCTTTAAAATAATTTTTTTAAATTTTACTTCAAGTAGCAATTGTCTTATTTTGATCTTTGTTGACCACTCATTCGAATTGCTATACAATAATTTTTATTATTTCGTCTTCTTGCTACTTGTAATTCTAGTCGAAGTTCATACAAAAGAAAGATAGAGAATTGAAAATTAGTATTATTCCTGATAAAAGGCGCATGACGACTTTCCTTCGACATTTTAGAAGAGGCAGTAAGTATTGAAAAGTTGTACATTAAGAGAAAAATGACGATATGTATTTAAGAACAAAACTCTTGAATTTAAATTGCAGAAATCTAAAAATTTCCATCTTGAAATTTCGTCAGTAAGATTGGCGTTTTCAAATTTAAGCATAAGCTCTTTATTTTTATAATTAATTTTAAGCTTGTATTCTTGAATTTAAGAATATATCCTTAAATATAATATTCAAGGTTCGCTAACAGTATCGTAAAAATACCGATACCGATTCAAATACCGCTAAACCTAGATACCGGTATCGATACCGATACCGAAATCCATTTCGGTTAGAAAATACTGGTATCCTGAATACCGTTTACGTCTATAGCGGTATGAATCGGTATACCAATTCCCACCAAAAATTAAATTTCAAAAATATGTTTAAATTAACATTCTTTTATAAAAACGTTTTGTATATGAAATCGCGAAAATTAGTATATTGGATGCTCCCGATATACAAGCTGATGCGAAGATTTAAAGTTTGCAGAGTGTTTTTTTAATATATGCACATTAACCTGGCCGCAAAGATATTTTTTTAATTGATATAGTACATATGCATGTGCTCTGTCTAAAATATGAGGTTTGCTGCCATAAATACCTAGCGGGGCCTAAAGTACCCGATACACAGTGGGCATTTTGCAAAAAAAAAGTTGCAAATAATTCTGCACTTTCTAAACTAGCTGTCCGATTCTTATAAAAATAATTACACAGCATTGAGGGAGGTGTCACAGAGCTCAAGTCTGGAACTTTGGCTATATATCTTTAATGGGGGCAGAGCCACAAATCACCAAAGTGGGCAACCTTGGGTTAATGAAAAATTAAAATCGATGCCAAGTTCATGTTTTTGATCAGATAAAAAAGATTTTTTGCAAGTGTATATTTTTCTATCCAAGAGTTAAATAAGTCTATTAAATTTATGGGTTTTCGCATACAGTTTAGGAAATATTAGAAAAAAAAGATTAAAATTTGGGCTTTTTTACTAAACTTGGTCCACTGTTCTGCTAATGAAGAAGTCATATATTGTTAGATTTAAAAACTTAAACTTATGATGATTAACGGACAAAATTTGTAACATTAAAAAAAATTTGGTATCAAAATCACAATTAAGTCAAAAGTTATACGCAATTTAAACTAAAATTAAAAAAGAAAAATTAATTTTCGCCATTTTTTTTTGAAGAAAAAAGTGTGTTATGCCCCTATCTCGGTTCTCAACTAAATTTAGTTTGGTTGTCAAAGAGTAGACCAAACATTCACACGACCAAACCGTGTTTTATTGGTCGCATTCATAAGACGTAACAGTTGCGCAACCGTTGAGTGTTTGTCTTAGAAACGCATAGTTGAGTAGTTTGGCTTCACTCAACAGTTGAGTAATTGCTGCCATTTTTTCCAACATAAAATGTTTTCGCTACCTATAGTCAACATGTTGTGCTCAGCCTGAACAGCTGATGGAAAAGACTTATGCCGTTTATAATATAATGCAACGCCGCTTTGTTAGATGGCGGCTGCAAATATTTGTTAAATTTTGCATTTAAAATGCGATAAAAGAACGAAATAAAGGAATTAAATTAAATTACTAATTTCATCAAACATATGTATGTACATATATCATGGTGTCTATTTGTATTATATATTACATATTTAATTCACTATTGCGTTTAAACGTTTTTTGAGCACATGGCGGCTCAGCGTTAAAATAAAAATACTATTGGCGCAGGTCTTTCTTTTTATTGTAAAAATGGAAGATTCCTGGGCTGCTGACTTCATTACATATTCTGTGTTATACATACACTTTAGCTAAACTAATTAATTTAGCCAATCTAAGTTAGTTTATTTGTTGCTCTTTCGTTCGTTTTCAATTGCTAACGTTCATCAGCTGTTCATTTTGAGTACATCCATCAATCCGTTTCTAAGAAGTAACTGTTGGGGCCAACAGCTGCCAACAGTTTCACAACAGTTGCGCAACCGTTGAGTGTTTGTCTTAGAAACGCATTGTTGAGTATCTTCGCTCCAATCAGCAGTTGAGTAATTTTCCATCATACAATTTTTTCGCTACCTATAGTCAACATGTTGTGCTGAGCCTGAATAGCTGGTCAAACAGAGATATTTCTTTTATATGTATTGTTAGGTGGCAGCAACAAATATTTGTTAAGGTTAACATTACAAATGCGATGAAGAAACGAAATAAAGATATACAATTACATTATATACATCAAGCCGTTTCTAAGAAGTAGCTGTTGGGGCCAACAGTTGCCAGCAGTTTCACAACTGTTGAGCTCAACAGCTACGTCTTACGAATGCGCCCATTATTATGAACCACAACTGTTTTTTAGTGGAAATTGTCATCGCGTTGCCAACTTATAATATCAAGTTTGAAAGGGAAAAAACATAGTTTTAGAATTTTTTTTTTGCTTTTATTTCAATGAATTCATACCAAATGTATACAATATGTGTATATTTATTTTATAACGACAAAACAAAGTCACAATTATAGATGTGCTACGTATCAGAAGAAAAATTCCTGCTGATTCTAACTCTTTTGAACGACCTAATACAAGGCAAGGAATAATCGAAATGGGGAACGAATTCTTTAAAACAAATATTTTTGAAGCTCTTTTGTTATTTTCGGCAGAACAAAGAAACGTTATGTTATTTTTTGGATCACCTAAAACCATAAATTTTTGTATGTGCTCGGTATACCGCCGATACTGAAACCGTTAAAAATTTTTTACTAAGCATAACAAATATTTCCAGTTACGAATTTTCCACTTCTTCTGTCTTTTATATCGTACCAAACTGCAAATAGAAAAACCCAATTGCTAAAAAACAGTTGTGTATACCCAAAGTTTTTC
This sequence comes from Tachina fera, assembly GCA_905220375.1. Classification (NCBI taxonomy): domain Eukaryota; kingdom Metazoa; phylum Arthropoda; class Insecta; order Diptera; family Tachinidae; genus Tachina; species Tachina fera. The sequence goes on along the minus strand of LR999965.1, from coordinate 98,721,228 downwards.
TCAACCAAACTTACGCAGAGTTGTAAATGACAGTACCAAAACACAACTGTTAATTTAGTGGAGAATGGCAATGCAAATTTATCAATCCCAACCAAACTACAGGGTGTTTTTTTAGAGGTATAGAACTTCGAATTGAAATAAAACACAAGAAAATCGTTTTAATGTCCATCAATTTGGCTTTATGGAAGGATAATTTTATGCCATTAATGTTTAAATATGATTTCGGGCATGTGGCCGCCGCGGCTGGCTCGAATAAAGCCAATTCTACAGGTCCAATTTTCAACCACTTTTTCGAGCATATGGGTCCGTATGTTGGCAATAACGCCACGAATGTTGGCTTCCAAGTCCCCTAACGTTTCTGGTTTGTTGGCGTAGACGAGCGACTTCACATATCCCCAAAGAAAATAATCCAATGGTGTCAAATCACACGATCTTGGTGGTCAATTGACAGGTCCATTCCGCGAAATTATGCGCTCATCGAATGTTTCCTTCAATAAATCGATTGTGACGTGCGCTGTGTGGCATGTAGCGCCGTCTTGTTGGAACCAGAACTCATCCACATTCATGCCATCCAATTCGGGAACAAAATAGTCGGTTATCATGGCTCTATACCGGTCTCCGGTGGCGAATCGATTCATTCGGGTCCTCTTCAACACTTTGCTCTACAGCGGCAATTGTTTCTTCGGTGCGCACTGTTCGACGTCTCTGCGGATGCGTATTATCACATAGAGTAAACGTAGTGCGAAAACGATCCATGGTTAACCGAATTAATTGCTCTGATGGACGATTATGTCGACCATAAAATGGACGGAGCTTGCGGTAAACTTCGCGAACTGAACCATTATTTTCGAAAAAAATTTGCACGATTTGCAAGCGTTGTTCTTTTGTCAACCTGTTCATGATGAAATGGCAAACCAAACTAAATATTAATCACTTGACAGCTGACAAAATGGCCGCCAGTTAAAAAAGTGATGTTAACTTAAAGTTCTATACCTCAATAAAAAACACCCATTATTTTAAAAGTTGGAAACCGTGATAGGGGCAGTAATTATTTCGCTTTGGTTGTATTTAAATTAATACAATATCCTTATGAAGACACGTCTATGTATGCAAGTTTGCACTACCACATCTCTCAAAATTAAACATTGTAGCCTCAAAATGACCAAAAAAACTTTAAAACATTATAATATAATATATTGGTGTCTATTCTGAAATACGCGTCGACTTGGTGAGAGTTACATGGAAAACAAAAACAAAAATGTGTAAATGTATAAAATTTGTCTTTGTTCTCATACAAAACAGTTTTTCAAAGTGAGACAAACGCGTTGAAATTCTCGCGTTTATTTCATTTTAGAAATGAATGGCAAACAAAAACAGTTTTTGAAAATTTGTTTTTGTTTTAATGTAAAGTTTCACTTCTTCGACGCGTTTTCCAGAATAGCCACCATTGTCATGTACATTAGAGTGACCGTTAATGTTGTTGTTTTTGGATTTCTTATATTCTCTCTCACCAAATTGGTTCAGTTTTATTTAAAAAAATACAAAAAAAAATATCAAAGCGATAAGTAGTGTTTTAGGGTGAGCGTCCGCCCCTCAAAGTTGGCCTTCAAGCCCTTCTTTCAATGTAATTTTAAGCATATGACTATCTTTAAAAAAGAATTATTTTACAAGAAAACTAACTAAAATTAATTAATTAATTAACTAAAATTAATATTTTAGAAAAAAATTAAGAAAGTAACCAACAAAATACCAACAATTTTATATACCAAAATTATGTTTATATGGAAGCTATTTATAGTAATTATATAAAATAAGAGTTTATATGTATTAAATTATTTCATACATATACCTTAAGTATAGTCTAAAGAAAACTAAGCAGAAAAAACTAAATAAAATTACATTGAATATAGGACTTGAGGGCCAACTTTGTGGGGCAGACGCACCCCCTAAAACACAACTTATCGATATGTAATTTATTTTTTAAATTTTTTAAAAATGAGACTGAACTGATTTGGGGGAGAGAATCTACATACAATTAACGGTCAATCTAATGTACATAAGTACATGTACGAGTATATGGAACAATATATTTTTTGAAAGGAGACATTTTTGTCCATGAGAATTGGAGGAAATGTTTTCCTAAGCTTCTGCAAATACCATTTTGTTCTATGTATTTTTTATTTAATATACGTATATACATTATGAATATTTAAAAACGTAAATATATAAAGATGAGGAATTGAGAACTATGTAATCAGTTTGACTACAATTTATTTAATTTATTATAAAATTTTTTTATCATTTTTAAATGTTATTTAACAACCATTAAATATTTAGAGAGTTTTCATAAACTCTAATTTACGCGGACAGGAGTATGACGTTCTTTGGCATACATTTTTTAAAACTTTATTTTGAAGAATAAAATAGACCCAAAATTAATTGTCTATAAATTTCGCATACGGATATCTATGTATCCGTATTCGAAAATATCGTTTTGTATATTCAAATTTGCGGATATAGTTTTAAATACTCGACTTCGAATTGGTATATATCAAAAGCTTATATTCGGGACATGTATGTAAGTTAACACATTCAATGTTTATAATTCACATAAACAAACCCAGTCGGAAATCCGATACTCTCGCTATTTCAAAACATTAATATATGTCTAAAAAACATTCTGTTTTGATGACAGTGCACACGCGCACAGAAAATAGTTTCTATAACTGTGGGAAATTGTTGAGTATGCAGTTTTGATTGTAAACGGTGCTAATCATATTTAAGAAAACAATTTTTGTAAAGGTTACCTTTAGATGAACATTAAATACAGAAAGAGCTTTTAGGTCCAAAAAAATATTTTTTTTTTTAAATTAAGTATATGTAAACATTAATTTGTATGTATTTGTTAGAAGGCAGCGTAAGCAGTCTTGAAATGTAAATACGCCTAGTTTTTTAAAATGTATTCTCGTCGCATGTATTATACTAAACCAATAATAAATGATGTCTTATAATAAGCGAAGCAGGATGGGTATATTGATGAATATGGTTGTTTACAACCGATGTTGCGAAAATTTCTTCTTCGTAACAAACACTAAAAAGAAGTAGTGTCTTCACCTTTAATGCGTGTATACTTCTTATTTTGCATATTGTACGTTTGAGTGGGTGTTTGTGGTTTGTGTTTGAGGGTGGTTTTTTTAAAGCAAGCGCATAAAACTAATAATAATGCCTGTGTGCGTTTGTACACATAAAATATCATATACACACCGTCTGTGTGTATATATGTACATGCATGGATTTTGTATACGTACTACGGTTTCTAATTTCTAGGACTTTTCCAACTCCAGGGAATCAAAAAGTATAATGTTTCAAAACCATATGAATTTAATTAAATTACCTCAATAAAATATATAATTTTATGAAAAAAACACACAACATTTAAATTAAAAACAAAACAAGTTTATTCGTTCATTTGATGAACAATGATATTTAAAAAATAAAACAAAAACAAATAAAGTCATATCCTTTGAGTTAAAGCATGCATGGAAATTCCATCTACATCTGGAAATCTAGACGCTATAAAAACTTTTTATCATGAATATATTTCGTAAACCTTTTTACTTCTGCTTACAGACTTGTAATTTAGGTAATATAACAACGAGCAGCAATGTAAAAAAAGCAAATTCCAAAAATTTAAATTATTAAATTTTCAAAAATTCCCGTTGAAAAGTTCCCGGGAATTGTAAAAAAAATAATTCCCGAAACCCTAAACGCACCCATGCGTTGGAAGAAGCAAGTATCAAAAATTTTTTCATCACGAAGTATTTTCTTCTTTACTTGTATACCTGCAATAACTGAAACAAATGTCTTACAAACAGTCCTGTTTAGCATTTGTTTTAAAAGACTTCGCTGCATTAAGGCATTTGAAACATCTTTTATGTCTTGAAAGTTCTTTTAAATGGTTTTGGCAACGGTCTAGTATGTATCCATATGCACATAATATACATACATATGTAGCTAACACGTTTTATCAATGAAATAAATAAATAAGAATAACATATGTATTTTTGCACGAAATTACTAATTTTTTTCTGTTATGTAATGTTTTCAGAGACCCTTCCACCCTGCCCACCCCTGCCCCACCCCTCAAAAGCATAAAAAATTGTAAAAACTTTTAACCGGATAGAGTTTTACGTAACATGTGAACTGCCCCTTAGTGCACGGTTACTAGTTTTATACTTGTACAATTTATCATACACAGAAAAAATTGTTCTCCAAATAATATTTTCAATTAAGAATTTAATTGTATTAATTAAATTTTTAATTGAGTTAATTAATTTGAGTGTAAAAACTTAATTAGTATTACCATATTGTTTATAGGTGAAAATTTAATTAATTTTTTAATTGATACTACAAATATTTTAATTAATATTACAAAATCATTCGTATTACTTTTTTTGTGTACAATTTGTAGTGAGGTCTATACTCTATGTAATGCACTCTCAAAATTGAACAAAAATAAAAAACAATTCAGTACACTTCTTCCCAAAATATAAAATATGTACATTTAAAAAGAAAAGAACAATTATTTTTATAGAATTACCTTTTTACCAAAAAAAAACTTTAAGTTTACCAACTATGCATCCATATTTTTTGAAGAGAAAATCAAAAAATTTATTGTTATAGTTATCAAAAAAAGTCCAAGATGTCAAACCGCAGAACGGCATTTTTATGTATTTTTGTTTTGAATATATTAAAAAGTAATAAATATGATATATCAAAAAGTAATAAATAATAATATGATATATCAAAAAGTAATAAATATAAATATTTAGCGTTTCTAAACCTGATTCTCAAATCTTAATTGTCAATATCTGCACATATGTATTTCATGATCCAGATAAATAAAGCAGGCTTTTAGACAACGTTGAATAATGCTTAAGGTCACCCTCAATGAGGCTTGCGGTCATATACTAGCTTAAAAATACATACCCAGCTAAAAAAATTATATATGGTCCATATATTTTTAATATATGAATGTATATAACTATATATGAATATGTATGAATTCATGTATGGAAATATATGGGATTATACATGGCAAAACTATTATATATGAACTAATATATGGACTAATATATGAAATGTATTATAACATATGACCTCATATATGAAAATTTAATTATGAAGCTCTTCATATGTGGATCCATATATAAATAGAAGATTTTATACATGGAGCCATATAAGAATGTATGCATACATGATATCTCACATAATATCGTTTTTGCAATCAAAAAAGCTTGGAACTTTATCACTGCTGAATTGGAAATCCATTAGAAAATACATACGGTATGCAAAGTTTATATGCGTAAACTCAACGTTTAAAAAAGAAAAGCTTTTTGTTAAAAATAAAACCATTCTTGTATGATTTTATACATTGTGGCCCAATTTAATATATCAAATAATCCAGTCATTAATTTTATAGAAAATAACAAAATTCTCTAGATAAGAAACAAAGTTCATATTACTGTATTGAAAACTATTGTTAGAGGGATTATTTTTTCTTTTATAATTAATTGCATTAGTTTTTAATCTGATTTCTTAAGCTAGATGCTTTGTACGAATATGATTTATGTGTTTTTTAAATAATTGATTCACCTTTTGATGAATGAAATGACTTTTAGTTCGTTTTGAATTATTTGTCCAAACAAATGTTTCATTAAATACAACTTCTCTCTTAAATCTAAAAAATTTAATTTTAGTAATTTAATTTATTGCACAGCAGTGAGCTTTTGTGATTCAAGAGTGTATGAATATGAATTTTGCATACTGTGGGGGAAATTTGCACATACATGTATGAAAATGTATGAATATATATAATCATATATGCCCATATACCCTCATTTTTCGGATCCGAACCATATATGGGATATCATATATGATCCATACATATTTTTTTAGCTGGGTATCTCTTTTTTTTATATATATATATATATATATATAAATATAAGCTGTTTCACAGCAAAAAAACAGACGACAATCGTAATTGCGCTTAAACGGAAATTTCGGCCGGAAACTACAATATTTTTTTTTCTTCTTTGAAAAAAATAAAACAACTTCTAAGCCATAATGCGCCATTTCCTAATTAGTGGCTGTTTTCCGTTAAACGTTGATAAAAACACTTAACATTTTTTTGTAATGTTTTATTTGTGGTTAAATTAACACCAATGCAAAAGAGCATACCCTACTCGCAAAACGACTGATTAAGAAGTTTTGTCTCCTCAAGCAATACAGAATAAACATGCAGAGAAAAGGCATGGACGTGGCACTGTTGTAACAACATAATGGTTTTCTTCAGAAAAATATGTTTTCTTATTGTTGAAAAAATTGTAAGCATAACATTATTTTTATTTACAAATAAAAATATTTAAACCTCTGTGATCAAAAATTACGACTGTATTAAAGAAATACAAGCAGACGCAATTATGAATGCATCTATTTTTTATTGCAAGAAAAGCAACTAAAATAAAATCTTAAATATATATAAAAAGCAAATAAATGGCTAAAAACATATAAGTTTAAATACCACAAGTAAATTTCGAAGAAAATTTTCAAGAACACTTCATTATTATTGATCTTGAAAAGTTTTTTTTCTCCTGTAAAAAATATAAAAGTGTAGATACGTCCGTTTGCATTTAAGGTGACAATATATTGGGCGTTTACTTGTGTATTTTCCTTTTAATAGTGTTTCCTTTCTAAAAACAAATGCAAAATGGGTTTTTTAATCCTATGTTTAAGAAATTATATGATCATAAATTATTCAAAGCTTTCTCCTAATAAATTTTCACACTTAACGTGAAATTTGTTTCATTCCCTTCTAAAGGGCAAAAAAAGATAGCTGTATTTGTAGAAAAGAAAACGCCATAATTTTTTTCCACATGTGTTGTAAAAATATACATCCACACATACACATAGATTTCTTATATAAAAAAAATAAAACGATAAAAAATTTAGATGTATATTTCAGTTTCAATACACACTGTAACAGTTAGAACGAACAATTGTTACTATCTGTTTGACGAGATGTATGTCCTTGCTGCGCCAGCAACACATCAGTAGACTTTAACCACAATTCGAATAACATAACAAAGCTTCAAAGCTTAGTCGTAGTTTACATTATGCAAGCCTTATTTCTAAGCTGATTAGTTTGTTGAAGAGAGTGGAGAGGGGATCATAAACGTTTCTTTTCCCCTCGTCCCTCTTTCCTAATAAAATAATCAGATTAGCAAAACGACTTTCATAGTGTAACTTAGGACTTATAGATACAAACTCGAGAGATTATTGAGGATTAGAAAGCTAAAAGAGGAAAAAAATTCTTGCGAATACCTAATGTTAAAATTTTTACTTATAATAATTTTCAAAACAGCTGTTTTGTGTTTTATTTACATATTAACAGCCTTATTTATAAAAATTATTAAGCCTTTATATAGACTTTTTAAGAAAAATTTTTATGGAAATTTTTTCTGATAAACCTTTTTAAAGCCTTAACAAGTTTTATAAATAAGGCTGTAATTGTTTGAAAAATTTGAAAAAAAAGAAAACTCAAAAAATGTGTGTTTTTAATTTCATATACTCTTATTTAAAAATAAGGGGTAAAAGTGTATTTTTTATGGAGGATTGGAGAAAAGACAAAAGATTTTTACAGTAGACATGACCTCTGTGCATCTATTTCCTGGAAAAAATTAAAATTAAATTTTTTTTAGTTAACTCTCCTTATAAGAACCACTGCGATATGTAAAAAAGAAGGCATGTTTTTTAATATATTGTTTTTTTAAGCCACACACAAAATTAAATTTTATATTCGAGGAAGTACATTGATGAAAATTTGCTTGCCAGGGATGGAATAAGACTTTGTAAAGTATAATATATTAAATGCCAATTGTTAAAAATTTTGTTATATAAAATATTATCAAACAAGAATGTCCAAAATATATTAAAAAAGGTACAATAGTATCATGATTTGGATTCGCTTTTCTGACAGAAATGAAAATTTCTTGCAAGTTCTTGCTAGTAAGCGTTCATTTCCTTTTTCACATCTTGATATAAAATCTGGAACTTCTAAACTGCTGATTGGATTTATGTGAAACTTCAAGCATCCTTAGAGGATGACCTAGGCTTTATAAAATATGTATCGATAGCACTGTTGCCAGATTTGCAGATTTCTCTGCATTTTGCTGATTTTTCAGTACAAAACTGATAAAGTAATATTTGCAAATTTTCACTGCCAAATTGCAGGTTTTCTGAAATGCTTGTGTAACATCATTATTTCTTGTTTTTCTTTACTCCGTAAAAGAAATAACCAGAGTATTACTCTCAGAAACATACACATAAGAAATACTAACAAATAAGTAGCTTTTGACTTTTAATTTAGTTTAAACTGTTTTGTTAAAAATAATTAGTTTATTCTATGCAAATATATATTTGCATATAGCTAAACATAGCGCATTAAACCATTATCAGTCACAACTCAAAATTATGAAAATGATTTGCTTTTTAATGGAGCATAAAAATTTCTTTTGCACCAAATTCTTCTAGAGCAGTTTTTTGCCACTCCTGGACATCTGTAATTTTTTGAATTGTGACTTTTTATGATTTAGTATGCAATATGTATGTATACTTCTTTGCACAGATTTGTATGTTTATTTTTAAAGTTATATGTAGAAAACTTGTGCATATATTTGTCACTATCATTTTATTAATGTTTAATTTTATTAAACAATTTGAATTATCGGCATATGTTTTTGTATGGCAAGATAATTTATGTTAATTCAAAGCAAAATATAAAATAATTCAAAATTAATTGCAAATTTTTTGCCGATTTCTTAAAATTATTTTACAGATTTTTTCGATTTTTTAGCAAATTTCTGCAGATTTTTGGCAATGTTGTCTTGCAACAGTGATTGACAGCCTTCTGGACAGGAGTAAGAATGGGTCACAGTTGAGTAAATATGATCGAAGTTTCATAAAAATCCAATGAGTAGTTTACAAGTTCCAGATTTATTACCATTTATTTTGCAAAAGTCTCCACTGTGCAATGTTTATTATTGCGTTATTTATTATTTAATGCGTATGAGCAATATTTTATTTTCTGCAAGTATTACTCATACGTATTCAATCATGAGGGCGTGTGCCAAATGGTAGAAAAGTACTATGGTAAAACAATATTTGCCTGTGGGGAAAAAATTTCAATTTTCTGCTGTTCCAAATGATATCTTTTTTGACAATATAAAATTTTGAGAAATTCCAATTAGCGTAGAGAGAACCTGTTAAAAAAATTAAGGCGGCGGCGAAGCAAAAAATTTTATTACAAGCCGCCGCACAGTGGCTGAAAATCGTTTTTCATTGGCCAAAAGTCTAATTTTTTTTTGTCACCGATTTTTAAAATTTTTACGCCTTTTTGTAGCTAATATATCCAGATTAAGGTAGCCAAAAACTTAGGTTAAACTATTGATAATTGTGGGCGTGGCATGCTGTCAAACTCAACCGTTTTTTTAATTTCAGAAAAAGGTGTTTTTCTTTTGTTTTTTATCAAAAATAAATGGTTACTACTCGCAAGCTATCATCGATAACGGCCTGCGGTCTTTTTTATAATGTTGGTAGGACTATAGTCTTTAGTTGTTGTAAGTGGTCACAGCTCTAGCGTTTAATATTACGGGCGTTATGAAATATTTATGAAACTACTATATTTTTCTCAAATTTAAATTTTAGTGGAATAGAACTTCTAGGGAACAAAAGGGAACAAGAAACGTATACCACCAGGAGAAAGGTGAAAGTGTCCTCTTTAACGCTATATATACTTTTGCACCCGTGACGACCCGTGGGTAGAACACTTTTTTCATTTTAATGAAATTACTCTAAAAAAAATTCAAATTAATTTAAACAGCCCTATAAGTACTCGTATACAATAGTGTCTTAAATTTTCACTTTTTTGCCTAAAAGTTTGTTTTTTTTTACTTTAGACTACGTAAAACGAAAAAAATTAAATATAATACCTGCGAAAGGGTTTAATGGCTGTGTTTTGATCAGCAAAAAATAAGTCATAAAATTATCACAATAGGTTCTACAGTAAACATATGATCTCTTTCTGAATTTACCTGTTATCAAATGTTAGGGTCAACCAAAGTCATAAACATTTTTATAACAATAATGGCGACATTAAACCACTAAAGATAAAAAACAACCCCATATTGGCGAGATACTAATCAGTTTTACCTGATATTAAGGTCTGAATAACATGTGCAGTTTTGTTCAATTTAAGCACTACCTGCTATGAAATTGAAGATCAATGTGTGAATAACATGTATCTAAAAATGTATAAAACTACGGATTCCATAAGGGATTACTCAGTAATAAGTTAATCCTTTAATTGTACGGATAAAATATAACAAATAAAAATATTCAGATAAATATGGAGAGCTTCAGTTATAAAGAACTGGCCGAAGAGTATTTTAGAAACAAAAACCAGGAAGATGTTCTTAGTTACGTTAAAATAAAATTAAACTTAAATTCGTGTAGCACCGAAATGCAAGAGCAATTATCTAATTTCGTCAAAGCACTAAAAAAACGCTACAAAGAAGTTAGCTACAGTAAACAAAACTTTTATATAAAAAGTGCAAACTGGTTAGAAGGCCAACTTACTGTCGCTGCAGAAACAGCAAAGCAAGATAAGGCTGGAAGACCACGCAAATCATTAATGGGCAACTGCAGTGATAGATCTAAGAGGCGGAAACTTAAAGATTTTAACGATGCAATTGGTTGTACAAATATAAAAGAATCTTTCCTACATCAATTACGATCACAGAACCAATTATCAAAAGTGGATATCATTGAAAAAGTTGTTAAAGCTAGTCCAGTGAGAACAAAACGGATTCTTAAAAGTATACCAACTCCGAGTGATGCAATACAGTACACAAATGAGGAGGCATTAGCATTATTTCTGGATTTGAAATTAACAAAACAGCAATATATTAAGCTCAGACTGCGTGCGATTGAAAAAGGGTCAAATATGTATCCAGCATATCATTACATAACCGCTGCTAAAATAGACTGTTTGCCATCAAAGGACACTATTACAATCACACCAATTTCGGCAGAGGTACAACTACAATCTCTACTTGATCACACAGCCGAACGCTTGCTACAATCAATAACAGGAAATGAGTTAAAGAAATATGGAAACACAAAGTTAATTCTTTTTTGTAAATGGGGATGTGATGGTTCCTCGGGACAAAAACAATACAAACAAGCTGTATGTGAAAATATTTCGGACTCAGATATGTTCATGGTATCATTTGTACCATTGCGATTGAAAAAGATTTTGGAAGATTCAGAGCCTTCGACTAGTACAACGCAAACAATGGATATTTGGAAAAATGAGACACCACCTTCTACGAAATACTGCAGGCCAATTAAATTTGAATTCAAAAAAGAAACTCATGATGCCATTAACAAAGAAGTTAGTGATATCAAGGCCCAAATTGCAACACTACAGCCATTACAATTACAGTTAGATGGGCAGCAAACTGAAGTAAGCTACCAATTAGTGCTGACAATGATAGATGGAAAAGTAGGTCAGGCTTTGACTAGCACGAAGGCTGCATCCAGCTGCATTATATGCCAAGCAACATCAACCCAATTAAACCAAGTCCCGACAAAATCATTAGATAATACCGATGCATATGAATTTGGATTTTCACCACTACATGCAAGAATACGACTTATGGAACACATACTAAAAATCAGTTATGATTTGGATTTCGGGTCTTCAAGATCAATAAGAAACAACGAAACCAACAAAGAGTTAAGAAGTTCAAAAAAGAAACATGTTCAAGATGAATATCGCAAATTAGGATTGATTATAGATCAGCAAAAACAAGGGTCAGGCAATACAAATGATGGCAATACCGCAAGAAGATTCTTTTCAGATCCAGAAACAGCATCTGAAATAACAGGAGTGGATTTAAACCTTATTTTCAGGTTTAAAATAATCCTAGAAGTACTTGCGTGCAATGAAGAAATTGACTCTAGAAAATTTGGAGATTATGCTAAGGAAACTGCAAAAATATATACAACCAACTACCCATGGAGAAATATGTCTGCAACAGTTCATAAAATCCTTTATCATGGAGAAGATATCATTAAATATCATTTGGTGCCACTTGGAGATCTATCAGAGGAGGCTCAGGAAAAAAGAAACAAGGATTACAGATTTTATAGAGAGCACAATACTAGAAAAATTTCACGAAATTCAACAAATGAAGATCTATTTAATATATTATTGGCAACGTCAGATCCGTTCATCTCCAGTATTCGAAATCAATGGAAAGTGGAACATCGGGATTTAGATGAAGAAGCCAAAAAACTACTAAAGAACAGAAATAGCACAGAACAAAATATGGAATATTTACAATCAATATTTGAGTCAAATGAATAATAATCATAATTGCCTTTCATTGTTATTTAAGGTACGAAAAGCATACTATTAGTAAAAAATAATAATAAACAGAACCTACCATTGTTACAAATGCTATTAAAATTTATTGCAGTTTTTATTTTTAATATGTTTTTTAAAATGATCAAATTTGACAGCAAAAAATAATAAATTTTTCTGTAGTAATAGCAATATTTTTAGATAATATTATTAAAGTTTTTTTTAAGTGTAACTATTCTTTGAGTGTAAACAAAATTGCAAATTAGACAGCAAAAAATTTTTAATTTTTCTGTAATAATAGCAAAATCGTTGATTTTACTATTTTTTTTTTAGTGTAAAATTTTTTTTGAGTGTAACATTAAATAAATTCCATTATTACAAAACATATTTATAATTATTACTAATTTCCATATATTAAATTTTTTAATAAATAAAAAAATAATAAACCCATATTTCACTCTAAAAGTTAAAAAAATTCAAAAGTTCAACTTTGAGCTAGAATTCCTTAAAAAGTCCTCAATCAATTTTAATGTAATTAAAACTGAGTCAAACTGAACTAAATATCTATCCACTAAAATAAAAATTACTTCAATATTTTGATCAGTTCAAAAGTTACAGAATTTTGGCCAATGAAAAACGATTTTCAGCCACTGTGCGGCGTTGGCTTTACCTTGTATGATACCATGCTTTTTATTTGCTGCTTGTCAAAAATGTGTCTGTTGTGTCAAAAATTCTACTAGGCCCTGGGGTTGGTGAAATTTTGTTCACCTTAAAAGTGTCAAAAATTTACTTACATTAGTACTTTGCTACCGTTTGGTACATGCCCTAAGAGGGTAAACAGTGCTATTATAATTCGAACAAAAACTTTTCGAATATTCGAAAAACTTTATATCATAATTAATTTTTAATTATAACTGTTCGAACTTTATTTGTTTCTATATTTGTGATTAGATCACGCTAAAGTTCATATCGCTTTGTAATCCAAATTACATTTGATAATTCCCAATAAGCACTCAAAAAATTAAAATTCAAGCACTTGAAGTTTAACTGGAAACAAAGTTGAATTCAAATACTTTTTCAAGTAATATTCCAGCTTGGAAATAAAAATCAAATAACATACAACATGTTCAAACCTTGTCAAATAAGTAATTTATTTTTTAATAAAATTTAAATTGTGGTCAAAAAATCAAAGATATATAAAAAAGTGTTTTTTAAAAAACAAAAGGTGCTCAAAATCGTGAAAACAATAGTGAAGGTAAATAGCCAGAAAGTAATTGTAAGAAAATTTGTTGATTGCATTTTCCTTTCTATTTTAAAAGCATTGTTTTTGAAGCTTGAAATATATTTCAATTCAATTGTAATACAAGGTTGAATTACAGTATAAGTCAAGGCTTGAATTGAACTGTAATACAATTAAAATGTTCGAATTGAATTCAAGTTCCCATTTCACTGGAGGATGCTATTAAAATAAAGTGTAAATCAAGCATAATTCAAGCCTTGATTTGAATAACAATTGTTTTATACTTGATTTCAAGCAAAATTGCTTATTGGGTTATTAATGAACAAATAACAACAAAGTTAGTTGTAAATATTCTGACAAACACATATTTGAAAGAACACCTAGCCATTTTCGAAGACCAATAAACCTTCATTATGAAGCGTTATTTTTTTTGCTTTTGGTCCATTGTGTATTGTGTCAGTTAAACTTTATATTATTTTCGTTTGAACGAATAAAAATTTTCAATCTATATAGATAAAAATTAATGAAAATTTTTTTTGATACGGCACACAGTATTCGATTTAAGAATTTAGGATGACATAAATCACAAATTTGTAAACAATTAAGATAGAGTCCTTTATCTTTTGTATTTTTATATTGAATTTGTTTATATTCAATTAATTTATATATTTGGGATACTCAAAAAGTATGTATCTTATGTTCACATATATATTACAATAATAAAAGTAAAAGAAATTTTATAAATTAATAATAATATAATAAAACATAAATAATTTATTCTGAGTTGATGCTGATATTATATTTTTGAATTTTACATAAAGTCTATAATAAATACGATGAAATATTACAGAAACGTTTATGTGTGTGGTGAAACGGATGGAGATCCAAAGATTTCGTCTGACAAATTTAGTTTGTTTGTTAATAATTAAAAAAAACTCACTTATCTTAACACGTAATACAAAACTTACCATTCATTCGAAAATAATGTATTTTTTGTGTTATTTAAAAACAAGTCAAAAGTTACAACTGAATAAAAAAAGTTAATATCGCATCTACAACCCCTTCTATATACTTTTGAATTTGCATAAAATACGCTATAGTATCTTTGTGTTTTTATTTTTTTCTTTTAACATGTCAGTTAGAGTACCGTTATAAGCACACAAAGTGAAATATTTATACGAATCACAAATTTTTAAGCTAGTCTGGGTCTTCGCTTGCAAATAGTATGGTCAATTTAAATTTTTAATTAGCTTTATTTTTTTATTTTTGGTGTCCTAATGTATGAAATCGAACACTTTGCGGCATCACGCGTGAATGGCTAGACCAATACACTTTAATTTTTTGTTTTGTTAGATATTGTCTGAAGAAGAACATGAAAGAAAAATTAAGAAAACTGCGCGGAACAGGTTAAAACGGAAACAAATTGTGCAGCTGGTATTTTTCTGTTTTTGATAATTTCAATTTAAAGTCTACCCAGTTTGCGTCTGGATGCGAACGAAGTCAAAATTCTAGTTTAAAATAAAAAATTATTGGTATCATTTTTGTCGAATATTCGAAAAATGTCCAACAACTTCGTATAAAAGGTATTGTACAATTCCAAATTATAAATGCTTGTGTAACCTTGCTAGGATGTACATAAATATATGTTCGCTAAATGCTTCATTTGCCTTTGACCCCCGACTAAAAAAAGTGGTGTTATAAGTTTGTAGTGTGTGTCTGTGTATCTGTATATCTGTCCGTGTCCATGTAAAGGCCAAACGGCTGAACCGATTTAAGATTTAGTTTTTCCTGTTTTCCTGTTTCAAAGGTGACTCGATCGAGAGGGTTCTAAGCTTTGTTTGAAGAAAATCGGTCCAGCCGTTTAGAAGATATCACACCTTCTCTAGCTATATTCAGGGGTTTTTAAAATTTTTAATTTTTCAAACAGAAAAAACACTGTTGGCAAGACAAACAACTGAAAAAAATGTCTTGCCAACTTTGTTGTTTAGCGTTTGTTTTAGAATATTTTGCTCTAGTAAAGCATTTGAAATATCTCTCATGTCTTGAAAAGTCTTATAAATGGTCTTGTGCAGGACTTTAACTCGTACATATCGTACAAGCAAGTTTCTTACTCTTTTTTATATTATATATATATATATATATATATATGTATGTGTTTGCTTATAATTGATATTCACTCACATTGAATGTTAGTGTGTGAATAAGAGTAATTTACAATTACATAAATTGAATACTGTGCTCTTAAGAGGCATTTTACATGTATTATGGTAGGAACACAACTGGGACGAACGAAGCATTTTTCGGTGCAAAATTTCATCAGAAAAATAAAACACATGAAAATAAACACAAAACCACCGTACAACTAAATTCGTCGTGTGTGACGAACTCTGAGATAGATTTATTTCTATTTTGAGAGAAAATTCTCTCTTTCTCTCTGTTTTTGTATACACAACCAGATTAAGGGGATTTCTCCCCAAAATGGAGATTTCGCCTCTCATTTTAGGATAGCATTTCGTGGGGAGGGATTTGGGGACTTTGGGGAATTTTAAAGCTCTAACATCACTACACAACAATTACGTTTTATGGGTTTTCTTATAATTTTACAGATTATTTAAAAATAGTGTTAGCACTTACTGAGTTTAATTTGCATGTACAGAAATAATTAAGTAATGGCAACATTTCTCTTTTCAAATATCCTTTAGAGTAGTGTGGCAATCACTCTATTTAATGAAGATGGTAACACCACAAATATAGATCCCCCATATTGTGAATGGTGTCGCCAACGTCACATCAAGACGACAGTAAATATTGTCACTTTTCTACTCTTTATCGGCAACAATTGCCTCTTATGGACAATCTCTTAATAATTTCTAAGGCTTTGTAAATTAGTTTAGCATGCTAATAGAAGTCAATTGCTGTCGGCAAAGAGTACACAAGTGGAAATTTTTACTGTCGCCTTAATGTGACGTCGACGTCGCCATTTGCAATAAGAGGAGGTATTTACCCTCATACCTAAATAAGAGCGTCAAGCGTCGCGTTTACAACAGGGTACGAATTTTCAGTACATTTAGTTGTGAAAATATTATTTCATTGTACTGAAAATATGTACCCTGCTGCTAACGCAACGCTTGCCGCCCTTATTTAGGTATGAGGGTTACATAGGCAACCGTTTTCGTAGTTGTAGCGAGTTTAAAGATTAAAGCATTAAACACATTCAACACTGCAACCCAGCAAAAAAAAATTTAATGACTCACTTTTTTCATTACCAAGTTGTATTACTCGCTTACAAATCATATTACCTAAAATTTGAAAAAAGTTATGTACAAGTTGCTAAATGAGAAGAATGATTTTTTTAGATTAGTTAGATTACGTGAACAAGTTGCCAAATAAAAAAAGTAAGCTCTTTTCAAGAATCGATTATTTTGGTCTCACACGCCTTGTTAAAATCATTAAATTGGTACGCCAATAGGGAAGAGCTTCCACCAAAAATTCTTAATTCCAAGCTCTATGACTTTTTTGAAATTCTTTGCTAGGAAATTGGTGCTTAGAAAAATTTTAATTGCAACATAAAAAAGAAAGTTAAAAAGTTTTAATGTTTATTACAAAAGTTCGCAAAAATGTTACAAAGGTAAAAACAAACATCGAAAATCCTGATTTTGTTGCGAACTTTGCAAACAATCGCGAGAATTTGTAAATTTTTAAACAATTCATAATATTCATTAAAAATCAATAATACTGTAAAAAATGCAAATAATTTGGGAAAAATCGCTTAAATTACGAAAATTTGCAAAAATTAATTAACAGCGTATTTTTTAAAAATCGGCAAAACTTTTAGGAAGGTAAAAACATGCAAACAGTTACTTTCATCGGAACTGTAAAAAATGTTAAACACTTTTGAAAAAAATTGCCAAACTGTTAGGAATACAAAATATTAGATAAAAATTGCGAAAACGGCGGAAATTCGCAAAAGCCTACACAGACAGTGAGATGATAACAAATTTTACTATTTTTAAAAAAAAATTGCAAAACATTTTGCAAAAATTCTCGAGAAGTTGAAAAATCGAAAACAAGCCCTAAAATTTATCAGAAATCGCCAAAGCCGTTAAAAATAAAAAGATTTGTAACTATTAAAATTCACAAAAATATCAAAAATTTATTTGTTTTTTATTTAAAAAATTTGTAACACTGAAATGTATATTTATAATTAGGGAAACCACAAATATGCAATTGCATGTGTTTTCTTGTGCGATGTATTAATGCGGGGACAAGATAGTGATCAATTTCAGATCGTTTTATGAATTTTGGCATCGATTTGTTAATGCATATTTTACACTTTAAAGCATGTTTTTACATATGTATATCAGTCTTACACGAATATTTGGAGCATATTTTCTAGTATTTAGGGCATAATTTACACTTTAGGGCAAATTTTGATACTTTATAGATTTTTTTATTTTAATATTTTTACAAACTTTTGTGTTGGTCAAAATTTTTATTTTTATTTTTCGCCATCTAATCCTTATTTCCAATGTTCCATGTATTGAATACATTCTTGTTATATATTATGCAATTATTATGAACGTTAGTTTCAGTAAAAATTCGGTTTTGATATTTGTGACTAGTGTTGTAAAAATATTGAGTATATGAGTACTGACTACTCAATACCGAGTGTTTTTCCCGGTAATCAATACACAAAAGTAACTACCCAATACTTTTAGGGTTGCTTTTTCTTATATTTAACCTAAAGTCTTCCTTTAAAATACGTCAAATTTATACAACTCTGTGTGCGATATGAAAACGGCCACCTAAGCAAGGACTTTGAACTAAACAACTTCAATAATGAACATATAATTGGCAGACAAATTGACAGTTCAGTGTTGTGGAAGGCACGTGAGACCAGTAAAAATACGGTTTTGATATTTGTGACAGTGTTGTAAAAATATTGAGTATTTGTGTACTGAGTACTCAATACCGACTGTTTTTCCCGGTGCTCAATACACAAAAGTAACTACCCAATACTTTCAGGGTTGCTTTTTCTAATATTTAACCTAAAGTCTTCCTTTAAAATGCGTTAAATTTATACAACTCTGTGTGCGATATGAAAACGGCCACTGAAACAAGGACTTCAAAATGCATCATTGAACTAAACAACTTTAATAATGAACATATAATTGGCAGAAAAATTTACACTTCAGAGTAGTGGAAGGCACGTGAGACCAGTAAATCCGGTTCACATACTTTAATTTTTGTTGATCAACTCGTAATTCAGCGATAACAAAGACGGAGAAGGAAATCCTAATATCTATATTTTTCTTCCGAGTTGACCAGCAAAAGTTAAGGTGTGTGAACGGGGACTTTCAGATATGAAAAATCTCTTAAATTTCGATAAAATATAACGTACAAAACTAATCTTCAAAGTTATTTATTTTAATTTGTTTTAAATTAATGTAAATATATTAAATTTTTGTTTTTTACATATTGCATTTTATTTAATTATTTATTTATAAAACATATTAATGCAAACTAAATTTGCATAATATGGTGTTGCACAAATATCGGCGGAGTATCGTAGACCATATGCCCAAGATGTTATTGACAGTCTTTTAAAAAATTTTGTGACTGACTGTATACGATCTATGCCTTCACATAGGAAGTAGCAACGTGGTTGTTAAAGAAATTCCACAAAATACCGCAAGATTATGCGGTAATCCGTGGCAGATCTGTCAACCAGTGCGAGTGAGATGAAAAACTCTTGAAGGCCAAAAAACAAAGACGAGCCTGACCGCACTTAAGAAATAATTACGATGAAGCGAGAGATGTTCCCCAACCCAGAGCTGCTTAACGACTGATATTGCATTATATAACATGCATTGCAGGTCAATTTATTTTTAGAAATAATAATTTTTAGAATTATAATTCATACCTATGCACATATGTATGTATGTATGTTTTTAATTTTAAATTCAAAACGCCGTATAAGTATTGAGTAGTATCGAATACCCAGATAAAAAAGTATCAAGTAGTATTGAGTATTCAAAAGTAGCCACTTTTTACAGCACTATTTGTGACGGAATCTGACCCGAGTAGACGTTGCAGGAATATCGACAATGTTTAAAAGTTTATTTAGATCTGACAGGCAACGATTTTTATTTGAAAATCTAGATCAATATTTTGTTGTTTATTGCATTGAAAATTATAAGCTTTTAAGAAATTTTTTATTCGACATATCGTCATAATTATATTTTAATTTGAAATTTATTTACTGATGGTTCGGCTTTGTCTATATGCGTTTCTTTGTTGCTGTAACAAATCATCAGTAGACTTCAACCACACATTTTGAATAGTCACAAACCTCTTATGTTATGCACAGACTTTCAAGAACTATTTGAGAATTCACAAATAATAATATTTTTGAAAATCACAAAAGAAAAATAAGCGTAGTAGGCTTAGAAGCTTATACAAAACCCAGCAAATAATTTATATTCGACATGAATGTATTTTATTGTTCTACACCTTTATACAATTACAAATCTATCGGATAACAATAAAAGTCTGTGCATAAATCGTATAAGTTTAGTACTACAATCATTCAGATGAACTTTTGTAATTAAACAAAAAACAATGAATATTTTGATATCAAATTAAAACAGGATAAACCAATTTTTTTATGAATGAAAATAAATTTGACTGACACTTAAGCCGTTATATAGGTATGTATGTCACAAACGCCTATATATTTATGAAATAACCTGTACTTTTAATTTTCCGTTTTCCCGGCAAAATCTAAAAAATTTCCAGAAATATCAGGTAGACATTTCCCGGGATTTCCCGACCGGGAATATCCATTCCCCAAACCCTAAATGCAACACACACATTATGATGATGACTATGCCAGTATACAAAATCAAGTAAATAAAATGATTAGCAAAATGAAATGACTACATTAAATTAAACTATGTAGTTGTGTTTCAATTTAAAATAAATGTGATCAAAATGGTCCTTCATGTTATTTCAGTATCAAATTCACATAGTTTTTCAACTTGAAACATGTTGCTTTAAGCTTGCTCTAAATCATGATTAATTAACATGAAACACATGCTTGTGAAGAAAAATTATTGCCAAAAAATGTTAAATTAACATTGTTTTCGAAGATTTTAATATGAAATTTTTCTGTATGCACATCCAAGACTATATTCTATATTTCTTAATAACATTAAAACCATCAAGCCTACCTTGTTGTTTTATTTCACTTCAAATAACTGTTTCTCCCTGTTTTAAACAACTTTGCATAACATATTCATGTAGAAATAATCACGCAAAATTTTAGCTTTTGCATGCTCCCCACGTTGAACTTTCTTAATACTAATTTTTGAGGTGATTTATTTTATCGTATACCAAAAATAGATCATTATACATGTCGACCACTACCAAAGCATCATGCAGATAATTTAATTTTTGTTTTAATTTTTTTGCGAAGCATTTTATAGAAAACTCATTTAGCAGCACAAAAAGGATTAAACCTTAAATGTTTTAATATAAATTTTGCCATTGTATGTGTAAAAAATAATAATGAATGTTAAGCACTTTATGAAAATGTTCGCATTTGTAGTTTCAGTTCATAAAATTAAATCTGGTTGAATTTTAGCAGCTGTATGAATGTAAATACTGTTATATAAGATTGTATGTTCGTTAGTATAGTACATTATGCAAAGCACTTAAAAATGTTAATTAGGAAAATTTTTAGTGTGAAGGCAACAATTAACCAAATCTGGTAGATCCCCAACATCACTTAATATTTCTTGCCACCCTGCAGACAATTGTATGTTAGTGTGCCAGGAGGCATATACATTTTCATATTTCATGGTACATTATTCACACACTATTATAAAAAACGAACACACCTTCCATCCCTCGTTATTCCTTTGATTCAAAAACCCACAAGCAGCCATCGTCTACAATTTCTTAAATTGTTATTTATTCTACTGTTTGCACTAGTATCAAAGAAAACCAGAAAAGAGACAGTAAAAAGGGACTGTCTTCGTTGTTCGTGTTAAATCTTTTATTCATTTGCTTATTCAACAAGTCCTTATATTCAACAGAACAAATAGACACACATTTTAAATACAGTTTTTCCAAACAGTTTTTCCATACACATTTTCCATACAGTTTGCATACGTATTCATATTATGTACACAAAGCAATTAAATTAAATTTGTTGACTAAATACCATTAATTAATTCGATTTGATACCCAGTTACTCTGTCATTTTGACTTTTAGTATTTTTGTATTCGTGAAACTAAATAATTTGTACATATAACAAATAAATAATGACTGGAAATTAAAAAATTAAATTATAAAAAAAATATTTGTTATTGGTTTAGCAAGTCTGGATGCATTTCGTTGCCTCTAAACAACACGTCAGTAGAGTTCAACCCCAATTGAAAAAACGATATTAAACACCAATTACAAAACACAGAATTTCAAAACTACAATCACAGTAGGCTAAGAAAGTTTTTCAAACAACAACACTCATTAAATAAAAATAAAATATTAAAACTTTCTTTTAACAGTTTATATTGATGTTACCACGTGGGATCACAAATTATCATTGGTACTACAGGGCGGTACAGAATGAGCTATATGGTTTAAATGGTTTATAGCTTTTTTATTAATATGATTATTATAATTTTTTTAAATACAGTCTATTATTGGGGAATTTTTCACAATTAGCTTTAAAAAATGATATCCTGTAAGTGATGTCCATCTTCTGCTTCGCACATATGTGCTCTTTTTAGCATATTTTCCATAACTTTTCCAAAAATTTCGGATGTAATAGCCATGATTTCATTTCGAACGTTGGGTTTTAGTTGAAGTATGGTTCTTGGTTTGTTAACGTACACTCTTTCTTTCAAATATCCCCAAAAAAAACTGTCAATAGATGTTAAATCTTGTGAACGTGGAAGCCAGTTAAAACCGCTTGTGCGCAAAATAATGCATTCAATTATTCATATTCAAATAAAAGTAAATTATAATTATTATTCATAATTAATTCCCTAAGTCTGTTTCACAAAATCCTGAAAAAAAGAAAGAATAATAATTAAAAAAGTTATAAAGAATTCCAACCACATAAATAATTCTGCTCCACCATATACATGTAAACGAGATATAGCAACATCAGGGTTGTTTAGTTGGAACAAGTGTTAATTTTCTGTTAAAATAATTTAATTTTAAATTTAAATTCAATTATTTTAACACCGGTGGTACATCATCTGAGAAAAAGAAAAGAGATCTTGCTATATTTTATCTTTATTTGACACGTGTCAAAATGAATACGAGTTAAGAAAATAGATTTTTTTGTAAGTTTTTTTAAATCGTGGTTGAAATCATCCGATATCTTGCTTAGCACCAATGAAATACATCTAGAAGTGCTGAACCAACAACTAATAATTTTTTAAAATCTGTATTCGTTTTTACATGCGTTAAATAAAAATTAAGTATTGAAAATATATTCAATAAATCTATTTTAATTTTTTTAAATAGATTAAGTGACAATAAAATTATATGCTGTAAGGTACATTTAACAAATTCAAGGCACATTCACCAGGTAAGATTAGTAGCGAAGACAAAGCTGAGTTATTTTTTTAGGGTTCCGTACACCAAAGGTTAAAATGAACCCTATTATTTTCGCTACGCTGTCCATCTGTCCGTCACAGGCTATTTTCTCACGAACCGTAAGAGCTACGGAACTGAAATTTGGACAGAGTATGTAGAACTTTGGCCACCACAAGAACAAATACATGAGAGTTAAACATTAAAGGGTGTTCTAAAACGATGTAATATACATACAATTGTATGTACATATGTATGTACATATGTGGGTCATTCTACGCTAAGACGGCTACATCAAAAAGTCATATAAAACTTGAAAATTTTACGGAAATATCAGACATATTTAATAATACATAAAGTTTACTTTTTTACCAACAAATTGCAATACCTAAATTACCTTAGTGTAGTCATAACTTCATGTTTACCAAGAAAAGAGTATCTACCCTGGCCTGTCCCCTTACTATTCTGTAACAAAATCTTTGAAATTTTACATATTACTACTCCATTAAACATCTGAGCGTTGTTGATTATATATAGTAGTATAAATAACAATGATATTTATTTAAAAAAAACTCAAATTACTTTTATATTATATTAGAAAATATTACGCAGTTTTTGTCCCTGGTATTTTAAGTCTCCTCCCCAGCCCATTTTCGTTTGTTTAAATATGACGACAAAATGCGTTGACGCTGCAAGCTTTAATAACAGGGAATTTGTTTTGAATTGTTTTAACAATAAACATCGCTCGAGGAAATAGCCAAAAAAAAAGCGCCAAAACCAAAAAAGCACCAAATAAAAAAAAATTCTAACACTAAAATATAAAAACGAAAAAAACGCCGAAAACGTAAAAAAGTCGCCAAACCGCGAAAAAGCTGCCAACACTAAAAAATTACCTACATGAAAAAAATCGCCAAAAATAAAAAAAAAGCGCCAAACTGTAAAAACGCCAAAACCCGAAAAAAGTCGCCTAAACGAGAAAAAAGAGTCCACAATGTTAAAAAAAAAAACGCCAAAAACCGAAAAAATCGCCAAAATTAAGAAAACACTCAAAAAAAATTAAAAAACATTAAAACGAAAAAAAGCCAAAACTATATATTATATAGGCTAAAGTTTGTATTGAATTACAAATCAAGTGACCGTTCGAAACCTTCCGTGTGCGGGTCAAAGTCGCACTTCACTGAATATATTTCAATTTAAAAGTGTTCAGAAACTTCAAAAATTTTTTACGAAAAAGTAATTAACCCTCTTTTTCTAAAATACTGATGGCTTACTTGAGTACAAAAAAAAATAAAAACAAATAAAAATAAACGAATAAGAAATAATTTCTTAATCATTTCAATTCTTGTTGAATGAAATATTTTTACTAATCAATGTGAGTTTATAAAGAAGAGAAAAAAGTTAACTAGACTTTATTAGCTGGGAGAAATATCGATATTTTTCTGTGCAGCCACGTACTTCATCAGCACCCTAGTCTATCTACTTGGCTAGAAATTGTTAGTAACATCAGCTATTTAACGTAAATTTTTAATGAAACGTAATATATGTTTCATTCCAAAAGGATTGAAATTAATGTACTTATGCCTGATTACAAAATTATTTCTCATTAAGAATTCACTATAGTTCAATTAAATCAAAAAGTGTCTCACTTAAATCATCATGGGCACGAGACAAAAATATGTTCATTTTGGCAAACACATTTCATAATATAACATAATAGCCACTACAATAATACTTACATGTATGTACCAGAGGTACATCAAATAAATAAAAATAATTAACGTAGATGTATTTCGTCAGTGCTAAGCAAGATATCGGATGATTTCAACCACGATTCAAAAAAGCTTACAAAAAAAATATTTTTTTAACTCGTATTCATTTTGACACGTGTCAAATAAAGATAAGATATTGCAAGAACTTTTTTCCTTTTCGCAAATAATGTGCCGTCACGGTTGTTTAGTTGGAAGAAGTGTTAATTTTTTGTTAAAATAAATTAATATAAATTAAAAATTAAATTATTTTAACAAAAAATCAACAAGAATAGTTAAACATACTTAGGAAGAGTGATATAACTTCGTGCTAACCTAAATAGAAAATGAAAAAGTGGGAAAACAAAATCTGACTAGTGATACTTATAAATGTGTTTACCAAAGGTAAATCAAAAATTATATACACACCAATCAATTCTCATATTCCCTTTCATTAAAAATGTAAGTTAAATAGCTGATGTTAATAACAATATATACCCAAGTAGATAGACTAGGTTATTTCCCCCAGCAAATAAAGTCAAATTAGTAGAAATATTTCATTCAACAAGAATTTAAATTACCGAACTTAAGCCTGATTAAGAAATTATCTCTGATTAAAAATTCAATTATATCTAAGAATGTGTCACATAATCAAATAAGTTTAAAAAAATATATCTGTTTATTGTTCAAAAACCGTTTAAAAATTTGTGTTTGCTCAAAATTACCTAGATATTTTTCTAATGGACATACATCAAACAATTCTGCAATGATTAAGGCCGTAAGGAGCTTTTCACACATTACTTAACATTTCTAAGGACTATTGAAAGTACGAATATAGCGCAACTTATTATATAAATGGCCACTCACAACTACTTAACTGAAAATCTTAATAAACTCCATAAGTGTAGAAACCCCAAATATTGCTGCATAATTTGCATTATAAGATAATTTCTGCTGGCAGCACTGATACAATTTTTAAAGTAAAAAAACAAACCTAGAAACATAGAAAATATAATCGTACGAATGTCAGTTGATTTCGGAAACAACTTGTAAAGAAAATTTAAAAGAAAATAAGATTTATAATTCCTCGTATAAGTTGTTGTAACAAGGCACGTTCATTTCCAGACAATGCCAAAATTACAAAAATACAACAGTGGAATAATCAACCTGGCTTTTATTTTAGCCAAAATATTAAAAATAGAATTTGTTTAAAAATATAAAAATAATAATTCCGTTAAACTCCGTGTTTGTCAGAATATTTACTATTAACTCTGTTGTTATTTGTTCATTAATAATTATCACATGTAATTTGGCTTGCAAAGCGATACGAACTTTAGCCTGATCAAATCATAAATATGAATAGATGAAATTAGAACAATAACATTAAAAATTAATTAATTAACTAAGGCCGGGCTTACATCTAATAACTAATGAAAAACTGTTTGATTTAGACATGTATTTATTAAGTTAAACAGTTTCATACATAATTAATAGACAACTTTATAGAATCCAACATGATTGCAAACTGTTTAAATCAATAAATTAATGTCTGAATCAAATAGTTTTTCATTAGTAATAAGTTGGTTACGCTTGTTTGGGCAAATTACACACAAGAAATGCCAATATGTAAACTCAGCCTAATATGTCTAGGGTTGTTATTACGTGATTTATAAAAACAGAACAGCAGAAGGAAAAAACCCAGACATTTGCTTAAGCAAATAGAATTTAAAAATAAAACGAAATTAAGTTTTTCCAATAATATTACTACTAATAAAATATTAAGTACTTATCGATGGTGTTGAGTGAAAGAAGTCAATCTCTCAAAATTTCACATAGAATATTGGATCTTGTTACCAAACACAATCGATATATTTACACTGAAATGTACCTATGTTTGCAAATACATAAGTATATAAGTATGTACATATTTGAGAATATTTGCATACATACACGCAGAGAAATATAACTTCAAATATCATTTAAAATGTTGAAAACATTTATCCATCGATATTTTAAATACATCTTAATAACTCTATGGCTCTAAATAACATACCTGGACATCCAATATTTATTTTCATTTTTCAAGCAATGTAAAAGCGAAAAAATTTCCTTTAAAAGTAGGACTTTCCCAGACGTAAATTTTTTCCGAGGGCAGAGATCCCAAAAAGTGGACAGTGTCCGGGAAAAAGAGAACGGATAACAACCCTAAGCATATGCATAATTAGTAAAGAACAAACGATAATGGCTGTTGACTGTTGTAAATTTGAGATGGCAAAATTGAGCTTTCATTACCAAAAAGCTTTCAGCAAAATGTAATACGATAAACGAAAACAATTGTAATAATGGCTGAGTATATAAAGCATAAATCTGCATCAACTTACATAACAAACAGTGAACTTAACACAAAAGAATGCTGTTGATGTCCTTTTAAAATAGCTAGTCGTTCCGTTCAACTACGCGTTAGTTAGAATATTTACAAGTAACTTTAGTGTTATTTGTTCATTAATAACACAGGTCAACACGATTTTTAAGGTCGGTACTTTGAAAGTAAATTTTCGTGCATATGATACTGAACTCCAATGCCTATAAACTATTTTTGTTTTTTTTTTTGAATTGGCTATTGAATTGGTTATTACGAAAAAAGAGGATGCTGCATCACATAACTTGCATTTACTTGAGAACCAGTTCTTTAATGAAATAAAAAAATACACAGAAGGCTAGAAAACATAATGACCTTTACGTCCTTATTAACAGTCTTATAGTTTCGGAGACATTCAGAAAGTTTTGTACAAACAAATACATTTCAAAAAAAAAATAAGAACCTCGTTTTTTAAAAAACTCATTAAAATTTAAACTGAGGAAAATTTTATATTTTATTATTAATTGTGATACATATATATGTTATAAGTAAAATGAGCCAAATTTATTATTCTGAATTTATTCGCAATGAAGTGATAAAATATATATGTATATGATATATAATATATACTCGTATTACAGCTTTTTATACCTTTTACCAAAAAATGGTAAAAGGGTATATATAGGTTTGTCATTCCGTTTGTAATTTCTACAATATTAATAAGCAACACATAAAGTATATATATTCTGGATCCTTATGCATAAGGAAGACGAACAAGCGATGTCCGTCTGTCTGTACGTGAAAACGGTTTTCCCAAGCTCCCAGAACAGCTAGAGACTTCGTTCTTGGACTGGTGTGTCAGAAATGTTCCGAAAAACTTTGCTATTGAAAATTAGCAAAATCGGAAAGACGGTTTCAGAGCAGGAAAACTCAAACTCTATTTTCCCATAGAAAATAACTACCGAAAACAAGTTTTTATTATTTTTTATTAAATTAACTTATTTTATACTTCGGTATGAATAAAATTGGTATTTATAATTAAAAAAAATTCAATAATTTAAAATATTAAAAAAAACGTTTCCAGGGTTGGAAAACTTTAACTTTTTTACCTAATAATTAAACATATTTCATGTTTTAGGAAGAAGGCTATTTTCTCAGGAACGGTAAAAGCTACGGGTCTGAAATTTGGACAGTATATGTGGAACTTTGGTCGCTACAACAAAAAATAAGTAAAAGCTAAAAATTAAAGGGTGTTCCAAAATGAGTGACGAAAACTTTTAAAATCCCATGTAATATACATACAATTGTATGTACATATTTTTTTTTAATACGTTTATTTATTTATTGTATCTTCAATTATGAACTAACAATAAGTATTCAAATCTTAAATCTAAAATATAAGTATTAGGCCCGACCACTGTCGGACATAAACTTAGTGATATTTATAAATAATATATAAGTAGTGATAATCAAAAAAAAAGAGAAAAAAATATTTTCAAGCAATCCCATCTGGAGTGTTGAGTATAAGAGCCCTTGTGTCCTTCTTTTTCAAGCGAATGTGGCCAGTAAAATTCAAGATGTTACGAGCAAGCGGATTAGGATGTGACTCGAGTTTTGTTAAATATTTGCCTGCGTATTTTGCTATTTCTTCAATCACTAGTGGCATATTCAAATCCCGATGTATATTTGAGTTTTTTATGTACCATGGAGCCGATGTTATCAAACGTAAAATTTTGTTTTGCCTTCGTTGGATTCTCTCGACATTAGAAGCTGAAGCAGTGCCCCATAACTGAATTCTGTAACACCATATTGGCTTCAAAAGAGACTTGTATAATAAAAGTTTGCAGTCTAGGCTGAGTGTTGAATTTCTACCAATCAGCCAATATATCTGAATTAGTTTAAGTTTCATTTGTACATATTAGCTTTGAGTCAATATGGTGTTTCCATGTAAGTCGTCAATCAAGGTGTATACCAAGGTATTTTACTTGTGAATGCTGAGGAACAACTTGATTATTAATCCGAATGGAGGAACAAGTATCTCTTCGCAGGGTAAATGTTACCTGAACACACTTTTGCTCGTTTACCTTAATTCTCCATAATTTTAACCATAGTTCCAGTTGTGTAATATGTTCTTGTAGATATAGGGAAGCCTCGTGAGGTTTTTCGTGCATACTTAAGCAGGATGTATCATCGGCAAACGTAGATGTATGGATATTACTGCTCAAAGGCATATCACAAGTATAAATCAAATACAAAACTGGCCCCAGTATGCTCCCCTGTGGCACACCGGGTGATATAGATTCGGGCACACTCATAAATTCTCCTTCCACAACCGTAAACTTCCGGGTAGTAATGTAACTTTCTAATAAATCCACCAAATTTATTGGTAGATATGATTTTAATTTTAAAATTAGACCTTCATGCCACACTTTATCAAATGCCTGCGAAACGTCAATAAACAGTGCAGAACAGTACTTCTTTTCTTCAAATGTTCTTCTTATACATTGAACCAATCTACGCGTTTGTTCAATGGAGCTATGCTGACTTCTAAAACCAAATTGATGGTCTGCGATGCAGCCACTATCAGTTAAAATTGGGGACAATTTTGTCATGAGCAGCTTTTCGAAGAGTTTTGACATTGTTGATAGCAGACTTATTGGCCTGTATGATTCTGCTTTGGTAAGATCTTTGCCCGGCTTTGGAATCATTTTAACTTTAGCAAGTTTCCAGCTGTGGGGATAATAATACTCTAGTCGTAAAATGGCATTAAAAATTAATAACATGATTCTAATTGCAATACGAGGCAATTTTATTAGCATCTGGTTACTAATTCCATCAATACCCGGTGCTTTCTTCGGGTTGAGTTCAGCAATTAGATTTTGTACATCACACGTTTTAAATTTTATGGGTCGAGGGGGTAGCGCAACTACAGTCGGGAAATCAACAACACCAGTACATGTGTTTGGGGTAAATACGGATTTTAAATGCTTTGCAAACAAGTTACCTTTTTCAATATCACTCCTGGCCCAAACTCCGGTAGAAGTGCGCAGAGGTGGTTTTTACTCAACACGTGTTTTAATTTTTTTCGCAGCGCGCCACAAAGAGTAATTAGATGCTGGTGTGACATCGAGGTTTTCCAGATAGTTTTTAAGAGAAGCAGTTTTTTCATATGCAAGCAGTTCTTGGAGTCTGTTGGTGCACTCTTTTAATCTAATTTTCTTTTGCGGTGATCTGTGCTGTTGCCATTCTCTTCTAGCTCTTCTTTTTGCACATACGAGAAGTTCAATATCTGTAGAATATATTCTGTTAAACCCAGTCTGCGGATGGGAGGAAGTGGCATGTTCAGATTAACAATATTAGATTCAATATCGTCATAAGTTCTTAGCTTAATGTTTTCAGTGCAATGACTACTAAGATATTTTTTGAATCGCAGCCAATTAACACGACTGACCATTTTCACATATGGGTGAGGTAAAGCACTTCTCAGTGGGCTACAGATTGTAACGATCGTGGGAGAGTGATCGGACGATAGATCTATGTACATGTATGTACATATGTATATTGACACTTGAAATTTGTAAAATTAGTGTATTTTTATATAGGATACAACAATTAACACTAAAATTAAAAAAAATTAAATTAAAGGGTGGTCCATCAGTTAATGAAATTTTGACTATGTAATTTTGACAAATTGCTATATCTTGGAAACTGTAAGAGTTAAAAACTTGAAATTTTCAAGTCAAACTAAAAAATCCGAATATTATAAAATCGCCAAAAATTTAAAAAAATCGCCAAACGAAAAAAATTGCCAAAATTAAAAAAAAACGCTAAAATTAAAAAAAAACGCCAAAAACCGAAAAAATCGCTCAAACGAGAAAAACGTGTCAAAACTAAAAAAAATTTCCACTATGACAAAAAAACGCCAAAAATCGCAAAAATCGCCATAACAAAAAAATCGCCAAAAATTAAAAAAAAATCGCTTATATGAAAAAAAAATCGGCAAAATCAAAAAAACGAGAAAAGAGTGTCAAAACAAACAAAAAATCCCACAATGACAAAAATCCGCAAAAATCGCCAAAACAAAAAAAATTCTTATATGAACATAAATCGCCAAAAAATAAAAAAAATCGCCTAAATGAAAAAAAACGCCAAAAACCGAAAAAAATCGACAAAACAAAAAAAAATTGCCGATATGAAAAAAATCGCCAAAAATTAAAAAACCGCTTAAATGAAAAAAAATCGTCAGTTAAAAAAACCGCCAAAATGAAAAAAAATCGCCAAAATTAAAAAAGCGCCAAAAACCGAAAAAAATCGCCAAAAGGAGAAGAAAGTGTCAAAACTAAAAAATTGCCAAAAAGAAATAAAAACGCCAAATATTGAAAAAATCGCCAAAACAAAAAAAAAATTGTCCATATGAAAAAAATCGCTAAAAAATAAAAATCGCCTAAATGAAAAAAACTGTCAAAATCAAAAAAATTGCCAGAAGGAAAAAAAGTCGCCAAAATTAAATAGAAAAACGCCAAAAACCGAAAAACTCGCCAAAACGAGAAAAGTGTCAAAACTAAAAAAATTGCCACAAAAAAATAAAAAAAAATAATAAAATATATAAAAAAAATCGCCTAGATGAAAAAATCGTCAAAATCAAAATAATCGCCAGAACGAAAAAATCGCCAAAAAATTGCACTAGAGAAAAAAGTATGCATTTTTTCACAAAATTAATATGTACCTTCATATCTCTGTGCTTATATATGTATCTCTATACTACATAAACGCATTTTGGTAAAGGGTATATAAGAAGCACTCTTACTTGTTTATGTTATATTAGCCCAGGCAGAAATTGTGACTTTGCCCAAAAAATATGTACCTTCAGAACACTGTAAATACAAAATTACGACACTTCCAAAATGTTTGTACCACCACAGTACTGTAAACACAAAAATATGACTTAACGTTTACAAATGCCGCGTCCTTAGTAATGATATACCACTACAACACTGTATTTACAAAAATCCGACGTAAGTTTTCCAATACCCCGTTTACAATAATTCTATACCGCTACAAAACCTTAAATACAAAAATTTGACTTTAGTTCCCCAAATACCTCGTTTAAATTAATTCTATACTGCTTCCACATTGTGACAACATTGAAAACAAGGTTCGAAGGACGGTCATTCGGCGTTATCATTTTACTGTTATGAGTACATTAAAATTTTTGGTAAACGAATGTTGTACTGATGTTAGCGCAGACAATCGTAGCAACGTCGTGCTGATTGCCTTTTTCTGCCTGGGAGCACATATTTAATTTTCATCATAATAAAGACAGTATATAGGAATTGCTTGTTCTCCCAGAAAGCAATTAAAATAGATAATGTAGATAACTGTTATCTATAGCCAGGTTTGTGTCTTCGCTAAATACTGGTATGAGAGTTGCCATATGATGGCGGAAAATGGTAAAAGGAGTATGTATTTGCTAAATAGTGGTGTGAGTGTTGCCATAGTCAGACGGAAAAAAGGGGTAAAAGGATAGTGAATTGGATAAATTTAGTATATTTACGTCATATGGCAGTGCTGTAAAGAGGTAAAATGTGTGTGAGTTGGCTAAGTCTTGATCACTGTGGCTGAGCTTACCCCAAAAGTAATTAAGTTTATCTTAATGGGTTTTGGGGTGAGCATTAGTATACAATAATAAGTGTAGGTGTCACTAGTGGAGAAATAATAATGGTTATGAGTCTTTGCTTAACAAAAGGCAAAATAAGTTTACCTTAATGGGTTTTGGGGTGAGCATTAGTGTACAATAATAAGTGTAGGAGTCACTAGTGGAGAAATAATAATGGTTATGAGTCTTTGCTTAACAAAAGGCAAAATAAGTTTACCTTAAAGGGAGTTGGATGAGCAGTAGTGGAGAAAATAGTAGCGGTTTATGAGTTGGTTAAATCTTGATCAATGATGCTTGGTTTATGGTGGTGAACACTAACGGTCTTTCCCACGATGTCAGCAGAATTCGATCGAACGATTTTGGTGACATCGTAGGACAGGCCGTAAATGAAGTTGGGATTTGTATTTAATGTTTAAAAGTATGTACCCATAAATTTTAGTTGAACTTGAATATGTATTTTGTGTTGTTATAGAGCGAACCGCAGCACAAAAAATATTAGAATTTGTTTTCGTATTATTTTCGAATGTTTTGAGAATGGTAACGGCTAACAATAGTTTGTTTTGTATGCAGGCAGGAAAGATTGCAAAGAAAGTATTTGATGATTTAGGGAAAATATGTACATACATATGTATGTTTATGTGTATGTATGTATGTATATATGTATGTTATTTAGTAAAGGCACATGTAATGTGTTCGTATAAAATTTCTAATTGATATTTTTAGTTGATATTTTTGTTTAATAATTTGCATATGTCAATTCTATTTTTGTTTAATAATTTGCATATGTTAATTCTATTTTTGTTTAATAATTTGCATATGTTAATTCTATTATTTATTATATATTTAGTTTTGTTAGAGATTTTAGTGCGGAAATGCATAAAAATTAGACGAATTACTAGATTTGTTAATGCATGTGCGAATAGAAAATATGTTAATAAGGGTTAGGATTTTATAAGTAAACGATCGTGAGTGGAATAGGAAAGGGTTTAAAATGTAGTGAATTTGGTCAGCGTTACACGTGTATGTATGTATGTAATTGTATGTATGTATGTATGTATGTATGTATGTATGTACATATGTATGTACATATGTATGGATGGATAGGAGTGGATGTGTGTATGGATATGAGTGTGGAGTGAGGGAACAAATGCAATGTTTATGTGCATTAGCTTATCTCTTGATATTTTGTTTGTATTACGTTGTTGTTGTTGATGATTTTGTTTTTAGTATAAATGTCGAATCGTGGAACATTTTAAACTTAGTCAGTCAAGTTGCATTCATCGATTTCATTGATCGTTCTTATTAAAGTGAAAAGAAGACGTGCCAAATAAGAACCAACGTGTAAATAAAGAATATATTCTTCATAATACTAAATAAATAAATCGATTTCATTGATCGTTCTTATTAAAGTGAAAAGAAGAAGTGCCAAAGAAGAACCAAAGTGTAAATAAAGAACAAATTCTTCATTATACTAAATAAATAAATAAATAAATATAACATATACATTAATCAGTGGAAAAATATTAAAAAAAAATGAGTTTCAAGTGCAGTATTTGTTCAAATGCATACTCACGTATGCTAAAGTTAAATAACCATTTACTGGTGCATAGGCCCTGTACATATTGCGGCCATGTCTCTTTAACCACATTCGAGAAAAAAGAACATGCTAAGATCCATGAGTGCCAAGATGAACAGCAGGATCCTCCGTCCACATCAACAGCAGCAGCGAAACGGAAGATTGCTGAAGATTTTAAAATGCCAAAAATTCAGCGGCTTGAGGAGGGACCCCTTGTAAGATGTGAGACTTGTAATGTGGATATAAATTCCAGCAAATGGTTCAACCACTGCGGAAAAGATTATCATAGGATTAATCTGAATAAATTTTTTGGAAACAAGATAGTGTTGGTTAAAAGTGCATTTAATTGTCGAATTCAATCCTACCGCTTCCCCAAAGGTGACAATGACTTAAATTTAGAAAATTATTTAAGAGATGGAAGCGTAATGTTTGAAAAATTGCTAAACTGTAGCTTAGCTGTACACTATCTAGTAAAATTCAATTTGGAATTAACAGCTCGATATAAATTACCTGCGAATCCAACAATGCCAGAGGACGATATGTTTCATATAACACAAATGGTTCGGTTGACAAGAGCGGATAATATAGGTGACATGTTAAGGACTCAGATAGAATCAATAAGAACAAAGATGTCTGAGTTCCAGGAACGAGATTCTGGATGGACTTTAATCCAAATCAAATGGATGGATTTGAACGTCAGCAAAGCATCACCAATTCCAGGATCTCTGCACGTTAAAACACCCGTGGAACTAGAACTTAAGAAAGCATGCATCAACATACAAAACAATGATATATATTGTTTTAAATGGTGTGTGATAGCAGCTTTCTATACTGCGGAGAACATGCATCTACCGTCAACCTATAGAATAAGAAACATATCCGCTACAAACATTACGCTGGAATGCGGTAGGAGTTTGAACTTTGAAGGCATGATGTTTCCAAACGATGTCAAGGACATAAAAGTGTTTGAAAGAAAAAATCCTGACATTAGCGTTAATGTTTTTGGCTATGACAACAACCTGAAAAAAGTGGTTGGACCATTTTACATCACAAAATTGGAAAAAGAGGTCCACATTAATTTAATATTATTGGAAAGCCCATGTGGTGAAAATTATCACTACATATTAATAAAAAATATTTCAAGGTATTTATTTATAATTTTTATTTCTATTATCATTACTATTATTATTATTATTATTACTATTATTATTACATATGCATGAATTATTAATTTATTATAATTAAAACTGTTAATTACTTAATATGTTTCTATTTCAGATTACTATCAGCACAAATTTCTCAACATAACAGCATAAGCACCCTCATATGCAACTCGTGCCTATTCCACACAATTCAGCTGAGGTTATGGCAGTGCATAAAACCAAAGAGTGTGGAAAATGTGTTGTGAGAATGCCAGAAACCCACAAGGCGTTGTTAAAATTTACCAACTTCCAAAACCAGATGGATGTTCCATTCGTAATATATGCAGATTTTGAATGCATATTGGAAAATGTAAGTGATAATGAGCATTCCTTTATTAAGAAGCACATACCATGTGCTTATTCATTTTATATTAAGTGTAGTTTTAATGATAGTTTAGATAGGTTTAAAATTTTTGTAAATAGGGATAAAAACGTAAATGTAGGTGCACATTTTGTGAATTCTATAATTATTGAATGTAGGGATATTTATAAAAAACATTTTGAAAATGTTTTATCAATGACCCCCTTAACTCCTTTAGAAGAAGAACTTTTTGAAAGTGCTAGAGATTGCCATATTTGCGGTAACCCCTTAGGCAATGAAATAAAAGTAAAAGATCACTGCCATTTTTCAGGTAAATATAGAGGGGCAGCACACAAATCGTGCAATTTAAATTATAAAGTGTCAAAGTTTATACCAATTTTATTTCACAACTTCTCCTCTTACGATTGCCATTTATTCGTAAAAGAATTATTAAATGTGAAAGGAAATACAAACGTAATACCTTTGACTAAGGAACGTTATATTTCCTTATCTCATACTATAGAGGTATATAGTTCCGATGAAATTGACACTGGAAAGAAGCAGAAACATGTTGAGTTAAGGTTTCTAGATTCTTTCAGGTTTATGGCATCTAGTTTAGACACTTTAGCTGGAAACTTATCTGATAAAGATTTAAAAACAGTTAAAAGGTTTTTCCCACAACAAGATGATTTTAATCTCATGAAGCGAAAAGGCACTTTTCCATATGAGTATGTTGATACATATTCCAAATTAGATGATGAAAAACTCCCTGGAATTAATGATTTTTTTTCTGAACTGAATAATAAAAAATGTTCAGAAGAAGACTATTTACATGCGCAAAAAGTATGGGAAACATTTAGTTGCAGAACCATACGCGATTACATGAGTTTGTACCTTAAAACTGATGTTCTTTTGCTGACAGACATTTTTGAAAACTTTCGAAAAGTTTGCAAAAAATACATTGTCTTGATCCACCTCATTATTATACACTCCCAGGTCTGTCTTGGGATGCAATGTTAAAGCATACAAAAATTGAACTTAGAACTTCTGACAGATCTGGAAATGTATAATTTCATCAAACGTGGCATTTGAGGTGGTCTTACACAGTGCTGTAAAAGACATAGTAAGGCAAATCATAAGTATCTGAGTACTTATGATAAAACAAAACCCTCTGAGTATATTTTATACTTAGATGCAAATAACCTTTACGGTTGGGCTATGTCTGAATATCTTCCGTCAGGTGGTTTTTCATGGACAAATGAGTTTATACACCCACATGACATTCCATCTAATTCGGAAATAGGTTATATATATGAAGTTGACCTAGTTTACCCTTCTGATTGTCATGATCGCCACAATGACTTACCATTTTGTGCTGAAAACAAAATAATTGGCGGAAGTAAACATGAAAAATTAGTAGCTGATCTTTCAAATAAAAAGAGGTATATAATACATTATAAAACCTTGGAACAATGTTTGAGTAATGGTGTAGTTTTGGAGAAAGTTTACCGCATTCTTCAATTCAAACAAAGACCATGGTTGAAATCATATATTGATTTAAATACACAGTATAGAGCCAGAGCTAATAATTCATTCGAAAAAGACTTTTTCAAATTATTAAATAATGCTGTGTATGGCAAAACCATGGAAAATGTTGACAAGCGGAAAGATGTACACTTACGTAGTGAATGGAGTCGTACTAACCGCAACCATTTAGGTATAGGAGAACTGATATCCAAACCGAATTTTCATAGCATATCACAATTTACAGACTCAATGTGGGCTATACAAATGAATAAAACTGTAACATATTATAATAAGCCCATTTATTTAGGTTTCTGCATATTAGAACTATCAAAGTGGAAAATGTATGATTTCCACTATAGCTACATGAAACCGAAATATGAAAGGAAAGTAAATTTGAACTATATGGATACAGACTCCTTTATCTATTCTATTCAAACAGATGATTTCTATAGTGACATAAGGGATGACTTGAAAGATCGTTTTGACACTTCGTCATACGCAGAAAATAATCCTTTTTATTTCCCGCTCTTAAACAAGAAGGTATTGGGTATGATGAAGGATGAAACAGAGGGGAAGTTTATAACCGAATTTGTTGGACTAGCACCAAAAGTTTATTCATACACTACTGAAGGTGGTGAAAATGTTAATAAGGCAAAGGGGGTTAAGAAGTGCATTGTAAATAATTATACTCTAGATGTATATAAAAATGTTTTATTTACAAAACAAGAAATTACAACATGTATGCAAACATTTACGTCAAAATTACATACTATTTTAACCAGAGAAACAAATAAAGTAGCCTTAAGTTGTAAAGATACAAAACGTAGAATAAGTAATAATAATATTAACACATATGCGTGGCAATGGTGATGTAGAATTAGATTTGTTAATAAAAGAAATAGAAAGGAGTAACGCAAATTCAAATGCTTTGAATTTATTAATTAATCAAATAGAAAATTTAGAATAATAAGTGATTATATATAAAAACAGTAATGTTTTATAGCAAACACTTAAAATATTTGTAAATATAAAATAAGAAAATTTGATTGTAAATATTAAATATTATATTTATCTGCAAACGTTGTACAATTTTGAAATATTTTTAAATTTAAGTAAGAAAAACTGTTGTAAATAAAAAATATTGTTTTTTGAAAATTTACTTTTCTTAATAAACGAATGCTCATTATCAACTACATTTTCCAATATGCAATAGAATTTTTAAAAATATTTGTAAATATAAAATAAGAAAATTTGATTGTAAATAATAAATATTATATTTATCTGCAAACGTTGTACCATTTTGAAATATTTTTAAATTTAAATAAGAAAAACTGTTTGTAAATAAAAAAATTGTTATATTGTTTTTTGAAAAATTCTTTATTAATTATTTATTTCATAGAGTACATGGGAAATGTGTAAGTATTACTATAAAGTGTTTAAATAATTTTTTGAACAATTCCAGTTAGTGGTGTATACTCCATCAATCGATCATAAAGAATCAAACAGTAGACATTTGTATTTTGTGGTACCGGCTTACTAGTTTCAAACTCTATTTTAACATCAATAGGTCCGCTCTTTATCATTTCATTTTGATAGCTCACATCAATTACAATGATTGGTTTGTTTTTGAATTCTTCACAGGTGAGAAGTGGTTGAGGTTCCCTCATATAGTAATTTTGTTGAAATTTTGCATATATATCATATAAAATTGCATAACGATTATCATCAAATTTAAGGTTCAAGTCATCATATGGATAAGAGTCTGAATTTAAGTGTACTTTAATATTTTTTAAGTCTGAATGAATATATTTATTATCATTTTCCAAAACTAATATTATAAATCTGGGCCTCTCTCTATTCAGTGATAACTTTACATTCCAATTGTGATTCCTCCCACCAACAAAAGTGGGATTGAAATAACAATCCCAGCTGCGAAATGCAATACGTAAAGAAGAGCCACCTTTAATAATCTTCATTATTTGTAGTTTCTTAGAATCTGAAAGTTGAACGTGTGGAATTCTCCATGTTATGTTCGTAATTGATAAACTTAGAACTGCATTTGCATCTGTTGAATAATATGCATTTGCGTCACTTGAACTTCGTAGTAGAATAAGTTCATGTTTACTATTCAGTATAATTTTATTGAAATCTTCAGCAAATCCCATTAGTAATTTTAAAGGTACGCAAAAATTGAATTTAGATATAGCTAGTTCCTCAGAAACACACCATCCAGCATTTCTCATCATATTGCTTTCAAATTGATTTAATGAAACATAATTCTTGATTGTACTACATGTTCCCAAGTATCGGGTTCGATCAATTTCAACTCCATTAATTTCATAACGTATTTCATCAAACAAATATGCAACACAATTATTCTTCAGTCTTACATTTGACGGTTCTTCGCCTTTACTATTCTTTATATTTCCTTCTATAAATAAAAAGCTTTCCGAAGGTAAAACATATAGGTCTTGATTTTGTAGGGTAATTCGAATTTCATCATTGTTTTTAAATGACTGAATATATGGTACATAACTATGAAAGTCTTTTTTTGTTATACTCTCGTCCGAAAGCGGTTGCTCCAATACGTTAAGTATATCAGACATTTTTGTTTACTTTAAATTTAAGTAGCTTTAAGAATCTTTTATTTTCTTCTGTTAACTTTGGTCTTATAGCTTTAACAGTATCTGTAGGAATGTTCAGATTGATATTTCTTCTTGTGGTTTTATTATAAATTATCATTTTTGTCTTGGCCTTAAATGCAACCTTAGTGTTATCTCTTCACCTCTAAAGTTTATTAAACGTCCCTCTTGATCAACAATCCAAATTTTAAGATATGTTATTTCCTTAACGTTTACTGGTAGATAAACTAGATTGTTAGGGTTCACGTCCAATTTATAACCTGGAGGAACGTCTAAGGCAAATTCGTGAAGTATATGTGCTGGAGAGTCATTCATGTATGCTCCTTGTATTATATTACATTGAATTTGTATAGCATTAACTTTCATAATATTTACAAGTTGATTAGATAAATGTACTACTCCTGCCTTTAAAGATTTTTCTGCAAAACCAAGCAATTTACCAATTGATCGCGTTCGATTAAAATAAATTATGTCGTGTGAAGAACTTATTTCTATTTGTAAAGTATTATTATTTGGTTCAATTATTATGGTTTTATTAAAATTATTTTTTTTATATTGTGTAGTTATGAAATCGACAATGTCTTGCAACTCATAAGACCCTATGGGAATTTCAATAACTGCATCTCCAATATGGAAAAGATTATTATCGTAGTCTACATTTGGAATAGAATTATATGAATGGAAGTCGATTAGGGAGCATTCATACTCATCCGTTAAAATTATAGGTGGGAAATAATTTGCTTTTAAAATGGAAGAGTTTCCGCTTAATGCTAATTTTATTGACATGGTGAATGCTCAATTGTAAATGAAATAATAATGCTTGCATATTTTATAATATTTCAGTTTTATTTATCCATGAATTATGTTGACTTGGGAAACCTAACCATTTAACATATGCCTTATTTCCTCTAGTTCTCAATACTTTTTCAACCAAAAATGTATTCGGAAAACGTGTGCTATGTATTTCCTCCTTATAAAAGCCTCCTTTAATTTTATTTCCTTGATAGTCTTCTAACAAAAATGTTATAGGAAAAGTGTTCTGTATCGATCTTATTTTAAATATCTCTGTTGTCCAGTTTGGAGTGTATCCCTTTTCAAAAACATTTTTGTATTTACTAATACGGACGTAATCTCCAACTTTATATCGTGAAGGTTTGAAAATTTTCAAATTACTATATACAGTATTCAAGAGATGCTTTTCATTCTTATGAGTTACTTCATTTGGTGCCATTTTTATTTTTCCATGTTTTTTCTTATTGTACTGTTTAATCAAACTTTTATAAATATCAATCCATTTATAAGTTCCGTTGTTACTAAACTCTTTCCACATAATCTCTTTCAAGGTTCTATTGAAGCGTTCAACAATTGAAGCTTTCATTACACTATATGTAGAGTAGTGATTAATTGAATATTTTCGCATCAACCCTCCAAACTCTTTATTGAAAAATTCTCTACCATCATCTGTCTGTAAATTTTTAGGAACACGCCCCATAACAAGTATTTTCTTGAATGCATTACAAACTTCTGAGGCAGTTTTAGATTTAATTGCTTCAGCCCACGCATATTTTGAAAATGTATCTATGACAGTTAACATATATTTATAACCATTATTATATGCTGAATAATTTCCCATTTCTACCAAGTCGGCTTGCCAGAGATCATCAATTCCTTTCATAATAACTCTGCGTCGTAAGAAGTTCTTCCGAGCTCGTGAATGAAGCTCATTAACTACTGCTCTTTTTTCCATTGTATGGTGATATTGTTGTCATTACGTTATATATATCCGCTATTTTCTTATTTAAATCTTTTATTTCACTTCTTAGCAGCACAACTTCCTCACTTATTCCCCTTTTTAAATTCTCTTTCATGTGTCTTATTTGTAAAATCAAATAAGCTTTGTTAACAGCATCAAGTCCATCTAAAGGTGAAGCTACGTTTATAATCCTTTTATTGTCAATGTTTATTTTATTTCCATCCAGTATAAAACCAAAATGCTTCAAGAGGTATTTTCTTCTTCCTTCGTTACTAGACCTTTGATTAAAATAATGACCGAATTTGTCGACAGTCATACTCTTTGTTTTATCACCTCTACTCAATTATATTTGCTTCTCTCAATTCTTCAATTATTGATACTATTTCATTAGAATGATTATTATTTCCAGCTTGTTGTGATGCTATTAACAGTCTCAATCGATCTACAATTTCATTAGGATTGTCCCAGTATATATAGTTTGGTTTATTAAGATTTACTCTCATTAAACCTTCACCAATGTGAGTAGTAGCAAATAATTTATTAATTATTTTTTTATACTTGATGCCTCTATTTCCTTTAAGTCGGTTACTGGGATCGTAGTTTACTCTATGTGCATTTGTATCAAGTAAAATTTGTTTATAAATATCTAGTTCAGTTGAGTCATACTGTTTCGGCCTTTTGTGAAATAGTAATGAGTAAAGGCCTGGAGTTAATGCCCAAGATTTATTTCCTATGGTTATTTTGTCATCACTTAGCTTAAGATATGAATTTCCAAATTTCCAATCACCATTTTCATCCTTATAAGGTCCAAATATGGTATCGAATTTTTTGTTTTCAAACAAATCTGTTAAATTAAATTTCCAATCATTATCTTGGGAATAAAATGATTCATTCAAGTGTGAATCTTCTTTATTTTCACTTTTTCCTGGTAAAGGACTAAAACACTCTTTTTTAGTGGGAGTACTGGTAATAATCTTTTTCTGGTGTCCTTTAATTTTATTATAATTTTCAGATTTAATTCTTTCATCAGAAAATTTCATTGGATCCAATGAATCATCAGATAACTTTACAAGTTTTTTAAGTGGTTCTGTTATAGGTTTAAATGTATGTTCTAATTTATTAAACGATTCTGCTTCACCTTGTTTGATACTATCGAATTTCTTTTTTAGAACTTTTCTTGATTTAACCAATTCTTTTAATATACTTTCTTCCATGTTGTGTTGCTGGAGAATAGCTTAGCTAGTTACAAACTGATTTTGGAAACAGCAAAACAGCTTTTTCAAACAGCAAAACAGCTTTTTAAACCAGCTTAACAGCTTTTTGAAACAGCTTAACAGCTTTTTGAAACAGCAAAACAGCTTTTTTAAACAGCTAAACAGCCTTTTGAAACAGCTTAACAGCTTTTTTAAACAGCTTAACAGCTTTTTGAAACAGCAAAACAGCTTTTTGAAACAGGTAAGCCAGATTTTAATTAGAAAATGTCCGCAGCAGTTGGATGAATATTTATAACTAATGTTGAATGAAAACATCAAAGCCTTTTCTATAGCGCCCATTCCACACATCATCATCCTTACTGATCACAAGAAATCCATATTTTTCCTTCCAACATTCATTGCATATATTCTGAAACATTTTGGGACTCATATCACTTCCAACATGATCATTATAAATATGTTTTAAATTTAAGTCGTCTTGTTTAAACACTATTATAAAGTTTGCATTATCTCGTACTAAATATTTTGGAATACGTGTATACGTTTGACACAAATAAAACGAATCTATATCTTTATGACGACCCATACAAAAATATGATCTAATATTATTCTGTTTTTCGCATGCAACATCATCAAAAATCATTATAGAGCTTCCCTTTGCCTTATCAGGTGATATGACATCTTCATTCTCTGTAAATGTGTAAAGACCCATTCCCTTTACTGATGAAATAAGTTTTTCAAGGTACTTATATTTTGGCTGTTGTAATGATTTTGAATACAAGTAAATATTTTTAAACTTTAATCCATTCGGGCTTTCGATTAAACTGAGCATTACATTTGTTTTCCCGCAATTAGATGGACCT
Organism: Tachina fera; assembly: GCA_905220375.1. NCBI lineage: Eukaryota > Metazoa > Arthropoda > Insecta > Diptera > Tachinidae > Tachina > Tachina fera. The sequence continues at coordinate 98,677,053 of LR999965.1, read as the reverse complement.
ACTATTAATGCTCTTATAGAATTTGGTAACAGGCAACTGTGTTTAGTTCGGCTATTGTATTCAATGAAATCAAAATTTCTTACTAAGATATTTGAATGTTGCTTAATCAAATGCATCTTTACAACTGACAGTTATTTTAAAATTTAATTCATTCACAATCATATATATGTATATTGACAACTTTAAATTTATTTACAGATATAATTAAAAGTATAAATGATTGTGTATTCAAGTAAAAAATTTAATGCAAAACAGACTGTTCAAGGAAAAGGACTCGTAAATAGTTTGATTAATTCACTACCAGTTGAACTTCATTTACCTGGATATCAATTTTGTGGACCTGGAACAAAATTAGAAAAACGGTTGAAGAGAGGAGATAGAGGAATTAATCCATTGGATGCTGCTTGTCGAGTTCATGATATTGCTTATTCTCAGAGTACTGATATTAAAAAACGTCATCAGGCGGATAGAGAACTAGCTAATAAAGCTTGGGAAAGGGTAACAGCTAAAGACAGCACATTCGGAGAAAAAATAAATTCGTACCTTGTAACAAACGCAATGAAATCTAAAGTGAAATTTGGTTTGGGTGTTAAATCCAAAAACTTTAAGAAAAATTGTAAGCAAAACCATTTTCGTAATGCAATTAAAGCAGCTACAACTATCTTAAAGAAAAATAAGCCTACAGATATAAACGATGCTATACAACTTGCACGAAATGTTATTAAACATTCTTTTCTTGGGAAAAACTCTGAAGTAAAAGTTCCAAGAATTATTAGAGTTCCCAAAATTGGCGGCTTATTACCTTTGATACCGATACTTACAGCACTTGGAACATTAGGTGCAATGGCTTCTGGAGGTTCACAAATTGCTAAAGCTATTACTATAGCTAAAAATGGTAGAGAACAGCTGGAAGAAAGTAAACGACATAACAGAGCATTAGAGGAAATAGCAATAGGAAAAGGTCTCTATCTTAAACCTTATAAAAAGGGATATGGAATATTTTATACGAAAACTACACCAAAAAACTATTAAAGCAGCTACCCAAAAGACCACTAACAGATATGGATTTAAAAACTTTTGGAAAGAAGTATATTCATCACTTTAGAGGAGTTTATATGAGAGATGAACTTCCTAATATTCCACGGAGGATAGAATGTGGAATTATCAACTTAGACTCTAATAACGGAGATGGTACACATTGGGTAGCATATTATAAAAATAATGATAAGGTGGAATATTTTGATAGTTTTGGTAATCTTCAACCACCCTTAGAAGTATTAAGATATTTGGGAAACAATATAAAGTATAACTATAAGAGATATCAGAAATTGAATGCATTTAATTGTGGACATTTATGTTTAAACTTTTTAATAAAATACGAAATAAAAAACTATGCGGAATAAAAAAAGAAAAATAAACACACATAATTTGTTTAATTAATTTATTTATAGCTTCATTTCATTTATTATCCATTCTTAACAATAGTCTGTGTATTTTTACATCTGTTAAAATTTTGCTTTGCATTTTTTTTCCTATTTCATAACAAAGACGTGTCAGATCAACTTCAATATCTCTTTCATTAATTCCTTTTATGTCGCTTAGTTGTATATTAGTTTTTCTCAATACTGAACACGTTGGAATGTAGTAGTCATAATAAAAATGTAGAATTTGCTTCCTGAGCATGCCGTTCCAACATATAATTGAAGTTAAAAATATTCCAACCCCAATTAGAGATTTCCATGTATCTGGCTCTATTTTTATTTTGTAGTTGTCCTGTTGAATAATTAAGCGATAACTACCGTTTTTATATTGAAATATATAGGCGGTATTCCTTTCAGTAGTGTCATATATTAAATTGACTGAATTTAAAAATTCTCTTTGAGAAAGGACACTGCTAATATAAGTTTTATAGTGCATTAAACGTAGCCACTCATCCCGATCCAATCCAATAAAATGTTTATTTTTATAATGTAGCCATATCATTGGCTTAAATCCATTTAGAGTTGAAAACCCACAAGAAATTTTTAATTTTAAATTCAGGAAGTACTCCAGCTCAAAAACCACATCCTGTATTTGAGGTTTCTTTGGTTGTTCAAAAAAATTTCTCATTTTATTTTCCATTTTCAAAAGAGAGTATTAATTTTTTTTACTATACACCTCGGAAGTAAATTTTAAACTGATGATGACTTCACTCTAAAAAATCCCTTTATATTGAAAATATTTTGAGTACTATGCTCTACTTACTTATCTATGTACTTACATACATACATACATACAATTACATACATACATATATGTATGTTGTCTCAACGTTTCTAAGAAAAAATAAAACATGTAATTTATGTTTCCTTTTAAATATTTTATTTTTTTTTAATGAAAAATTATAAAATTTAATTTGTTTGCATATGTCAATTGTTTCAAATGTTTATTAATTCATTTCAATCTTCCTTTCGGTTAAAGGTGGCAGTCGATAAAATGTGATGAAATAAGCTTCTATATTTGTCAATAATCTTCTTCACCCTTAGTCTTTTCATATGAAAAAAGTAGCATGTACACATGCCAACAACGTCTTCATTTGAATTGTCGTCATGAGAGCAAGGTATCTTATCATCAAAATTCTCGTAATCAGTTTTGAATGCTCGAAGAAAAGACAGATGTTCTTCGAAAATTATATTTTCGAACTCTTGTAAGAAATCATTTATAAAATCCATCGTTCCAGTTTAAAATCTTAATGAAAACTACTCATTGATTTGTTAAATCTTCGTATTATATACTTACATATGTACATATGTTTTTTATATGGTTGAATTCATATAAATTAAACAAATATTTGTGCAATCTCATTTGTTTTTTGTTTTTATTTAAAATATTTCTTTAAATACTTTTTAAATAGTTTCTATTTAAATGTAGCAAAAGGATAATAATCTCTTACAGGAGGAACTGGCTTTAACTCCAATCTGTATAAATCACTATTGTGGCTATCATTTACAGGATATTTAGAAATAAGATAAGCGCCTGTAGATAAATTTTCAATATCCTTTTCACTTAGTGAATTAAATCTCTTTGGTAAATATAAAATGTTCGTTCCCAGTTCTAAGACAATAGTTTCCCCATACTTTGTCGTAATACGCTCAGCTCCAGTTATATGGTACTCCTCTAGAGATAACATGTCCTTCACACTAAGTCTCTGCCTGGCGTTCAATTTATTGAAGGTAGAAATTAACTCCTCGTTGGTGCTCATTGTTATGTAACTTATATTAAACTGTGAACTTTTATACATCAGTACAAATTATTTATAATTTTTTTCACATCAAAGATATATTCATCTCTCTATCTCTCTTTCTTTCTCTCTCTCTTTATTTCCTTATTAATTAATTTTTTCCTTCAACTTTATTAACATTTATTACATGTTGTATTTTATTTCATTTATATAATGTTAAACAGATTTTATTTAAATATAATTAAAAAACTTAAATCTAATATAATATATTTAAAAACTTAAATCTAATATAATCTTATCTCCTTCGTCGTCCCACCAGAATTCATGAAATCTGGACAGAAGGTCATCCCCTTCTTTATCGTACAGGAATTCGTAAACTTCATCCTCGAAAAAGTTAGTATGGTATCCCATCTGGTTGTTGGGAATATCCTCTTCGCTCCAATTCTGCGTAGAGTTTATGTAGTTTAATACTACTTCTTGTACTGAATTATTGACGTCAAATTCCGTCAAACCGCTTATGGAAAGTGGGCTGACCGAAGGCTTGATGACGCCGAAGTCTTCCTCTAACGATATAATAAGCGGACTAGATTCCATTTTGATTTGTTTTTTTAAATTTTTAAATTAGATGTATCGCTTGCAATTGAATTTCACTGAATAATTTCAAAATGTTCCACGATTCGACATTTATACTAAAAACAAAATCATCAACAACAACAACGTAATACAAACAAAATATCAAGAGATAAGCTAATGCACATAAACATTGCATTTGTTCCCTCACTCCACACTCATATCCATACACACATCCACTCCTATCCATCCATACATATGTACATACATATGTACATACATACATACATACATACATACATACATACAATTACATACATACATACACGTGTAACGCTGACCAAATTCACTACATTTTAAACCCTTTCCTATTCCACTCACGATCGTTTACTTATAAAATCCTAACCCTTATTAACATATTTTCTATTCGCACATGCATTAACAAATCTAGTAATTCGTCTAATTTTTATGCATTTCCGCACTAAAATCTCTAACAAAACTAAATATATAATAAATAATAGAATTAACATATGCAAATTATTAAACAAAAATAGAATTAACATATGCAAATTATTAAACAAAAATAGAATTGACATATGCAAATTATTAAACAAAAATATCAACTAAAAATATCAATTAGAAATTTTATACGAACACATTACATGTGCCTTTACTAAATAACATACATATATACATACATACATACACATAAACATACATATGTATGTACATATTTTCCCTAAATCATCAAATACTTTCTTTGCAATCTTTCCTGCCTGCATACAAAACAAACTATTGTTAGCCGTTACCATTCTCAAAACATTCGAAAATAATACGAAAACAAATTCTAATATTTTTTGTGCTGCGGTTCGCTCTATAACAACACAAAATACATATTCAAGTTCAACTAAAATTTATGGGTACATACTTTTAAACATTAAATACAAATCCCAACTTCATTTACGGCCTGTCCTACGATGTCACCAAAATCGTTCGATCGAATTCTGCTGACATCGTGGGAAAGACCGTTAGTGTTCACCACCATAAACCAAGCATCATTGATCAAGATTTAACCAACTCATAAACCGCTACTATTTTCTCCACTACTGCTCATCCAACTCCCTTTAAGGTAAACTTATTTTGCCTTTTGTTAAGCAAAGACTCATAACCATTATTATTTCTCCACTAGTGACTCCTACACTTATTATTGTACACTAATGCTCACCCCAAAACCCATTAAGGTAAACTTATTTTGCCTTTTGTTAAGCAAAGACTCATAACCATTATTATTTCTCCACTAGTGACACCTACACTTATTATTGTATACTAATGCTCACCCCAAAACCCATTAAGATAAACTTAATTACTTTTGGGGTAAGCTCAGCCACAGTGATCAAGACTTAGCCAACTCACACACATTTTACCTCTTTACAGCACTGCCATATGACGTAAATATACTAAATTTATCCAATTCACTATCCTTTTACCCCTTTTTTCCGTCTGACTATGGCAACACTCACACCACTATTTAGCAAATACATACTCCTTTTACCATTTTCCGCCATCATATGGCAACTCTCATACCAGTATTTAGCGAAGACACAAACCTGGCTATAGATAACAGTTATCTACATTATCTATTTTAATTGCTTTCTGGGAGAACAAGCAATTCCTATATACTAAAGACGTATGTATTTAATATTCCAATATCAGTATTTTATTTAAAAAAGAAAATCTCAAAATTTAGACGTGATGGAATCAGTTTAAAACGGATTTTGATTCAGCACACTTTTTTTGTTTTATTTTATTTAAATATAACAAACTAGTTTAAGAACTATTTTTACAGATTGCTCGGTTTGGCCAGAAAAGCTGCTACCTCATTTTCTTCTGCCATCATCCAAATTTTAAAAGTTTAAGTTTAAAATGATCAAAGCCGTTTGTGCATATATTCCGATCTGTGTACTTTAAAAGCGAATAATTCTCCATCTAACACACCATATTGACAAGCAAATTTTAAGGCGATGCTGCTTGCTTTAAGGCTGATGAAAATGAAATTTATTCTTTAACTAAGAACACATTTCCCAGATGCTGTGTTTTAGTGTAAACAAATTTATTGTTCATGGAAATTCATTTAGTTTCTTCTTAATGAAGTGATATTTACACAAAGTACCATGGCTTAATTGAAATTTAAATATTTACTTTTTTAAATTTTTTGTTTTTTTGTGAAATCCTAAATAAAGTTATTTTTATTGCAAAGGACCAGTTAAATGAAAACATAATTAATATACTTCATTCATGCAAAAGCACACAATGCCATAGAGACAAATTAATACGCAAACACTTTAGTATTTAAGGTTCGACAAAATGATTGAGAAAAAGTTCAATAAATAAAATTAAATTACCTTGTGAAATATACTGATTGCTTTGTCATGCCAAATATTCCACCATTCGTAAATGATGAAGCACCAGTTCTAAAGTCAACGGTTGATAGAATTGATATCAACCATTTAACAACTTGTTGCTAATAAATTGTTGCACAAACAAACATTTTTATGTCATCTGGAGTCCTGTTGAACAAAATCTTTACACGTACACAAAACACGTACACATTTATTTACTTTATGTTCAGATGTGTTTGTAGACTGTAGTTTTAGTAGTAAAACTAAATACTGCTTGTTGTTTGTTTTTTTTCTGCAAAAAAAGTTGTACAACCTAATTGAATAAATAGAAAGGTTACACCTTAATTGCTTACGAATACATAAAGATATCTTCCACATGTTTTTATTCTTGATTGCAGTTGGCAAAATGCCAAGAAAAGCAATGTTTCCTGTTTGGTTTCTCTCCGAGTTTTTTTATTTCATCTTCTCTATTTTGCTTTCTTATTCTCCTAAAAAGGATTAAAACTTGGCAAATGTCTAATTGAAGGATACAACAATTTGTTCTTAGTTGACTTAACTGTAATTCAATTACTCTTCAATGAGTGTGTGTGCCATAGAAATTCTTTCAAACGTAGAAATGAAAAATGTCTTAAAACTATTTTTAATGGAGCATAAACGAACGACTATATAATTTTTTTAAACTAGAGTAATAAAATCTGAGTATATGAAATTGTTTATAATAAATATTTTTTAATTATGTTGTTTTCTATTTTTTTAATATTATTATTTCTAGATTAACGACGTAAACACGCAACTTTACATATGTAAAGTATGTAATAGTGATGTAATGAATGTCAATTTTTGATAATCGCGAATACGAATACGAATATTTCAAGCGAATACGAATACGAATATTATATGCAATATGAAATATTAGAAATTTGTTATGAAAAAGGACTTCAAACTCTTGTTGGCGTACTTTAAAGTCAATAAAAAGTACCCAAAATTTTAATGATCATCATTAAATAATCACCATTATTCCAGTTGTCGTCATCGACGCCACTTTAACAAAATACCAAAAAATTGGGGCTTGTTTACTCACTCTCGAGAAAAATTTTGCGCAACTGACAATCTATTTCCGTTCCCTAAGGTCTAGAAAATAGCATAAACCTGCCAAAAGGAGTCAGTTATTTTCGACAACGTATATACGAGCACAAATTTTTTGGTGTTGTGTTAAAGTGACGTCGATGGCGACAACTGGAATAAGGGTGAATATTTGAAAATAATACAAAGCACAAATTTCTATAAAAAATTAATGTATTTGTACAAACTAAAATTTGTAGGCATTTATTTAAATGTCGTTTAGGATTTATGCATTTATTTATTTAATTTCTTTGGAAAAATATTCGCCTGAATTTGACGAATCCGAATACATTCGTTTTCGAATCCGCCTGAATTTAGTGAATGCTAATACATTCGTATTCACCTGAAATGGCCGAATATTCGACAATTCGAAAACGAATACGAATATTCATGCATCACTAGTATGTACATATGTATTTTTCTTGAAAATATTGAAAAGATAGTTGGTTTAACAAAAGTTTGTAATATACCTTCAACTCTATTGATTTCCAGTCATGGGAGGAAAACGTTAATTCTTTTGTGTTTTTCGCACCTGACCTTAAAGTTAAATGCTCTTATGCAAAAACGATTGTTAAAATTAAAGCATGCATTAAAATCGGTTTTGCCATACAAAATTCGTTTGTTAAACCAACTTTAAATTTACCAAGAGTTTTTGCATAAGGGGGAAGTTTCTATACTCGCCTTCCCAGTAGATCTATTCTATAGTAGAGTAGTTATCTTTTTAATCCATAATTATGATAAACATATTCATTTCAATTCTAAGTAACAATTCCCTATTCCCTGTTCCCCTATTCTAAATAAAATTTCCCAGGGAAATTTTTCCCTTTTCCGAAATGGGAACTTCTTACCCGGGAATAAGAGTAGGTATTACGAATGTCAAATATTGGGAGAATGTACTAAAAAAACTTGGGAGATTTTCAGCAAAAAAATTCTAAGGGGATTGAATAAAAAAAATTAAGTATTAAATATTTTATTTTTAAGTATAAAAATATTAATTATATTATTAGTTCTTATAAATACCATGGAATTATGTCCAGAAATTGCACGCGGATTTTTCAAGGGAAGCAAAGAAGAGCTTAACAACCATCAAAAAGTATTGCCAAATGCAAGAAAGTACATATAAATAGCAAAATTAGTCTGTATAAAACAAAATTGTAGTAAGGGTTCAAAAATAATTTTCAGGTTTGGTGCGACCAGAAAAAATATGTACGGCACAAAGCAGCTCAAAATTTAAAATCTTCCAGGCCACCGTTGAGGGCCCAAATATGGAGAAAAAGTTATCCCAGTTCTAGGAATCTATTTATAATTTGATTAGCATGAAGGGGTCTGTAGAAGGTGTGGCTAACACATTTGAATTAGGGCCGTCAACTAGCAAAAAGCCAAGTGCAGAGATTGTACCACTCGCAATACTGGAACCGTTGTTTGAAGAAGATGCAGTTTTGAAAAAAAAGTGTACACGACAGTGATAAAAATACACCACAAAAGCCGCCAAGAAATAAATTTAAACCAGATGTTCAATAAGATCGCCAGAAACACGTCTATTCCAGTAACATTCTTGCTGAGGAGATCAGTATTCAAAAGAAGATTCTGGAAGAGATGAAAGAACAGCAGTTAAACACAAAAAAGGTATACTGTTCCATTGACCGCCTGTTTGAGTTAAAGAAAGCAGGATTAGAGTAGCAGAAGCGATGAAAGAACTACGAATCAGAGAATTTGAGGATACAATTTAAAAAACCCGGCGGCTGCTAGAGCTTACGGATCTCAAATATAAAAACTAAAAGTTGTTTACATATACATAATGCACTTATATTTGTGAAAAGTTATTTATTGTACCTGAAAATTTCTTATTGTTTACTTTTTTAGGGTTCCGTACACCAAAGGTGAAAAAAGAAACCCTATTGTTTTCGCTACGCTGTCCGTCTGTCCGTCACACGGTATTTTCGCAGGAACCGTAAGAGCTACGGACCTGAAATTCGGACAGAGTATGTAGAACCTTGGCCACTACAACAACAAATACATGAGAATTAGAAATTAAAGGGTGCTCCAAAACGAGCGACGAAAAATGTTAAAATCTCATGTAATATATATACAATTGTATGTACATATGTATATTGACACTTGAAATTTGTAAAATTAGTGTATTTTTATATAGACTACAACAATAAACATTAAAATATTACAAAATTTAAATCAAAGGGTGGTCCATCAGTTAATGCAATTTTGACTATGTAATTTTGACAACTTGCTATATCTTGGAGACCGTAAGAGGTAAACTCTTGAAATTTTCAAAAACGGTAAAACTAAAAAATCCGAAAATTATAAAATCGCCAAACCGAAAAAAATCGACAAAACCTGAAAAAAATCGCCAAAAATTAAAAAAAAAACGCCAAATCGAAAAAAATCGACAAAATTAAAAAAAATCTAGCACTAAAATTAATCGCCAAATTCGAAAAAATCGTTTAAATGAAAAAATCGCCAATATAAAAAAAAGCCAAAAACCGAAAAAAATCGCAAAAACGCGAAAAATGCGCCAAAACCAAAATAATTGTTTATGTGAAAAAAAAAATCGCCAAAATGAAAAAAATCGCCAAAATTAAAAAAATCGCCAAATTTAAAAAAATCGCCAGAACGAAAAAAAACGAAAAAATCCTCAAAACAAAAAAAAAAGTGCCAAAACTAAAAAAAATCCCCAAACCCAAAAAAAAATCACCTCTATGAAAAAAAACCGCCAAAACATGAAAAAAGTGCCAAAACTCAGAAAGCGCCAGTAAATTCAAAAAACCCCCAAACTAAAAAAAACGCTTAAAACCGAAAAAACCCCAAAAACTAAAAAAATGCCAAAACTATAGTTTACATTGTTCGTATTGAATTACATATCTCGTGCCCGTACGGAAACCTTCGTGCGCGGGTCAAAGTCGCTTTTCACTGAATTTATTTTCAATTCTTTGTTAATTTTTGTAAAACAAAAAATAATATTGAATTTCAATTACAAACACTCTGGTCAAATTTATGTTTCACAACAACAAATCAAGTCTTTTTGCATTTCTTTGTGATATATTTTTTATTTTTAAGAAAAATTTTAATTGTTGTATACATATATATGTATCTAATTTTGTTATAATAAAATCAAAATATATGTATTCATATATTTATACACATTTGTAGTTCAGTTATAAAAAAGAAATTATTAGAGATTATTTCCAATATTATTCCTTATGTTTTGGGCAATTGACGAAAATTCCCGACGACGTTATGGATATCACACCACTACTCGTATCTTGAATAATTAAATCATTTACATTTTCAGTATCGGTTAATTCGTTGTTGCATTTAAAATGAATGCAATGCACAGCAAAAATTTTTTGTTTTTGCTGCCTTTTCTGGAGCGTACACACTAAAAAATACTTTTCAGTTTCAATAACAAAAATGCCAGTATTCAACAATTTTTTTTTTAAATTTCCTGAGAAAAAAATATTTTCGAGATTGATAAGTACAATTACAAAAAAGTTATTAAATATTTAGTTAAAAAAATAAGTTATTGAACCAAAGAGATTTTTTGTTAAAAAAGCGAAGAATTTTCAAATCGTTATTTTGGTAGAATTTGATAAGTTTTATTTTTGAAACTTGAACCACTATTGATAAAAGGTTGTTATTGAACCAATAACTTTTCTTGTTGAAAATTTCTAAACATTTGAAAAAAATATATATTGAGTCAAACAAAAATTTTGTTGCAAGTTAAGTACATTTTCCATAACTATAGTACTCGGATCAATAAGATTTTTTGTCAAATTTTACAAAAATTGAAAAGAAAACGAAATTCAAATTTGATATACTTTTTTCAGTTTTATTGACATTTTTATGCATATGTATGTAAATAAGTAGGTAAACATGTGATAAACATGTGATACATATTAAAAAAGAGAAAACTTAAATTTAATAAAAAACAACAGGAATGCATATTTTTATATAAATCTAAAGTTATAATTAATAATAAAAATTAACTTTAATTATTGTTGTTCGAACTTCATTTGTTTATATGTTTATGATTTTAATCAGGCTAAAGTTCGTAATCGCTTTTGTAAGCCATATTTCATATGATATTTCCTTCTCTTAATTAATTTGTGTCAAGGTTTAGCAGCTCATTTTTAATCGCATAGATTTTTGTATATTTTTTATCTGTTTTAATATAATAAAAAAATATTTGTAAAAAGTTAAAAAAAACTTCGGATTCTATGGGAAACTGTAAGTTAAAAACAAAAAATAGTTTAAATAAAATATCAACAGCTGTCAAAACTTTACAAATTGGATACTTTATGTTATCAAAATAAATAGAAACGTCTTTTATATTAAAAATGCTACCAGTAATTAGCAATCTGGGCTGAATATTATTTTTTTGAAGTTTAAGGAGATTTAGTTTAATATCTACTTCTTCTTGGGTGCTGCCAATTAATGCAAAGGATTCCTGTGAGTCCGATACAGAAAATTTTTTTCTTGTTTTGTTACCATTTTCATCTACTATAACTTTTTGCTGTGGTGGAAACAAATTATGAAGGTACCAAAGGATTCCAAGCGTTTTTGATTCTGAAAATTTAGTTTTAACATTAATGCATACATATATATACTTACATTCATACACTCATATATAAATGCAAGTATGACTTTATTCTACTTACCATGAGAACAAGCAGATACATTTTGAAGTTGTTGAGATACAAAAGCATTGCAAAGTTTTGTCTTCAGCAAATGTAAAATTTTATCTTCGAAAAAACTCCACCTCGAAATCATATCTTTAGCGTCTTTATATTTTAGGCCAAAATCAATATTGATCTGAAAAATATTTAAAATATTAAAGTACATGTATGAAAAATACATACATACATAGATAAAATTTTAGTTCTTACTAGTTGGTAACCAGAAGGTTTTGTGTATTCTGGCCATTCAGATAAAATGTCAGAAGTCAAGTGTTGTTGTCAAGGCAGAAAAAGCAGAAATGTAAAATAAAACATTGTACATAAAAGTTTCAAAGTTTTATTTGAATCAATACTTTTTGTTTTTGAATGTATGAATATATTTGAAAATGTATTTATCAAATACCTTTTTTCAGTTGTACTATGAAAACTCGCTATATTGATAAATGTTATTATTGAATGAAAGAGTAAAGTTGTCAAAATTTGTCTCTGTAGCCAGCGACACTTAGTTATCGAATCTAAATTGTGTCTATTTTTTTCTGTGTAGTGTAGTTCTCTATTTAATAATTTATGAATTTTGTATTGTTTCATTACAAACTTACCGAGAAGCCAATAATTGCTCCCGGGTATAAGGAAAGCTTTCTTAACATGAGCTCGCAACTCGTTGGAATTCCAAATATAGGAATCGTGATACGAACCGGGATGGGAGGCATCAATATACTGAATCCTCAGCTCATGCTCACACACCTTTAAACATCTTTCTTGCTTAAATATAAACTATCAGTATTTGAAATAGGACATTAAACTTAAAAATAAATATTTTTTTATGTACTTACAAGGTTTGGGGCAACTCGAGTGGGTTGCTGTAATCCCGTAGATACCTCCTTTAAATTGTTTGCTGCTTTTGCTGTACTTCATCGTATTCCATTTCAGCAACATTAATTATAAACGCAACACTAAATATTTTTTTCGTTTATTTTTTATTATTATGAGAATTTTGTGGTTGTAGATTGTAAAATTTAATTGCAAAATTTTTTACAAAACGTAGCAGCTGTAGATAAACAACTGATTTCGATTTTTCGAATTCCCTTTCCCTTATTATTCTCTTCCCAAATTGTTTGGAATAGAAGAATTTTATTCTTGGGAGAAATGAATTCCCAGGGAATAGAGTTCCCTGAATTTGGGTGATTAAGACCTCTTTTGGATTTGTCCGAATTAATTAAGAATTAGACCGGTTTAATAGCGACACCTCATACTCCAGTAGTTATCACATTCAAGGTGACATAATCCTTGCAAATGCAAGTTCGAAAAACTCAGTATACTCAAACTCTTTTTTACTTAATATTTGCATCCTACTTCCAACTCAACTAATACGGAATATTAAGACACAGTGACTTGCTGCAAGTAAATGAAAAGCTAAATAACAATGTTGCCATATTAATAGCTAAGTACAATTTAACTGGATTGCAAATATAGCGTTATTGTAGTTTAACTTATTTCTAAAAAATAAAAACCTAATTTGATAATATTTCCCTTAAATATTCCTAAATCGAGTAGTTAATGAAGTTCTGAGACAAAAATATCATTGAAACTATACGGATAAAGTTCAGTGTTATCTGTGGTGCGATTCGAGCCATAATTACTTTTACTTTCTGTTCTGTTACGAATCAGCTGACTATTTTTTGTTTATAGAAATATAATGCAAGTTGATAGTTTTTCTGTTTCGTTCTGTTCTGTTTCGGTTCAACCTGTGAAAATCAAAAAATTGTTAAGTTATTGTAAGTGACAGCATATATTAAATAAAAATATTTTGAAATATATTGTGATTGTGTTTACAGAATAAAAAAATAATTTTTAAAAGAAAAACATCAATTATATTGAAAATTAACAATGAACGATGCAAAACTCATCGCTTTGGCGGAAAACTGCGACCCTGCTGGTTAGAAACAGCTGATAAGTTACTAAAGAAAAAATAAGTACTCAAATTTAGAAGCAGAACGGCACAGCAGAGAACATCAACAGAAAGTAAATACTAATAAAACATTCAGTAACTTTTAACGATCCGACAATCGCAACTTTTATCTATACATTTTCTTGCTCAAAATAACGATTGCGTGATTCTGAAACTTACTTTTAACGATAGGACGCCGCTGATATTTTCTGTTAATTTTTGTCGATAAAATAAATGAATAATAAAATAAATTATTGTCGCTTAAATAACAGCTGAAATTAACATACAGATGTACCTGCAGGCAATCAAGTAAAATTGAGAGATTCTAGCTAGAATTTCTCCCATTTAAAATAGAGTTTCAGCGATAAATCTGACAGTGACAGTCTCTTGTCGTACTCTCGGCAACTAGGACATAATGCATTTAGGGAACGCCTGAGCTGGTAGTACATCTGCATATCGCCCAAAGTCCCATTTCTGTTAATAACACTGCTCTACAAAAAAAACTCAGTAGCAAGATTTTACTCATGTGATTTCAATGGATTTTAGTGCGCTGTACCCAAATCTTTATACAGATTGCTCCCATCACGTCCAGTTTTTGAAATTTTCTTATTTAAATAATACTGATATTGGAATATAGTATTCCTTTTTTATTATGACAAAATTAAAAAATTTTACAAATAAATCGTTTCTACGGTATAAATTAAAATCTTAAATGAAATTAAATAATATAACATAAATAATTAACTACTATTTGGTAGATCGCTTTCTTTTAAAAGTTTTATCTGCTGTTTCACGGATGACTTCCCAGCAGAAATCAGCTAACATTATAATCAGCAACGGGTGCTTATCAGATTAACACGTTACGGCAAAGGTACTAGAGTATTCATTTAATCGTGGTTTTGCTTTAATCGGTTAATCGCACAATTAATTAATCGATGTTTTTGCTTAATCGGTTAATAATCGGTTAATTTCGGTACTAACCGGTTAACCGATTATTAAACTTTTTCTTTAAAAACAGTAATTTTAACAAATAAAAGTGCAGAACTTATATATCAATCTGAGTATATTAGTAAAACAAAATGAAAGACACAAACATAAGAATTTTTAAACTAAATCAGGCAAAAAAATTGTATATATGTATTTATTAAAAATTAACAAGTTTGTGAAGTCATTATATGGTTTAAAGAAATCTTCTAACATAGAAAAATAATTTAGTTTAAATGTTTGGGACTCAAGCGATTCTCTTTAGTTTTGGTAAAACTTGTCTTGGAAAAATCCTTTTACGTATCGTAGATGTTGAGGAAATTTAAATTAGCCGATCAGTTAATCGGATAGTAATTAACCGGTTAACCGATTAACGGTTCCCCAATTCAATACCCAAAAAAGTACTTCATAGATAGATACTCTATAGTATAGAGTCTATACCAGCGATCCCCACACATATACATTCACACTTAAGGCCCAACTATAATATGAATTAGCGAACTTAAGCAACTGTGCGGTTACATGTAAAACGTATGTGGCAAACTATAATATACTTATTGAACTTTTCGTCAAGTTTCGTCAAATGTCATTTGCTTAAGCAAAGTGCCAAACTAAACGCACATTCCGTACGGAAAACACTGTTTGTGCATTTTTTAAACTCAAGCAAACAGCATCAGAAAATATTCATTGATTTTAAATATTTTTTTATTGTTTCTTATTTTAAACTCAGAAGATAAAGCAAAACTTTTATTTTCGTTCTTTGTTTTACAATACACATATACACACATACACATGAGTTTATTTATGTATGTTCATTGTTGTACTTTTTAGTAGGCAAAACAAATAAAACAAGTAATAAAATGGTGGATATAATTATACGTGAATTTTTAATGGATTAGGATATTCCAATAAGTTAATTTGATTGAATTGCATTCATTTAGAAGTTATAAGAAGAAACAAAATTACTAAACAATTGTGAACAATAACTATATGTGCAGCTGTGGCGAAATACTTAAGTGCATGTAAGTACATTGTGGCCACCTAAAAGTCACATCTGAATTGCTTAAGTATTTGACAGACTTATCGTTCAATTCTGTGTGAAATAAAAATATGTCCGCTATTATCTTCTGTATTAAAAGGGTAAAAATATTGGCAAGTATGAGGGTTGCATAGAAATAAAATGACACACTAAAGATTACAAATTAATATAGTATTGTGATAGGTAATGTGCTGAACAAGAACTTGATAAATAATTTTATCTCACTACTTTTGATGGCCGAAATTTTGAATAGGAACTTGGCCTTTTTTGATATTTATATTTTGGTGAAGATCTAACTACTTTTTGTCTTCTTCAATAATACTTGGGAAATTTAAGGTTTGTGGTCTGTATTATTTCTAATAAGGATCACTGCACCAGTTTATAAGCTCATAATGCAATAATATATTGGGTTAGAGAGTGATACATAATAGTATACCATTATGTTAGTTCTAATTGGGTATCAAATTTGAGCTCTCAAGCTAGAGCTTAAGTACTTCATCAATTTGATGACTGTGTCAGTAGTCACTATGTCAGTCAGTATGTCTTAAAAATGTCCTTTTTGTATCTGCATTTATCAGGAAACTTTTAAACTTCTCATATGACGATGACTTCTCCTGAAATTTTAAGTTTCTTCACTATACAATTGGCGAGAACAAAGTAGTTATGAGGGTCTTAAAGCGAATGTATTTTTAAATATAGACACTACGTGCATAGGCCGAGCTGGCCTGTAAATCTATCGTCCACCATGGTAATAATTTACACATTATTTCAGCAAAACTAATGCAATAATAATTAGTGTTTTTTTATTAAAAAAATATTTTATTAAAAAAATATTTTACTGAATAAGTAAAATATAATTTTGGGATTATTAGTGCGTTTACAAATTTTAAACTTAAATTGTAAAAATTCCCATAAAAACACTAATTATTAATTTGACGGCACCCGGTCAAAAAATACTTGTGTGGCAACACTCTATCTTGAATAGCTGTTGTTGTTATTTACATTTATTTTCTTTTTACATACTCTTTATATCTACAATTCGATGCTGAAAAAAAGTCAGCCATTGTAGTAATGGTAAAGTAAGAAAATAAAAAACATGTTGATTATTGAGTTCTTGTTTCAACTTTGTTATTTGTTGTTGAGCTTCTCATTTATTTAAATGAAAGTTTATAACATAATGACTCTAGTTGTTCTAAAGCTGAAGGTCCATACCATCCGTTCTATGCATATGCGTTGTATGCGTTTCTGTACGTTCTCTTCGATTATAAGTTCAAGTTACATGCAATACGTTTTATGCGCCAAATATTTTTGTTGTGATCAGCTGTAGTGTGAATATTTTTAAAAATAAAAACAGTTCTTGCAAAAATGGAAAGTGAAATTGTGATTTTAAATGAATTCACTCAATTCATTGAGCTTATCTATATAATATTTTGTAGAGGAGTAGGCTTTTATTATACAAAATTTCGTGATTTTTCACAGCTTCAATTAGCTTCTCCTCCATTGCACTTGCTTAAATAATAATAAACACAACAGAGATGACACTCAGTACACAAAAGCAATCGATAACTAGAATGCAAATTTTGTTTTTGAAATATTTATCTTAAAAACTGATTTTAATATATTTTATTCTTGAAAATAGTTATAATCTTTATTACAAAATATTTTTCATTTATTATAAACTTTTTTATAACAAAAAAACTTAAAATTTAAATCCACCACACTAACGTTTTTATCGATATCATTGAAAATATAATATAATTTGCCATCTTTCGCTTTCAAAAACAGCTGAAGTTTTTTCATGGTGCATGAGACGGATACAAAAGTAGAAAGTAGATCTACTTTATCCGTCCTATGCGTCTATACGTTCTTTGCGTTTTGTTCTGTAACTTGCCACTTAAAATTACTTTGATTCTACTTTTTTGACACATGCATAAAACGCAACTACGCATTGAACGGATGGTATGGACCTTCGGCTTAAGAAACTTTGGGTAAAGGTTCCCTGATGATCTGCATTAGCAACAGTGAAATGCGCATAGGATCCAGCTAAACCCCTCAATAATCAATTTCAATGTATTTTATTAAAAAAATATTTTACTGAATAAGTAAAATATAATTTTGGGATTATTAGTGCGTTTACAAATTTTAAACTTAAATTGTAAAAATTCCCATAAAAACACTAATTATTAATTTGACGGCACCCGGTCAAAAAATACTTGTGTGGCAACACTCTATCTTGAATAGCTGTTGTTGTTATTTACATTTATTTTCTTTTTACATACTCTTTATATCTACAATTCGATGCTGAAAAAAAGTCAGCCATTGTAGTAATGGTAAAGTAAGAAAATAAAAAACATGTTGATTATTGAGTTCTTGTTTCAACTTTGTTATTTGTTGTTGAGCTTCTCATTTATTTAAATGAAAGTTTATAACATAATGACTCTAGTTGTTCTAAAGCTGAAGGTCCATACCATCCGTTCTATGCATATGCGTTGTATGCGTTTCTGTACGTTCTCTTCGATTATAAGTTCAAGTTACATGCAATACGTTTTATGCGCCAAATATTTTTGTTGTGATCAGCTGTAGTGTGAATATTTTTAAAAATAAAAACAGTTCTTGCAAAAATGGAAAGTGAAATTGTGATTTTAAATGAATTCACTCAATTCATTGAGCTTATCTATATAATATTTTGTAGAGGAGTAGGCTTTTATTATACAAAATTTCGTGATTTTTCACAGCTTCAATTAGCTTCTCCTCCATTGCACTTGCTTAAATAATAATAAACACAACAGAGATGACACTCAGTACACAAAAGCAATCGATAACTAGAATGCAAATTTTGTTTTTGAAATATTTATCTTAAAAACTGATTTTAATATATTTTATTCTTGAAAATAGTTATAATCTTTATTACAAAATATTTTTCATTTATTATAAACTTTTTTATAACAAAAAAACTTAAAATTTAAATCCACCACACTAACGTTTTTATCGATATCATTGAAAATATAATATAATTTGCCATCTTTCGCTTTCAAAAACAGCTGAAGTTTTTTCATGGTGCATGAGACGGATACAAAAGTAGAAAGTAGATCTACTTTATCCGTCCTATGCGTCTATACGTTCTTTGCGTTTTGTTCTGTAACTTGCCACTTAAAATTACTTTGATTCTACTTTTTTGACACATGCATAAAACGCAACTACGCATTGAACGGATGGTATGGACCTTCGGCTTAAGAAACTTTGGGTAAAGGTTCCCTGATGATCTGCATTAGCAACAGTGAAATGCGCATAGGATCCAGCTAAACCCCTCAATAATCAATTTCAATGTATTTTATTAAAAAAATATTTTACTGAATAAGTAAAATATAATTTTGGGATTATTAGTGCGTTTACAAATTTTAATCTTAAATTGTAAAAATTCCCATAAAAACACTAATTATTAATTTGACGGCACCCGGTCAAAAAATACTTGTGTGGCAACACTCTATCTTGAATAGCTGTTGTTGTTATTTACATTTATTTTCTTTTTACATACTCTTTATATCTACAATTCGATGCTGAAAAAAAGTCAGCCATTGTAGTAATGGTAAAGTAAGAAAATAAAAAACATGTTGATTATTGAGTTCTTGTTTCAACTTTGTTATTTGTTGTTGAGCTTCTCATTTATTTAAATGAAAGTTTATAACATAATGACTCTAGTTGTTCTAAGAAACTTTGGGTAAAGGTTCCCTGATGATCTGCATTAGCAACAGTGAAATGCGCATAGGATCCAGCTAAACCCCTCAATAATCAATTTCAATGTATTTTATTAAAAAAAAAATATTTTACTGAATAAGTAAAATATAATTTTGGGATTATTAGTGCGTTTACAAATTTTAAATTTTAAACTAATGCAATAATGTTTTTAAAACTTTTGAAGCGAATACAGTTTAATTAACATTTTCATATGACATTTGAGTCGTTTGAAAACTTTTGATACTGTTTTATAAAATACATTTATTTTACGTAAGATAGAATTTTTGTTTTCAAAGTTTTTACAAAACTCAAATTTAAAAATAAACCAAAATTTTCTGCTTGAAACGTTTTGTTCTGTGTTACAAAATTAGGGCATCAATGTGTTTCATGTTACAAAAATTTTGAGGAACGGAATGAAAATATATTAAAAATAATTTTTTTTCGAGCAGATTCACTAAACTGTATTTAATATCAAAATTTAAAAGACCAATAAATCGGGAAATATGGGTCGCAGGCAATAATTTTGTTTAATTTCTTATTTTTCAAGTTTATATCAAATAAATTATTTAAAAACTCTTTTTTGAAAATTTTTTCACAGTTTCTAATGAAAAGTTCACATCACCTTAACTCGTAAAATATGGGTCGCCCCAAATTTTTTATTTAAATTTAAGTCCTTATTTTTAATTTTCTATCACAGAGGTTCCTTTTAATTTGTTTTGAGCAATTTTATATGTACTTCAGAGACGAATGAGACAACTTTTCTCACATTATTATTTTTGACATCACTGCTCTATACACAAAACCATCGTTAAAATAAAGAGAAGCAAATCTGCTATTAAATTGCACTGTACAACAGTGAAAAAATATACGGTCTTGACAGTATAGGTTAAGTTTTACTACCAATGGGTACTAAGCCCCTATACTCAATTTGGCGATGTTGTTGACCGATATGGGCTTCAAAATATTTCGTATTTTAGCTAAACTATGTACATATGGGAATAATAGAACTTAGAGTCTACTAAATAAATCTTTTTAATATCTTATGCCAAAAAAAACTGGATAAAGTTTGTGAACATATCAATATAATCTGAACGTGTCATGAAAAAAAAAAATTTTTCTATACTTTATTGCATTTTTTACTTTCTTTGCTAATGTTGCATTTTTGTGTTGCAAATTTTAGTATTTACTATTTTAAGTTTTTCTTGTTGCTAAGGCAAATACTGTTAGAAAAAAAAGAAAAAAAATGAAAACAAAATGTTATTTCCTCTATTAAAAAAAAGCGGGAACATATTTATTTTTTTGCACAAAGTGGTACTGAAACTCAACTGAAAAGAAAACGAATTATTCTCAGTGAATCTAAATGTCGGTAAAGCAAGCTTATATCGAAATTAATTTACTAATAAAGCTACCTAGTGGTACGCTATTGTAGAACGTCCACCATATTTTTGGCCTATTCCACTTTATAATTTTAATTTTATTCTCAAAGATATTGATAGAGTATCTAGAAATTACTAGTGCACCATTTTAGAGCGTTCAGCGTAATGTTGTTTGACCGATTAAACTATATCTAGTTTTTCGTTCTCAAAAATTCATTTGTTTGACGCCCATATCATGGGACTGAATAAAGAATATTGGGCCGCTTTTTTAGAGCAGCGATCATATTGTGTTTTAACTAATTACGGTTAGTTTACCCTTTTTAAGAACCTACTTTCATTGAAGACAAATAAACAGTTATTATTATTATTATTAAATTCAAAAAAACTGGATCTTCGTTGTGGACGTTACTAAACGTATGTTTTTGCCCAAATATTTAATTCTCAGAAATCCTTTTCATTAGATACCCATACCATGAGAGTAGGAGTGGTTCGTAATTTTTTGGCGTGTGCCATATTGTGCTTCGACTAATTTCATTATTGTTTTAGCTCCTTTCATTTGACAAGCATATCATTGGAGAAAATTAAAATAATTAAAAATTGGCATATGTATGTATATATGTAAGCAATTACTGAAACGTAAAAGAAGCAAATGCAATTTTTAATCCTTATGTGCTTAAATGTCGGAAAAGTGAAAAAACACATCCCAGATATTTTCTTATGGAAAATTAGTTGAGAAATACTTTGCTTTCATGTGTAATACTTTAATAGGGTACGAAAAAGGTACCAATATTGATTTAGCTTACACTTATTTAAAAAAAATACTTTTAAATAAAACGAAACTACTTTGCAGGTGAGATACTTTTTTAAACCATACTTTATTGAACAAGGAACTTTTTCCAAAAACTGGTATTAAAGGTCAATTTTCGACTTAAGTGTGTTCTGTAGAGTTTCATGGCAACTATTTTCGCTGAATATTTTAACTAAATAACTATGTACATCCCTGTTTTAAGCTGATTTTTGTTTTTTTTTTCAAAAAAAATAGCCCATTTATAGAAGAGTTAGAGGATTAATGTATACCAGTGATGTCAAAAATAAATTAATAGTTGTATGTGTGAGAAAAGCTGTCTCATTCGTCTTTGAAGTACATAGAAAAAAATAAATATTTGCAACAAACGCAGATAAGTGAAAATAAAAAAATTCGGAGCGATCCATATTTTCCGAATTACGGGTCTGTGAACTTTTCATAAAAACTGTGAAGAATTTCAAAAAAAATTAGCTTTTTAAATAGCTTTTCTGATATAAACTAGAAAAATAAGAAAACAAATTAAACAAAAAAAATGGCTACGACCCATATTTCCCAAGTTATTGGTCTTTTAAGTTTTGATATTAAATGCAGTTAAGTGAATCTGCTCCAAAATTATTAAAATGTCTTTTTAATACATATTAATTTCTTTCCTTAAAAGTTTTGTAACATAAAACACATTGAATTTTGCGAAAAACATTAGTGATCGTAGAATATTTTTTGCATGCCATTTTTTTTCTTTCACTGTATGTGTTATCGTCATTGTCTCATTGACGACTAAATGAAAGAGAATAAGAATGTGTGTGATTTTCAGCGTTGTCAACTTAGAAATTTCAAATCGCACCAAAATGGAGAAAAAAGCGCGCCATTTACAAAAAAAAAGCACAAACCTTAGAATTTCTTTTTTATTTTAAAATGTTTATTGAATTAATTTTGCATAAGATGTAAAATATTATTTTTTTTTGTAAATGAGAAATTTTTTTAAAATAATTGAACTGTAGTGAATTCTAATCAGAAATAATTTCTTATTCGGGCTTAAGTTCAGTTATTTTAATTCTTATTGAATGAAATATTTTTTATTAATTAATGTGAGTTTCTAAAGAGAAGAAAAATTAAACTAAACTTTATATCTGGGGGAAATACCGATGTTTTTCTGTGCAGCCACGCACTTTATCAGCACCCTAGTAGCTTTTTATTAACATCAGCTATTTAACATAAATTTTTAATGAAATGATATATCAGAAATGATTGTTTTGTATACAATTATTGATCACAGATCAAAAATTAATTATTCCACATTAGTAAAGCTAATATTTTCATCATTATTGTTATCATAGGGTCATAAAAAAGATTTCATTTCAAAGTGTGGTGTTTTGCAAACATCATTACTATTAATGTGGTAATTAACACTATCACGAAGTTTGTAAAAGTTTCACAACAAGAAGTTTTAACCAAATGTCGTGTTCAATTTGCGTTGGTGGTTCGAAGCGGACCAAGTTAGCAACACTGGTGATTTTAGTTTCCACAATAATGCCAAGAAACTAACATCAATGATGTATACCAACAAAATGTTGCTTGTAATTTTTTGAATAAATATTTTGAAGGCACTTTCTACTAAAAACCTAAGTATCACATGATTTTCTAAATTTTTTTACTACACAAGGGTGCACCTCTAAACAAACCGTAAAATGAGTTTCAGATAAGCCATGATACAATTATACTAGGTACATGCACGACTACAACAAAATTACAACACCAAAAAACACATGTATTTTGTTGGTATAAACAAACCCTAAATTGTCGGAAACAACTGTCTTTTGTTTATAAAAATAACAATTACAAATAAAGTACAATTGCAGACGCGGCATTCCTGCATGATTATAGTTATTCAGTGTTGCCAATATGGGTGTAGTTAGACAGTGTGTAATTTCTATTCACATGTGTAGGCGATGTAATTAAATTCTTGTATAATATGTTTGTAATTCTACTTTGGGTTCTATTTTTATTTATTATTGTTTTAATTTTAACCTACACAAAAGATTTGTAATGTAATTTTCTTCAATGTGTAATTGGAGACACATCCATGTGTAAATTCATTGGCAACACTGTAATCATTTTATTCACACACATACATTAAAATTTTTGCAGCTTGTAAACAAAGTTTGACAACTAGGTGCAATGTATTCAGTGACAGGCTGGGCTTGTGAATGTACCTAGTATAATTATATCATGAGATAAGCTTTTAAAACACATACATACATACATATATCTTTTATAGTCTCCTCTACAAGAATCAGTTGGCAGAAGAATGTTGTTTTTTTGCGTGTTGGACAGTGTAATTTTAAGCTATCATTTCACATTTATTTCATTATTATTGCTGGCACCACTATATTTTTTTAGGAGAAGTAACACACACTCAGGGATAGTGATAGAGAAGATAGATGTTGAAGGAATAGATAGAGGAAAGCTTCATTATCTTACAACTCTGCTATTACAGCGCCTCTGGTGTTAAATGTGGCGTATTAAATTTTTTGAAGCTGTGTTTAGTAGACATTATTGGTTATTCTATTTCCCCGATGATTCTGATATACAACGAAGGATGACGCTCTGATGTAGCATTAGGATTAGATCTGCTGAAGTCGGTATAGTTGAGTGACCAGTGACTATGCCTTCATCACATGAACTTTCCTACAACAACTGATACAAACGAACACTAATGCCCATCAGAAAAATACGTGGTAATGTTAATTAATGACTGTTGGATACCGGGATCGAACCCACTATCTTCAGTTTTTGTACTCAACGCGCTAACTACTTCAGCCAAAGCCACCCTCAGGTATCCAACAAATTTGTGTACTTCACACGATTGTGTTCAATTTTTGACATTTTGTAAAATAATTTGTATATGCATGTGTATACTAGGGTATTTAATCGGTTAACCGTTCATCGGTTAATTGTATATTGGCCTTTTTCGATTATTGGTTAAACCGATTAATTTCAGTCGATTAACCGAGGTTAAATTTTTTTATATTTCGTAGTATTAAAACTTATTTTTTGTGTGAATGATTATTTGTTTCGTCTCATTTACAAAAGGTGTCAAAATCTTTGGACATAGCTATTCGTCGCTGAGCTCGGCCAGTATGAGTCAGATGATGATTCGCCAGCAGAAAGAACTATCGATAATAATACAAGAAATGTTTTAACAAAATTAACTGAAACAATTAGAAGTGCTAAGAATTTGAAAAGAAAATAAATAAAACAGGACTCTAGTGGCATGATGAATGTTTTTGTGTTTTGAGAAATCTAGGAAGAGGACTGAGAAACTAGATATTCTAAATTATGGATTGCTTTCGATTTCCTCAACATCTACGATATCTAAATTTTTCCAAGTCAGGTTTTACAAGAATTAAAGAGGAGAATCGCTTAAGTCCTAAACATTTAAACCAAAATATTTTTCTGAGAGATTGTGTTAGAAGAACCCTTTAAACTATATAATGACCTATTAATGAATACATATTTATTTATTTTTTATTTTAGTTTGTGTTTTTGTTTGATTTACAAATAAACTCAAATTAATAAATAATTTATGCACTTTTATTTGTTGAAAACACTATATTAATCGGTTAACCGTTTAATTCTGAAATTAACCGATTATTGACTGATTAAGCAAACACCACGAATAATTAATCGATCGATTAACCGATTAAAGAAAAACCCCGATTAAATAAAACCCTAGTATCTCCTCACTAAAAACACAAAAAAATAGTATCACACATTTCCGTACATAATTAAATACCTGAGAGTTCAATTATCCTTCCAAAAGGTTTAAGGTATCTAAATATCTCAAATATAAATAACCACAAGAATCCGCTTTTTAGATAAGAGTGAACTAATTGTCTGGAAAATTTCTATGAGAACCATTAGTTTTTTTAAGAGACTTCCTCTTTTGGGTTACTAAATAGTTACATTTGTAGACAGCTTCCCTGCTTAATACTGCATTAATTCATATGTTGAGTTCAATATACATCTTCTTCATATCATTTTTCGACAACACAAATACTAAATTAACAGATATAATCTTCATGAAGGTTATTTGAGAAAAAAAAAATTATTAAAAATCAGTATGAGTCCGTTTCTCCTCTATAATAATTTATTTTTGCACATGTATTTTCGCGTGAATGTTCTGACTTTTTTTCTTACAAGAATATTTTTCCCGTATGGTTTAACATTATAATTCAAACTGTCTTCGAAGGAAATGTAAAAACCACATTTCAATTTCCTGTTTATCCGTTTAAACACCATACACTTCAATAATATATAAAAAAAATTAAGGATGAAGAAAGGATAAAAATACGAAAAATAATTTTTTTTATAAGTAGAAAGTACATAAACAACTGAACTGTAATATGGCAAAACACTCATACTAAATGTGTTTGTTTGAGACTTTATTTGTGCACACACGCTTTCATACACTTATTTAGTCTCACACAATAACATCATTTCAAGCAAACCACGCTCAAGTTAATAAAATTTAAACACATTTCCTTTATCCTTTCCTGTCATAAGAAAATAATAATCCCAATCCGACATATTCATCTTAATTTTATTTCCATCTTAAAATGTTGGTTTCTAAAGTTGAGTGTGCAAGTGTAACAGTGCGAGTTGTAAGCAATCTACCACAGGAATAACTATGCAGACTTATGTACGTAAGTATGTGAGTATTTGTGAGCAAACAAACGTACTTATTTATAGATATGTATGTACCCATAAACATATGCACATATAGATATGTATTTCTAATATGCGCAATGTTTGTCTTCATTAGGGAGTAACGAATACCATTTTAGCGATTGCGAATTCGAAAACGAATATTTATGCGAAAGCGAATGCCATACGTTAAAAAAGTACATGAAAATAACATGAAGTTGTATTATATACATACATACATATGTAGATGTACTACATATATGTATGGATGTATGTATGTATCATTTTATTTAAATTGAATTTTGAATTGAGCAAATATTTATTAATTTATCAAAATTGAAAATTCTTATACAGAAAAACATATGAAATCATAATTGAAATTTATTTGCTGATGGTTTAGCATGTCTATATACATACGTATTTCATTGGCGCTTGAACCAAATCATCAGTAGACGTCAACCACAAATTTTGAATAGTCACAAACCTCTTACTTTATGCACAGACTTTCAAAAACTATATGAGAATTCATAAAACAACAATATTTTTGAAAATCACAAAGAAAAAATAAGTTTATTAGTAGGCTTTGAAACTGATACAAAACCCAGCAAATAATTTATATTATATTATATTATTTATAATTAGAAATTCATCGGATAATGTATAATGGTATCTCGCCGACTACTTTTCGCATGTTGGTTTTTAAGTACTAGAGCCCTGCATAAACAGTCTTGAAATGTAAACACGTCTTGTTTTTTAAATGTTTTCTCGTAGCATTTATTTACTAAACGAATAATAAATGCTGTCGTTTAATAAACGAGGCACGATGAATGTATTTTTGTATTTTTTTTCTTTGTGATTTTCAAAAATATTGTTGTTTTATGAATTCTCATATAGTTTTTGAAAGTCTGTGCATAAAGTAAGAGGTTTGTGACTATTCAAAATTTGTGGTTGAAGTCTATTGATGATTTGGTTCAAGCGCCAATGAAATACGTATATGGACATGCTACACCACCAGCAAATAAATTTAAATTATTGTAGTATTTACACTTCTGACAATATGTCAAATAAATAAATTTCATATATGAAATCATATTAAAACGAGTATATGTAGATAATAATTAAAAATTAATTTACAAAATGTTATGCAATCAACCCATTCGTACTTTTGGCCCTTGTACTAAATTCAATATTTGAATGATTTGATCAAGAAAAATTTTTGTAGAATAAAATCCAAATAATATTGGTGTTTTGACGTTTAGTAATCGTAAACTATTTTCGTAAAAGCACAAAAATTTTTTTTGTCTTAAGTATTCGCTTTAAATATATATTTTAGAGAATACAAATATCTAAAGTTAGCGAATAATTTGCGAATTCGAACATTCGTTAGGTGCCTATTCTTCATATTTTAAATTTGGAACCAAAACACGCACATATATATGTACTTATACATACATAAATACATGTACATAGTATATGTATGTTTTGTATATTAAGCTACGTAAATATTTTGAATTATCCAAAATTGGAAGTTTGTAACAAAAGTACCACTAAGCTATGCGATTCATACTCTGTGATAACATAACCATGTCAATAAGGAAAGTCGTCAAGTTTAAAGCATTAAACACATTCACCACAGCAGTCTACATGACTACACCACTACAAGTGCCGCAGGCAACAAATGTTGCCTGGTAGCCAGCTACTGAATCATTTTAAAGACGGAAGCAGCACCATAAATATATGTTTCAGTGGTGCCGCTTTCAAATAGATATTTCACAATTATAAAAATAAAATAATTTCTTCCAAAATATAAAAACAAATCAGTTTATTTCTTTATATTTTTTTGGCGAATTTTACTATTTATATGTTTAGTAATTTCTTCACTACGTTTAGCAATTATTCGTTAATATGCGATTTTTTTCGCGTTTTTCGCGTTTCTTTCCAAACTTTTTATATTTTTAATGGCTTTTACGATTTCTAATAAATGTTAGCGCTTGCTTCCGATTTTGCAAATTTTTGCGATTTTTTGCAAAGTTCGCACTAAATGCAACTTTTTGCTTTAATTGCAGTTTTGGTGATTTTTCATCAATAGTATGGCATGTTTACAATTTTGCAACTTCTTGCGATTTTTTTGCAAACTTCGCGATAAATGCGACTTTTTGCATGCTTTCAGCCTCCAAACAGTTTTGCCGATTTTTAAACAATATTAGCCTTTGTTATCATCCCGCTGTTAATATGTTTTTGCAAATTTTGGTATTTCCGCGGTTTTGGCAAAGTTTTTTGCATTCCTTAAAGTTTTAGCGATTTTCAATCATATTATGGCTTTTTTTTAATTTTGCAATTTTTCGCGATTTTTTGGGAAGTTCGCGATAAACCGGCTTTTTGCGTGTCTTTTAGCTTCCTAACAGTTTTGAAGATCTTAAAACATTATTAAACTTTGTCATCATTCCGCTGTTAGAAACTTTTGCGAATTATTTCAATTTTCGCGAATTTTTTGCATTCCTTACAGTTTTATCGATTCCTAATCAATATTAGGACTTTTTTTTAAATTTGAAATTTTTCGCGAATTGTCGCTTTTTCACTTTGCAAAAATATAATTACTTTTGCAATTAACATTAAATTTTTGTAAACTTCTTTTTTATTTTTCAATAAAAAATGTTTCTTGGCAATAATTTGTTTAACATATTTTGCTATACTGTCAACACTGTTTTTGATTTGTAGCCATAAAAAATAGAAATTAGTTTAATTTGACTATAACGACAAATGTAACACGGACAACAACCTGTAGCCTGTTGCCTTGCTGCCTTCAAAATATTCATTCTAATATAAGCATGTGTATTCTATTTTTGACATTTTGTAGCCGGTAGCTTGCTGTGGCGAATGTGTTTAATGCTTAACATTGAAGTTTTTCAGCACAGCTCTTTAAGACTTTAAGCGGATGTATTATTCCGCAATTGTGGTAATGTCTCTACAGTTACGGTATTGCCATACTGTTGATTCCGTAGCATAGATTTTTTGTAAAATATTTTTACAAGTAGTCTTTTCCATTTTTCGGTTTCAAAAGTAAAGCTAAATAAAACACACATACAAGATGATTTCGATGACCTTTGAGCTTGTCATTACGCTTTTATATTGGTTGCAGCAGCCGATCCTTTCCTTTGACATCGCTAAAACGTGAAATTATGCGTTCTAAAAACTTTCCTTGCTATAAAGCCAAAAAAGATCATATTGTGTAGCTCTTGATAGCATCTGGCTTAGTCCACGTATCTTTCAGCTCATAATCTTCCACTGCATGCAAAACCCATACAGCCATAGAATAGCATTGACGGTAACAATATTTTCGTAGTACGCGCCAGACCAGTGTCGTTTAAAGTTTTTTTGGAGTGTTGGCCGTCAAACAACTACGAAAGCGTGCAGCTAAAACTAAAAAACACGCAAAATACAAACACACGCATTAATTTTAAACTGAATACGTATAACATCCAACAACTATATTTATACACATTTTTCAAATTAGCCGGCACAAATGAGAACAAATAAATTTTATAGACTGTGAATATAAATATATTCTGAATATAAAAATATTCTGAATATTGAACCGAATACGTATGCGTAATACAGAGCTTTTTTATTTTTACACACACTAAAGCATGTTTTCAAACAGCCACACATTTTGCATTCCATTTTATGTACACAAATTATTGTATACAATGGCTAATGATCAATATATATTATGAGTATGACTGTATTATTTTTTTACTGAATAAATACACTGGCCTAGTGCAAAAATGTAACAAGCGAGGGACCTGGTGGGTATACATAATTCGAGTTAGTTTAGTTTTTAGGTTAGCGCTCGTTTAAAAATTAATTCAAATTGGAAATACGGTTAAAATCACCTAAAAACCGCAATTTTCCCCAGTTTTCTACCATTCATTATTTTCTTTTATGATTTTTCTAAAATATTATTTTTGTGAACTCTCAAATAGTTTCTGAAAGTCTGTGCACAAACCTCTTTTGTGACTGTTAGAAAATATGTTTTTGAAGTCTACTGATGATTTGGCTAATCACCAATAAAATATATAGACAATACTTAACCACCAGCAAATAAATTTCAATTAAAATAAACTTATGACAATATGTCGAATAATAAATTTTCAAAATATATTAACGATTCAGTTAATATAAAGTCGTTTGAGCTATTATGTAAAAATGCATTCCCATCAAACTTCTGCCACTTCCAGATTTGAACACAGAAGTTGATCGTGCTTTTACCTCTATGACTTTAAATACGTAACAAAATGTACTTACACTTGGTTAACGTTTTGCTTTATATAATAACAATACTTGAAAATTTTAAAAACCGGCAACTAGAAAATGTATGATAATGTCAAAACGGCAGGACCATTCTTCTTCAATTATAGATTAGAAAAAATTACATAAGTTACCTTTCAAACGAAAAAAAAACCAAATTAAAATTGGTTTAGCCGTTTGGAAGCTCCTAGTAAAATATTCCTTTTTTATACATTTTCCAGCTGATGAACGGACATCACTAGACCACATATTTTAGAAACCCCCATTAGAAAAACTTTAATATGAATGGGGTAACAAAAACTTTTTTCTGTTAGTCGGTCTGACGTATATTGATCTATATGCTTCACTTACTATTAAGGAAACAATTGAAGACCATAGGTTAATAATTATTCGTACTCTGCAAAAAAAATGCTTTCTATTTTTACATTTTAATAAAAGAAAGATTGTATGATATATCATAAAAAATTTTATTCATTTGAAACACGTATCGATATAATTATTTTTCCCTTTCCATATAAAAAACATAATGTAAACGGCCTTGCACACATTTAGAAAATGACAACACAAGAAATGTCAGATGTGTCAAATTGAAAGCATTGCAGACACATGCAATGCTGACATTTTGTTATATTGAGTACATACCGAAAAAAATTTAAATGCATGCAGGTTAAACATTTAAAAGTATGGAAAACGAAAAGAAAGTTGCCAAGCGCAGAGGTATGAGAGAAAAATTCAAGCGTCCTGGAAGCTTGCCTGTTATTGCTATATTTTTTATGTATGGTGTTAAACTATCAACAAGAAAGTAAAAGTGTTCTTCCTTCATGTGCGCGAAATTTTTAAATCATCTTTAATATCTTTTAATGAAAAACTGTTTGATTCAGGCATGTATTTATTGATTTAAACAGTTTCCAATCTTGTTGGATTCTAACAAATTGTTATGCTTAAAACTGTTTAATTTGATAAATACGTGTCTGAATCAAACAGTTTTTAATTATTAATTAGTGGTTACGCTTTTCTGGGCACATAGCACACAGATGTACACTCGTTATGTTACAACTTCTTACTTTCGTTTAGGCCTTTCAAAAAACTAAAAAGCTCTTAAGCCAGTTCAGATTTGTGACCCTCATACCTAACTAAGAGCAGAAAGCGTTGCGTTAGCATCACGGTACCTACGCATTTTCAGTACAATTAAATGTTAAGATATTATTTGATTGTATTAAAAATACGTACCCTGCTGTTAACGTGACGTTTGCCCCTCTTATTTAGGTATGAGGCTTAAGGCAGAATTAACCGACTGTAAATGTAGAACTGTAGCTGATCGAATCTGTTGCATGAAAAGCTATGCAAATGCTTACCTGACTGAAATATCACGTAAATGTAACGTCTGAACCTGCAGAAAATAGAATTTCATGACGAGGTTACATGACACTTGTAGACAGTGATGGGTTGTGTGTATATTGAATGGGAATGTGCCACATTAGCCCTATGGTGGTACTTTTGTTTCTTTTGATCATTTTTGCTAAATTTGTATAGGTACATTGCATTTTTAATAAATTTAGTTTTCTAACAAAGATTTTATCTTTATAAAATCTAATCTGAGATTGCCAATCATGTGTTTGTTTTGTGTTAATATACGTATGAATATGTAAAATATACATGTGTGCTTACAAACATACACACAAGCCTACAAAAAACTATTTTTTTTAATAATAATACCAATAAAAATAATAATATGTACGTATGATCATAAAAATTATAATGATAATAAAAATATAAATATTTTTATAATTATAATACGTAGTAATGTGTGTATGTATTTATAAAACTAAAATTGTAATTTAACTAAAAACAAATTCATTACATATTTTGTATGTATAAAATAATGATTTGATACAATTTAAAGAATTTTCGTACTTTTTTCACACAATCAAACATAATGTGAGGACACTGAATTCTCATCAATGTTTCGAACAGCTGTTTTGCATTTTATTTGATTTTTTATTACTGATAAACACCCAGCAAACAAAAAGTCCTATGTTTGTGCTCTTGTTAAAAATTGCACACATGAATGCATATGTATTCTTTGTGAGTAAAAAAATATTATAAGTAAGTACGAACATTAATAAGAAGAGGATAAACCGAGAAAGTGAAGATATAATAAGTTTTTTAAGTGATTGAGGTGCTACTGCAAGCATAGACATTCTTGGAAATTAAGGAGAAAAATACTTCGTCTTTCCGAAGAAAGTGCTCAAAATCTGTTCTGGTAATGTACAACGACAAATATTACGGTTAGAGACTTGAGCGTTACAGCTGCTATTCAAATTATTATAATTGACTTCATTTAAATAAAATTATAATAGTTTTTAAAAATGCGCCTAGGAGGCACTTTCGTTCTAAAAGGTGACTTATTTAAAAAAATCACAATTAGCTTTTTCTAACAGGCCAAAACTTGCAATCAAAAGAAGGTAGATTACAATAGTTTCAGCGAAATTATCAAAAAATCTTTGATTAATGAAAACATTACTATATTATATGTACTTATATTATTTACTTATGAGCTCTAATGCATACATACATATGTATGTTCACATAACTACATATACATTTCAATCAAAATGAATTCCACGAATTTAAATATTATACATACTTATGTATGTATGTACATATATTAATTTTCACGTTTGAATTCAAATAACTCCCAATTTAAAATCAAAAATGCGTGTTTGCTGGGCACAAAGTAATTAGCATGTATGTATGTGTGCACAGAGAATATTTTTTGTTTTTGTCGAAAACACATGACACGTTTTTAGGCATTCTATAATCGCACAAACGTTTACTATAATTTTAACAACATTAATTCTTTGTAAGATGTTTGACATCTTCTGGAAGTAGGTCTGGGATTTCCCTGGATAAAATCGCTTTCCCGGGAATTCCTGTGAAAAGCAAATTTTCCAAATTAAGTACATTTATTAAATGAAAGTTGGCGAAATTTAGATTGTTTTATTACATTAATATGCACTCGTTTTAAATAAAAGTGAAGAAAAACTTTTAAAAGTTCTTAAGTGAATTCGAGCAAATAGAAAAAATTTATTACACAGTACGACTTCTACCGCACGTAGTAAACAATTTTATAATAAGGCCTCCAAATAATTTGATTAAGAACACTGTACAACAAAATAACATTTTTTGGCTGTCCTTTAGATAAAATTACGCGGACTATATGGATTTCGATGCGTTAAATTCAAATCTGCTTTCAGTTTTTCTCTATCACGTAGAGATTTTTTTTATGGGCGTGGCTAATTTTGCCCCCTAAATTAGTCGGCCATACTAATATATTTTACTATAACTCGAAACCCGCTATTTCGATTTTAATAAATAATAAACCAAAAGACGCGCCACAAAATTTTTTTAAAAAAAATTAATAATCATTTTTTACCTATCTTTTATGGTTTCGGAGTTATTCAGAATTTAAAAAAGAAAAAAAATTTTTTTATGCAAAAATCGCGTAATTTTTTTACATGAAAATTGCAATAAAAAAATCAGAAACTCAATAGTTTTATATTTTTTACATTTTTCTCAAAACCACATATCCTAGGAATAAAACAAGCTATAAAACGTGAAAATCCAGCAATAAATCTTGATTTTATTCGCAATTTAAAGCAGGTACCTAAAAATGGAAAAATGTGTGTAATGCATTAAATGCAGTCACATTTACATCTGGTAATGCTACTGAAAGGGCATTGCGGGCAGGTAACAGAACTAAAAGAAAATATAAAATAAAGAATTTTGGGTATACATAAGTATGTTCACTCATCAGTTGCCATACAATAATTGTTTGTGAAACCGAAAAGTAAATTTTCAACCGCAACAAAATTAAAAAAAAAATAGCTAAAAATTTTAGCATAAGCTGAATTTAAAAAGTGATAATTTCTTCATCTATTTTTTGGTAAGTATTATTATTACTAATTCAAAATGTTGTATTTATGATGCGAAGTAATAGTTTTGTATCAAATTGTTGCAGGTTTCAAAATGCCAAGGCTTTGTAAAAATTCTGCTGATTCATTCTGTTATGTATGTGGTGATTTAACTTTAAAATCGCAACGCCAGACAATAACTTCCCAGGTTAAGAACGCCTATAAGCTATGCTTTGGGTTTCCTATCGATGAAAGAGATAAATATTGGCTACCAAAAATATGTTGTAATAGCTGTTCAAGGGCTTTAAGAGGTTTGATCAAAGGAAATCGCAAGTCTATGCCATTTTCGACACCAATGATTTGGAACGAACCAAAAAACCATACAAATGATTGCTACTTTTGTATCACTACAACACGTGGGTTTTCCAGAAAGAACAAAAATAAAGTCATATATCCCAATATTTCATCCGCCAAACGACCAGTTCCTCTAAGAAGTAATGATTTACTTCCAATGTCCCCTACATACGAGGAAGAAGATGTTAAGTCTGCAAGTACTGAATCCAGTTACGCCACGATGGCTGCTTCTGCAAGTTCAACATTTACAAGTCCAACGAGCAAACGTTATTTTCCGAAGCAGTGCGACCTGAATGACTTAGTTCGTGATTTAGGACTTTCAAAAACAAAGGCAGAACTTCTTGCATCCAGATTGAAGCAATGGAATCTGGTAGATAAAGACGTGAAAGTCACATACTTTCGAAACAGAGAAGAAGAATATTTGAAATACTTCAGCAAAGACAGGGATTTAATATTTTGTAATAATGCTGATGGTCTTCTGCGAGAACTTTCGTTCAGTGATAAATCTGAAGAATGGCGACTTTTTATTGATTCATCAAAGACGAGTTTGAAAGCAGTTTTGCTTCACAATTGCAACAAATATCCATCAGTCCCACTAGCGTATTCAAGAAACATGAAAGAAAACTATTATAATATGAAAGTGTTACTTAACAAAATTAAATACACACAGTACTCATGGAGCATTTGTGCTGATTTGAAAGTTGTAGCAATGTTAAATGGATTGCAATGTGGATATACCAAATTCTGTTGCTTTTTATGTGAATGGGATAGTCGCTCAAAAGAAAATCACTATAAAGTTAAAAGTTGGCCAAAGAGAGTAAATTTTATTCCAGGAGAAAAAAATGTTTCAGAAGAACCTCTAGTTCAGAAGGAAAAAATTATCTTACCACCTTTTCATATAAAGCTAGGCCTAATAAAAAACTTTGTTAAAGCAATGAACAAGGATGGTGATGGCTTTCTATATCTTAAGAGCAAATTTCCTCGAATCAGTGATGCAAAAATAAAAGAAGGAATTTTCGTTGGTCCACAAATACGAGAGCTTATGAAGGACGCAGTCTTTAAGACGAAGTTGAACGGCGTGGAAGAAAGAGCATGGACGGCTTTTGTGAATGTGTGTAACAATTTTTTGTGAAATAAAAAAAGTGAAAACTACCATGAAATCATTAAAGAACTGCTTTTTGAGGCTCTAAAATGCCATATGTCGCTTAAAATTCATTTTTTAAACTCGCACTTGGATTTTTTCCCCGAAAATCTTGGTGCCGTATCAGATGAACATGGTGAAAGGTTTCATCAAGACAGGGTATATATAGAAAAGCGTTACAATGGAAAATCATTAGAAGTAATGCTTGCAGATTTTTGTTGGTCCATTCGACGAGAAACTTAATTGAAGATATGAATAGGAATAAAAATGTCAATTAGTAAATAACAAGACACTTTTTAATTTTAAAACGTTTTTATAGTACAAATATTTTTCTTACAAAAATGGTGTTTTATTTCAAATAGTTAAGTGTTGTAGTTCAAGCTAGCACTTTTTCTTAAAACTGAATATACATACTTAGCGCTTCTAGCTTAGTTTATTGACAGCATACATAATAATACATAAAGTGAAAAATATTTGCGACTAAAAGTTTTTCATTATATTTTGAGAGCTAAAAAAAATTAATATTAAACCAAAATTATTTATTTCGCCAATAATTTCTGAATACTCGGAGTTATTGAGAAATTATTAGCAGCTGAAATAAAAAAACATTGGATCAGCATTTAATGCTTTACATACATTTTTCCATTTTTAGGTACCTGCTTTAAATTGCGAATAAAATCAAGATTTATTGCTGGATTTTTACGTTTTATAGCTTGTTTTATTCCTAGGATATGTGGTTTTAAGAAAAATGTAAAAAATATAAAACTATTGAGTTTCTGATTTTTTTATTGCAATTTTCATGTAAAAAAATTACGCGATTTTTGCATAAAAAAACTTTTTTCTTTTTTAAATTCTGAATAACTCCGAAACCATAAAAGATAGGTAAAAAATGATTATTAATTTTTTTTAAAAAAATTTTGTGGCGCGTCTTTTGGTTTATTATTTATTAAAATCGAAATAGCGGGTTTCGAGTTATAGTAAAATATATTAGTATGGCCGACTAATTTAGGGGGCAAAATTAGCCACGCCCATAAAAAAAAATCTCTACGTGATAGAGAAAAACTGAAAGCAGATTTGAATTTAACGCATCGAAATCAATATAGTCCGCATACTTTTATCTAAAGGCTATTTTGACTGTTGTACAGTGGAATTTGCCTTGCTTGTTTCTCATTCTTCTTGAAAAATTTGCAGAAGTATTCTAATCGTTAAGCAACTTGAAGTACTATATTCAGCTGCGCCGAAGCAGTCTAAATGTTTTTCATTTTATTTCTCCTAAAATATATTCTTCTTTAAGTATTGTCAACTCACAGTTCTTAGAGCTTGTGCGAGCTTAAGATTTTCCTTACACTTTCCAAAATTTTTTTATTAAACCGGCAAAAAATCGCTTCAAGTTTGTTCAAGAATGAATAATTTACTTTAGGAAAGAGATTGATCATTGCAATCATTGATACTTATACAAAATGATCCTCTTTCTTATGCTATAGAGATTAAAAGACAGTGATTACGTTAGCCCATCTAGACGAAACAGACTAGTTACATCATGGTCCCATGATGTAATGCAGTTTTAACACAAGCATTCGATGCTACAATATAACTGTTCGTGTTTTAGAGATTATGATCGTTCTTCTTAGGCACTTACAAATTGTATGCGAGTATACTATAACTATTGCATATGGGCTAGTTTTGGGGTGGTCCAATGTAATACAAATTTGGATAATGTGGTTCATCCCTAGGACATCGAAATGTTAAATAGACCATGTTCTGTCCATACATTTGGACTAGTCCTTGTCCTTTATGGAGCAGTCCTTACATGCATGTATGGACTAGTCGCGCTATTTGCAACTATTAATAATTTTAACTAAAAAAAATAACAATAAGAGCACAACAGCATATAGTACCTATCGACGAGCAAGAAAAACACACACACACACTTATGTAACAAATTCTGTCAGCCGAACTCAGCTAAATTAAAATTTTTACAAAATTGTTAACAGAATTTAGAAAATTATTTATAGAACCGCATTAATAAAAAGTTTTTACTGATTCAATGAATTTGTCCTCGTCCATACTTGCAATTTACGTTGCTGCAATTTCTTTCTGCCCTGAAATTGCATAAGTATCCACATTAGGGAAACCTAGTTTTGCAATTATGTATCAAAAAACTCTATTACACCACAAATTTCCCTGAAAAATTAACGATTCTATTTAATTTTTGTTAAATTTTATGGGCCTTATTTATAAAACTTATTAAGGCTTTCAAAAGGCGTTTTAGGACAAATTTCCATACAAATTTTTCCTAAAAAGTCTTTATAAAGTCATAATAATGTTTGTAAATAAGATACAACTGAAGAAAGAAAATAAAATGTCAAATCCATATACATACATAAATTAATCAAAGGCAATATAATGTTAATAGCAAATGAAATATTACTTTTGAAGGGCACTGTAAACGACAATATTTAGCTTTATACGTACATATGTATGTATGTAGTTCATGTGCATGTGTGTATCTATCTACACATGCTGGAAAAAGAACAGTCGAAAAATATCTGTTAGTAAAATCCATAAAATTAACATTAATTCTTTTGCAGATTTAAAAAAAAAGAAATAAATTTCAAATTTCAACTCCTGAATTAATTCCCAGTAAAAAAAGAAACTCCAAAAAAGTCATGAAAATGTAGAGTTTACGATGCGGAAGTAGTGCAAATTTCGATCGGATCTAATGATTTTTACATAGGGTTGTCATTGCAAGAAGTTCTCTTTTTCGATGCCTGGTCACTGAATAGGAAGCGATATTAAGAAAATTTCCCTTTTTTGTGTTCTATGATAATATTTTCATCTAGGAAAAATGGTAAATAGTTACCTATATTAACAATTCGTTTCTTTTTATACGAATTTAAGCCCGAAACAGTGTTTTCATGTAAATTTAAGCAAATTACTTTTAAATTTTAGACTAAAAATAGTTCATAAATTTCTTTAAGAATATAATTTTTTCTAAATTCTGGTGAGTATTTTCTAACACTATTGAGGAGTTACAAGGTTTTGTGTGACTAAAATAAGCTTCTACATGGTTTTTGTCTCACTCTTGGCAAATTAAAAATATCGATTTTTTGGAAGCAATGAAAATGTAGTTCCACTAGAATGACTTCCATTTTTTTCACTGGGTATATGTATGTGCCTACAATTATGAAAGTAGTATAAGTCATGTATTTCTTATATCGAGACATACGTATAGTAGATAAAATATTTTAAAATATTTTAATATATAGTTGTACTAGTCCCGATTATGTATGTATATATATATTTTTTTAAGTTTTTTTTATGATGCATATATTCAAACATACTTATATTATTATATATGGAACCAAATCACTTCATAATTAATGACACGTACATATGCATTTAACTACATAAACTAGGTAAATTTATTAAGAAGAAAAAGATAAAATCTTGAACTCTTTGTACATACATATGTGTGTATATATGTAGGTATATCTGTATCTTTCCTTTCATGAATAACAGCCGATATCCAAAAATCTAATGTTTTCAGCAGAGCCGAGAAAAAAGTTCTTTGTGAAGCTTATTTAAAAAAAGGTGGAGGTTATATAATTGTTTCAGAAAATAAGGATGCACATACGTTAATATTTTACAAAATTTTCTTTTTACTTTTTTAAAGCATTTAAAATACATATGTACACATACATATGTATGTATGTAACATCATAAACTCGAAATATAAAATATATAACATAGGTTGTTATTCATGAAAACAATAAATATTATAAACAAAAAAAAACAAAGTAAATTATAACTACCAAATAAATAAACAAAATAAATATTAATGAAACTAAATGCGAAAAATTAACGAATTAACTGAAATTGTTATTCCGTGTATAGAAGATGTATTAAATTTATTTTCCGATTATGGGGCCAACCAAACCACCGCTGCAACATGTAGAGTCTTCTGCTATAATAAAATTGCAGCGTACGCTATGATTAGCCTTGCGATTATTGCATGCTCCAGGTTCACCTACCACAACCCTTCACCTCATCCTAGATGGTTTATGTGTTAACCATTCACCATATCGGTTCGAAGTCAGCTTTCTATCAAGAGTGTTGCTCACTAAGAATGAGGAGAGGTACATCAATCACCACTAACCAAAATATTGGTAATAAAATACGACCTTAGAGACATTCTTTGACTGCATTAATAGTGACATATTGTCACTATTAAGTGACATGGTCACTATTAATGCAGTTTACCCATAGAAACAGTTACATTTCTGCTCTCAAGCATAGATTTAATTAATCCATGTCAGAGGGTCAAGAGCTTCTTGCCTAAGAAAGCAATCTTTTGAAACATATTTTGTATTAAGCAATCTGAGCCTCTCAATCTTTTTAACAAAATGATATACAGCATGATCGGTCAATTTAACCTTAGCATATTCATATTGATTTGCATGCAAGGAACAGCTATTCAACACCATCGATTTAATGTGCTGGTCAAAGTAGAGGGTGCAGAATATAAAACTGGATATAAATAGGACTCCAAATGCTGAAAGAAGTGTATCAATGAACCTCTGCTGGAAAGTTAAAATCACCGCCAGGAGTTTTATAAGCCTAAAAATAGGTTAGAATTCATTTTATCCTATTCGCAATGAATACAACTTTTGATAATTAGAAATCTCTTCTGTATAAAATAGGAGAGTCGAATAAATCATTATCACTTTAAAACTTGAGAATCAATTCAGAAAAAGGTATACTGAGTAACAGTTCCAGTGTTTCTCTTTCTTGCTTGGTGAATGTACAATCACATTTCTGTAGAACGTGAATTTTGCTTACGTGATAGCTGGAGATAGCCTCATACAATATTGCTGCTGTTTATGTATTCTCGATATCTTTACAGAATTTACTTCAGAATTCGCTTTTGGATTTCATAATTTCTTTTTGTAATCCGTTAGGTAACTCCTGAACTCTTCCCAATTACCTAACCACGTTGAGTAATTAAAAAGTCTTCTAATTTGTTTGCACATATCATCAATACTAGTGTCTGGATTGCGAATCAATCTAAGCTTGCATTAATATGGGATATTTTTTATAAGGTTCGGGACCGGTTTTTTT
This sequence comes from Tachina fera, assembly GCA_905220375.1. NCBI lineage: Eukaryota > Metazoa > Arthropoda > Insecta > Diptera > Tachinidae > Tachina > Tachina fera. The sequence goes on along the minus strand of LR999965.1, from coordinate 98,635,622 downwards.
ATATTTGGCACGGTTTTTTTAGTTAGGGTAATTTTGGTTTCGGGTTAGATTGTTTAAAACTGTTTTTTATGTATTTTTTTTAAAGATGAACGTGAAAGAATCCGCTGGTAAAAGCTAGAATGTATATAAAAACAATAAATCTCCGTATTTTTTTTATTTAAAAACTAGATACTATACTCAGAACATCTACATGCGAAATTTCGATTTTATCGGCTGAGTTTTTTAAAAGATTTATTTAAAATCAGATATAATTTTTTTTACATAAACTCATAACATCACAAAGGTGAAAGTACATAACACGCCGTCAATGTGCGGTCAATGCGATACACGCGTCTGTCAAAAGAGTTGAAATAGGGTGTTTTTATAAGGCAAGTTACATACAGAAGTTTTCAACGCAAGTACCTCGCAAAAAGTTGAACATTGTTCAACTTTCACGCGTTGTATACAAACCGACAGCTAGTGTTGCCAGATTCATATGTTAACATACGCAAAAATTATTAGAAATTAATTTTTTTACTAAACAATGGATAAAAAAATGCATTAAACATTTAAAGAATAATCAAACTTAATAAATACACGACAAAAAATAGCCGGCAAAGGCTGGAAATTTTACAACAAAAAAAATCCTCAAAAGCGTGTTGTGTAACTTTCCATTTGTATAGCGTTAAACGTTTAACAAGCCAGAAAAGCGTTGCCGCGTAACGCGTGGTATGTACCTCCACCTTAAGAAATAACCTTCCGTCGAAAAACCTACAATGCAGTGCTTGTCGAGTTATTTAAACTAAAGAGCGTCCCATCTTAAACATCAAAGCCTCTGTTACAAAGCCATCGACCGACGTTTTTTTAGTGCAATGTTACACGCTGGAATCTTTCAAAACGACTGCTAAATTTTTTCTCAAATTTTTTCATTTTTGTTTGTGGATTGAAATTTTTTTATAATTCTATGTTTTTCTTTCCTTTTTATGAAACTATTTAATTTAGCTCCCTTATATTCGTTTTCTTCTCTATTAAAAATTTTTCATAAAATTTTTGTAGAAATTGATTGCCTCAAATAACATTTTTAGGTAATTCTCAATAACATTTTGAGAGTTTTCTGTAGACATACGCAGTTTTTAGATTCTCTAAAGAATTTCTCTGTTGAAGTCTACAAAAGAGTTTCTTCAGCAGAAAGGAAATGCATACAGACGCTGGCTAACTAACAACAACAAAAACCTTTTGATACTCCTATAATAGTATGTTTCCACCGGCATAATTTAGACAAATCATGTTAATGTTCGAAAATACTATTTTTCGAACTCAATTTATGTATGCAACCCTGTGTTGCTTTTAAAATTACAAAATCCATCCCTGGGTCATCCATCAATAGTGATTGATAATTTCGAAAAAAAAATTATTTATTTATTTATTAAACATATTAATGCAGAGTAAATTTGGATACTATGGTGTTGCACAAATATGGGCACAGTAACGTAGACCATATGCCCAAGATTAACAGTATTAACAGTATTTTATAAGGTTTTGTGACTCACTGTACACGACCTATGCCTTCAAATAGGAAGTAGGCAACGTGGTTGTTAAAGAAATTGCACAAAAAACCGCAAGATTATACGGTTATCCGTGGCAGATCAGTCAACCAGTGCGAGCGAGACGAAAAACTCTCGAAGGCCAAACAACACACACAAGCCTGACCACACTTAAGAAATAATTACGATGACGCGAGAGATGTTCCCCGACCCAGAGCTGCTCAACGACTGAAAAAAATTAAATTAAGGAATTTTTAATAAATTTTAAATGTCAACTAGCTACATGTGAATAAAATTCACATTACAGCTGTTGCGCCCACCTTATGAGGAATTTGCGCAAATTGAATACAAAAATTCGAACAACAAATTACTCACAAGTTCGGTGGAAACACTTTGAAGTGATTTACTTAAACCTACTTGATTTAAAGTCGGTGGAAACATACTATAAATGAGTAGTTTATAAATATCTTACTTATTTTTGCAAACATTTGTTCGTCGAGTGTTTAAGTAGATTTCAATTCAGATATTCTTAAGAAGTTATACGGTTTAGACATCCAACAAATACTAAAAAAAAAAATAACACAAAATAGAATAAAAGAATAATACCAGGAAATATTTTTGTAAACATTGACAGGCGTTCATACGGTTGTTACATTTCAAAAAGAAATATATCGAGGGTGTGTATTCAAACAGTGCTATCTGCAATTCTGGAATATTTTAGTAGACAAAATAAAACTGTTATTTTCTTTAAGTCCAAGGGCAATAACTGTATTTGGTTAACATTAGTAGAATTAAGATATCTTCTGTACATGGTACTATTCATCAAAATTTAGTTATTAGCCTTGCACTTTGAGAAAACAATAGTTTTTTACGCTCATCTAAAATTTGCAAGCCTTGCAGATAGAACTTTTTGAATATAAACCCTCAATATATTTTTTGTATCTACTTACAATTTTTAAGTTCAACGCTTGCAATGCAAGAAAACATACAGGCGGCAATAGATAAACAGCATACAAACGGATATAGAGATTACGGATACAACAACATCGCCTTTTTTCGAGAACCACAACAGAAATACAAACATATGTATATGTATGTGAAGAGTTTTATAAACTTATTTATGCTCACATGATACATACCATGATACAATTATACTAGGTACATGCAGAACTACAACAAAATTACAACACCAAAAAACACATGTATTTTGTTGGTATAAACAAACCCCAAATTGTCGGAAACAACTGTCTTTTGTTTATAAAAATAACAATTACAGGGTAACTAAAGTACAATTGCAGACGCGGCATTCCTGCATGATTATAGTTATTCAGTGTTGCCAGTATGGGTGTAGTTAGACAGTGTGTAATTTCTACTCACATGTGTAGGCGATGTAATTGAATTCTTGTATAATATGTGTGTAATTCTACTTTGGGTTCTATTTTTATTTATTATTGTTTTAATTTTAACCTACAAAAAAGATGTGTAGTGTAATTTTCTTCAATGTGTAATTGGAGACACAGCCATGTGTAAATTCATTGGTAACACTGTAATCATTTTGTTTACACACATACATTAACATTTTTGCAGCTTGTAAACAAAGTTTGACAACTAGGTGCAATGTATACAGTGACAGGCTGGGCTTGTGCATGTACCTAGTATAATTGTATCATGATACATACTTTAATGTATCGTTGCTGATTTAAAAACAGGCCTTGTTGAATTTTTTTAAATGAGTTAAGTCCACTACGAGACTTTTGTAAGTCATAATACACCTTGTCTAAAATGTGTATGACTGAAAAGGTTCGTTTTTTAATTAAACAGTTGCCAACATTACTAATTTTAACACTTTAACCTGGGGTTGGTGTTGGCTGCCTCCAATTTTGCCTTAAATGGCGATTATTAAGGTTGGTACATGGGAAAAATGTGGTTATTAAGAAAAAAATTTGGCGCTCACTGCTGTATAAATTGTGTGCTCTTTGTTGATATATGTACATATGTCTATTAAATTTTACTTTTATCATCCTGGAAGCCTAAATACACAGAATAGAACGCGAAATATATTATACAGGTAGTTTTTTTTAAATCTTCTAATAACTTAGTAAATTTCGAGGGCATTTTTAAAAACAAACCTGCAAAATACTCTTTATCAATTATGTTTTATAAACAAAGTTATAAACGCTATAGTTGCAGTACAAAAATTTCGCCTAAGAACGAGTTCGAAGTAGAAAAGTGTCGAAAACAACAAAAAAAAATTTATTTAGTGAAATATACAGACATATATCTGAAATTCACTGAACCAATATGTATATCGTTCTAAAGTTGCTAGTATCTTCTTTCCATACCTATTTATAAATTTAAAATCGGTGGATACTTAAGTTATTTAGAGGTTGATAAGGCCCTACGGGTACGAAAAACCGGTTTTTACCCGTTAATCAAGATTTTGGAGGTGTTTAGAAATTTTCAAATAGAGATTGTTGTTATACTCCACACTACCTACTAGAAAAATAGTAAGTCCTAGTTTAGACGGGCGAACATTTGGAAGGAAAACATCTGGAATTCTCTTTTGTTGTTTCCATAGCGATCACACAGACGAAAATGTTGTCGGCGCTTTCCAATATTATTGGATAAAAGCAAGCATATTTGTACATCTAGAATAGAAAACAAAGCGTGTCGCCGATTACGGAATACAAAAATTATTCTCTCTTCCCCCTCTCATCAAACTAAATGTTTCCCTTTCAAAGGTTATCGTATCTAAACACGGTCTAACACTTCGCAGGTATTTTTATACCCTTTACCAAAAAATGGTAAAAGGATAGGTTTGTCATTCCGTTTGTAATTTCTACAATATTAATAAGCGACACATAAAGTATATATATTTTGGATCCTTATGCATAGGAAAGACGAACAAGCGATGTCCGTCTGTCCGTCTGTCTGTACGTGAAATCGGTTTTCCCAAGCTCCCAGAAGAGCTAGAGACTTCGTTCTTGGACTGGTGTGTCAGAAATGTTCCGAAAAATTTTGCTATTGAAAATCAACAAAACTGGAAAACAAAGCTGGAAAACTCAAACTCTATTTTCCCATAGAAAATAACTACCGAAAACAAGTTTTTATTACTTTTTTAAATTAGCTTATTTTATACTTCGGTATGAATAAAATTGGTATTTATAATTAAAAAAAAATTTTAAAATTTAACAAAATAAAAAAAACGTTTCCAGGGTTGAAAACTTTAACTTTTTTCCTAATAATTAAACATATTTCATGTTTTAGGAAGAAGGCTATTTTCTCAGGAACGGTAAAAGCTACGAGTCTGAAATATGAACAGTGTCTGTAGAACTTTGGTGGCTACAACAACAAATATATAAAAGCTAAAAATTAAAGGGTGTTCCAAAATGAGTGACGAAAACTTTTAAAATCTCATGTAATATACATACAATTGTATTATGTATGCACATATGTATATTGACACTTGAAATTTGTAAAATTAGTGTATTTTTATAAAGGCTACAACAATTAACACTAAAATTAAAAAAATTTAAATTAAAGGGTGGTCCATCAGTTAATGAAATTTTGACTATGTAATTTTGACAAATTGCTATATCTTGGAAACTGTAAGAGTTAAACTCTTGAAATTTTCAAAAACGGTCAAATCCGAAAATTTAAAAACGCCAAAAATTTAAAAAAATCGCCAAAACGAAAAAAATCGCCAAAATGAAAAAAAACGCTAAAATTAAAAAAAACGCCAAGAACTGAAAAAATCGCCAAAACGAGAAAAACGTGTCAAAACTAAAAATAAATTTCCACAATGACAAAAAACGCCAAAAACCGCAAAAATCGCCAAAACAAAAAAATGCTTATATGAACAAAAATCACCAAAAATTAAAAAAAATCGATAAAATAAAAAAAGTCGCAAAATCAAAAAAAAAACGCCAAAACGAAAATAAATCGCCAAAATTAAAAAAAACGCCAAAAACCGAAAAAAAATCGCCAAAATAAAAAGAAAACGATAAAATTAAAAATAAACGCCAAAAACCGAAAAAAATCGCCAAAACGAGAAAAACGTGTCAAAACTAAAAATAAATTTCCACAATGACAAAAAAACGCCAAAAACCGCAAAAATAGCTATAACAATATAAATGCTAATATGAACAAAAATCGCCAAAAATTAAAAACAAATCGCCTAAATGAAAAAAAAAATCGCTAAAATCAAAAAAAAAATCGCCAAAACGAAAATAAATCGCCATAATTAAAAAAATGCCAAAACCGCAAAAATCGCAAAAACAAAAAAAATTGCCTATATGAAAAAAAATCGCCAAAAATTAAAAAAATCGCTTATATGAAAAAAAATCGACAAAATCAAAAAAACCGCCAAACGAAAAAAAATCGCCAAAATTAAAAAAACGCCAAAAACCGAAAAAAATTGCCAAACGAGAAAAAAGTGCCAAAACAAAAAAAAAAATTACCACAATGAAAAAAATCCGCAAAAATCGCCAAAACAAAAAAAATTCTGATATGAACAAAAATCGCCAAAAATTAAAAAAAAATCGCCTAAATGAAAGAAAAATTGCCATAATCAAAAAAATCGCCAAAACGAGCATAAATCACCAAAATTAAAAAAACGCCAAAAACCAAAAAATCCAACAAAACGAAAAACATCCCTAAAATTAAAAAAACGCCAAGAACCGAAAAAAACCGCCAAAACGAGAAAAAAGTGTCAAAACTAAAAAAATTGCCAAAAACAAATAAAAACGCTAAAAACCGAAAAAATCGCCAAAACAAAAAAAAAATTGCTTATATGAAGAAAAATTGTCAAAATCAAAAAATTGCCAGAAGGAAAAAAAGTCTCCAAAATTAAAAAAAACAACGCCAAAACCCGAAAAAAATCGCCAAAACGAGAAAAAAGTGTCAAAACTAAAAAAATTGACACAAAAAAATAAAAAAATATAATATAAAAAAATAAAAAAAATTGCCTAAATGCAAAAAAAAATCGTCAAAATCAAAGAAATCGCCAGAACGAAAAAATCGCCAAAATTAAAAAAAAACGCCAAAAACCGAAAAAAATCGCCTATATGAAAAAAAATCGCTAAAACTAAAATATCAGCAAAATAAAATAAATCGCCAAAAATTAAAAAGCACCAAATTAAACATAATGCCAAAAATCTAAAAATTGCACTAAAGAAAAAAGTATGAAATTTTTCACAAAATTAATATGTACCTACATATTTCTGTGCTTATGTATGTATCTCTATACTACATAAACGCACTTTGGTAAAGGGTATATAAGATTCGGCACAGCCGAATATAGCACTCTTACTTCTTTTAGCTGGGATTTCATATTGCATATAATATTCGTATTCGCGAATATCAAAAATTGACATTCGTTACATCACTAGTGCATACTTATACAGGTGCCCTAAATGTGAACTTTAATAAATTTTTCATTTGTACTATCTGATAAAAATATGTTCGCGTTTTATATAATTTTAATGTGTACAATATGTGATATTGCACTAATATTGCATTATTTCATGATGTTCTTAGTGGCAATAAAAAGTTTGTGCATTTTTCGCCATGCGATTACCTGCTAATGCAATATTAATCCATTACGTATAAGAGATTTTATTTTAGTGAAAAAAATAGTGCATTACAAGCATCAAATTTAAATTTTCACTAAAATTTTTGTTTGTAATTCAGTGCTTATGAAAAGTAATGCAAGTTGCACAGGTCTGGTTGTATTCATCTGTTTGACATTGATCCATTATTTTTACACAAACAAAGCTCATGTTGTTTTTGTATTTTCTTAGTTGTTGTAGACCTGCATTTACTTTATACAAATATTAACCTTCAACCTCATTTCCATGTCACTTTCTTGAACTTTTAGTAATCTATTCTCAAGCTCATTTTATTTCTCGCTATGATATCTATATCATCGGCATACGCTAGAATCTGTGTCAACTTGTTAAAAATTGTGCCCACTATATTTGCCTTCGAGTTTTGCATGACCTTTTCGAGCGCTACATTAAAGAGGGTACATGCGAGTCCATCACTTTGCCGAAGACCTACATTTGTGGTAAAAATTCTAGAGGTATCATTCTGTATCTTTATTGCGCATTGTATGTACTTTGACATTGTGATATGATATTTTTCACATATGCATTAAGCTTTTGGTTTAGTATATTGGATAGGATGTTACAGCATATGCTTAAAAGAATTATACCACAATCGTTATTGCACTTTAGTTGGTCTCTCTGTTTGAGTAGTGGGCACATCAGGCCAATATTCCATTGATTTGGTGGACTTTCATATATCCAGAAGTTCTTTATAAGATTGTAGAAAGTTTTATTAATTCAGCCGTAACACCATCACTTCCTGAGGCCTTCTTGTTTTTCATTGCAAAAACATTCTTGAAAAAATGTTCAAGATTTTGTAATGGGTAGTACTATTTTAATGGCTTACAAAGTAATTAGTGTTACTTATTTATCTAATTATTTTATGCGTATAACAATGACTGTCGTGTAATGAATAAAATAACAACTTATTTGCACCATGACGTGAAAGTACTTATTGTAGTACTTTCCACTCAATAATGAAATATGTCTGGATACAAATTTATTGATCATTACAATGAAATTTAAAAACAATAAAATAACTTGGGTTTACTATAATTTTTATTACAAAGTATTTATTTATTATTATTAAGTATTTTCCCATATTCTTCAATATACATATTCACACATTTTCTTTGTAAAATTATAATTTTTAACAATCCAAAAAAGGAACAGGTTTTATAATTTTGCTATAAAATTCTAATTATTTTTATTAAAAAAAATTTCCAATTAACATTTTAATGTACATATTTAAGCAAAAAGTAATCCAAAATTTATTTTACATATTTGTAAGCAAAAAATAACCCATTAAATTTTTAATACTTAATTTTTCGATGTTTGTTGGCAAAAAGTATGGGATACCGCATTCTTTTTGAACTTCTTAAACAAAAATAATGGGTTATTTAGTCATATTATAAGTACTTACGAGTGGGGACTGTGGGTCACATTCTTCACTAATAGTAGTGATAATTTTTAGGTGCTCTGTTATGGATCCATTTTCATTCAATAATTTCTCAAAATACTCGGCCCATCTTTCGAGCACATTGCTGCGTTCACCAGTTATGTCTCCATTTTCTGTTCGTATCAAATTAATACGGGGTTAAAAGGTTTCAGGGGGTTATTTACCTTTATATAGAAAGGTATGTTTTCTTCGTTGATGTATGTATTTACTTACTTATGAATGTCGACGTCTTAAAATTAATGTATTAAGGTCTTAAAACTAATGTATTAAGGTGTTAAGGTATGTATAGTCCTAATGTTGATGTTTACGTTGGTAGCTTATTTTAGCTAAAAGTTATTGAATATACTGTATAAGTAGTTTTGATGATAAGAAGTTTATGTCAGCCTTGTCTCATATTTTCAATGCAATGTGAAAAATATACATGTGTAAGTCATTATATTTTATCTATGGACTTACTTATGTACATATATCGATACGTACTTACATATTTTCTGATATAAGCAAACTTTTATTTAATTTTTATCAAACAGACTGGAAGACGCACGAAACGACACATATTTTTCAAAGTGGGTTTTGCTTTTGATGCTGCTTACTAGTTCACTCATTCCATTCGGGCTTTGTATATAGAGGGTTTTATATAATATAATATGTATGTATGTGTGTCAGTTATAATCACACCAGAGTTGGTTTACTTTTATAATTCAATTCTTCTTTTTTCACTTAATTCTTACTACGAGATGTCATCTTGTCTTATATTGATATTTTAAGCTGATATTCAATTTCCGAAAATGTGTATGCCAGGGTGAACATTTTTATATTAAATACTTGCGGATATAATCTCACACACACACAACAGCCACACTAAGCGTTTAATAGAAACACCAAAGTAAATGCACACAAAAATAAATGGATTTTCCTTTAACATTCGTTAATTATCCCAAATTATTCACTCCTATTGTGAATATTTATTCCCTCGAAATATTTCCCTTTTCCCTAAAGAGCAATCGTGAATTATTTCCACGTGAAAAAAAACTCGCATGTTTTTTTTTTAAATTTTACTTTAATAACAAATTTTATGCATTTTATACAGGTTTTATGTTGATAATATATCATTACACCATTGTCTTTAAAGTTAATCATTTTCTAATACGAATATGAAATAAAAATAAAAAATAAAATTTTCTATCTATTTTTAAGTTGATTAATCTCATTTGATGTTAGAGAATTTATACTGAAAACCATAACTACATATGAAGTTTTGCTTTTCTTTTCTATAATCTTGACCAAAACGAACATACATACATGTCTCTGGACTTTTGAAAAACGAAACGCATTATTCGGTAAATATTTCTTACAATTACGTCAACCCGATAACAAAATGTTTGCACTTGCCTTCTACTTCCCTTGTAAGGAGCGGTCCATAGTACTCAAAAAAGAGATAAGTACTAATTTTTTATAGCGTTAAGGAGTCGACATACAGATAGTTATACACTGCAATTATGAATGAACTTCCGCAAGAAATTTCTCCCTTTTCCAATTATATTTTTTTGTTTTCCCTATTATTTGCTACTGTTTGAAATTATTCCCCGGGAAAATTTTGCTCGTAGAATTTTATTCATAATTGGCCTCATAATATAGAATACGACGGAATAAATATGTCAAACTTATGAATTTTCCAAATGTTATTTTCCTACCAAAGCACATATGCTTCTTTTTGTTTTCAAAATAATTCTTAGTTGCACCTTTGATTAAAATAATCGTAAGAAAGTAGTTAATTTATTTTACTCTTGTTGTTTATTTATGGGAAATATGTCACGAATAGTCATTAAATTCTTAAAACTGCACGTGTAAAATTGTATGGAACTTTTTTTTAACACATATATTTATTTTTTGTATCTTCGAATATGAGCAATAAGTAATCAAATCTTAGAGCTAAAATATAATTATTAGGCCCGAACAGTGTCTGACATAAACTTAGTGATACTTACAAATAAAACATATATGTATAGTGATAATCAAAAAGGATAAATAAATGTATTTCAAGCAGTCCCATCTAGAGTGTTGAGTAAAAGAGCCCTTGTGTACCTCTTCTTTAAGGCCCAACAATAATAGGAATAAGCGAATTTAAGCAACTGTGCGGTTACATATAAAACGTATGTTGCAAACTATAATGTACTTATGGAACTTTTCGTCAAGTTTCGTCAAATGTCATTTGCTTAAGTTAAGTGTCAAACAAAACGCACATTCCGTACGGGAAACACTGTTTTTGCATTTTTTAAACTCAAGCAAACAGCAGCAGAAAATATTCATTGATTTTAAATATTTTCTAAACTCAGGAAAAAAGCAAAAATTTTATTTTCATTCTTTACAATACACACATACATTTGAGATTATTTATGTATGTTCACTGTTGTACTTTTTTGTAGGCAAAACAAATAAAACAAGTAATAAAGTGGTGGATATAATTACACGTGAATTTTTAATAGATTAGGACACTCCAACAAGTTAATTTGATTTAATTGCATTCATTTAGTAGTTATAAGAAGAAAGAAAACTACTTAAAAAAATTTGAACAATACCTATATGTGCAACTGTGGCTAAAGAATAATTAAGTGCATGTAATTATATTGTGGACACCTAAAAGTCACATCTGAATTACTTAAAGGCCTACCTATAATATGAATAAGCTGGCTTAAACTAATGCCAGAATTGAACGATAAGTCTGTCAAATACTTAAGCAATTCAGATGTGACTTTTAGGTGGCCACAATGTACTTACATGCACTTAAGTATTATTTAGCCACAGCTGCAAATAAAGGTATTGTTCACAATGTTTTAGTAATTTTGTTTCTTTTTATAACTACTAAATAAATGCAATTCAATCAAATTAACTTGTTGGAATGTCCTAATCTATTAAAAATTCACGTGTAATTATATCCACCATTTTATTACTTGTTTTATTTGTTTTGCCTACTAAAAAGTACAACAATAAATATATGTACATAAATAAACATGTATGTATGTGTGTATACGTGTATTGTAAAACAAAGAATGTAAATACAAGTTTTGCTTTCTTTTCTGAGTTTAAAATAAGAAATTTATTTGCTTGTGGTTTAGCTTGGTCTATATACGTATTTCATTGGCGCTTAAACCAAATCATCAGTAGACTTCAACCACACATTTTGAACAGTCACAAACCTCTTACTTTATGCACAGACTTTCAAAAACTATATGAGAGGTTTGTGACTGTTCAAAATTTGTGGTTGAAGTCTACTGATGATTTGGTTTAAGCGCCAATGAAATACGTATATAGACCAAGCTAAACCACAAGCAAATAAATTTCAAATTAAAATATAATTATGACAATATGTCGAATAATAAGCTTCTTAAATGTTAAAATAAGAAACAATAAAAAAATATTTAAAATCAATGAATATTTTCTGATGTGGTTTGCTTGAGTTTAAAAAATGCACAATCAGTGTTTTCCGTACGGAATGTGCGTTCAGTTTGGCACTTAGCTTAAGCAAATGACATTTGACGTAACTTTTTTTTTTTTTTTTTTTTTTTAATACATGTATTTATTTATTGTATCTTCAAATATGAACTAACAATAAGTATTTAAATCTTAAATCTAAAAATATAATTATTAGGACCGACCACTGACATAATCGGACATAAACTTGTTAATAGTTATAAATAATACATAAGTAGTGATAATCAAAAAAGAAAAAAAAAAATTATAAAAAAGTATAAAAAAAGTATTTTCAAGAAATCCCATCTGGAGTGTTGAGTAATAGAGCCCTTGTGTCCCTCTTTTTTAAGCGGATGTGTCCAGTAAAGTTCAGAATATTACGAGCAAGCGGATTAGGATGTGACTCGAGTTTTGTTAAATATTTGCCTGCGTATTTTGCAATTTCTTCAATCACTAGTGGCATATTTAAATCACGATGTATATTAGAATTTTTGATGTACCATGGAGCCGATGTTATTAACCGTAAAATTTTGTTTTGCCTTCGTTGGATTCTCTCTACATTGGAAGCTGAAGCAGTGCCCCATAACTGGATACCGTAACACCATATTGGCTTTAAAAGCGACTTGTATAATAAAAGTTTACAGTCCAGGCTAAGTGTTGAATTTCTGCCAATCAACCAGTGTATTTGAGATAAATTAAGTTTCATCTACGTTAGCTTAAAGTCAATATGATGTTTCCATGTTAGCCTTCGATCAAGGTGTATACCAAGGTATTTTACTTAGGAATGTTGAGGAATATTTTGATTATTGATTCGAATTGGGGAACAAGTATCTCTTCTTAGGGTAAACGTTATATGGACACACTTTTGTTCATTTACCCTAATTCTCCATAAGTTCAACCACATTTACAATTGTGTAATATGTTCTTGTAAATATCGGGAAGCCTCGTGAGGGTTTTCATGCATACTAAGGCAGGCTGTATCATCGGCAAACGTAGATGTATGGACATTGCTGCTCAAAGGCATATCACAAGTATAGATCAAATACAAAACTGGCCCCAGTATGCTCCCCTGTGGCACACCGGATGATATAGATTCGGGCACACTCATGAATTCTCCTTCCACAAACGTGAACTTACGGGTAGTAATGTAACTTTCTAATAAATTCACTAAATTTATTGGTAGATATGATTTTAATTTTAGAATTAGACCTTCATGCCACACTTTATCAAATGCCTGAGAAACGTCAATAAACAGGGCAGAACAATACTTCTTTTCCTCAAATGTTTTTCTTATAAATTGAACCAAACTATGAGTTTGTTCAATGGTGCTATGCTGACTTCTAAAACCAAATTGATGGTCTAGGATGCACCCACTATCAGTTAAAATTAGGGACAATTTTGTCATGAGCAGTTTTTCGAAGAGTTTTGACATAGTTGACAGCAAACTTATTGGCCTATATGACTCAGCTTTAGTAAGATCTTTGCCCGGCTTTGGAGTCATTTTGATTTTTGCAAGCTTCCAGAGTTGTGGATAATACTCCAGTCGTAATATGGCATTAGAAATAAACAGCAAGATTCTTATTGCAATATGCGGCAAGTTTATCAGCATCTTGTTACTAATTCCATCAATACCTGGAGCTTTTTTTGGCTTGAGTTCAGCAACTACTTTATGTACATCACGCATCTTAAACTTTAAGGCTCGAGGGGTAGAGCAACTACACTCGGAAAATCAGCAACACCAATACATGTATTTGGGGTAAATACGGATTTTAAATGCTCAGCAAATATTTTACATTTTTCCGTATCGCTTCTTGCCCAATCTCCGGTAGATGTGCGCAGAGGTGGCTTAAACTCAACGTGTGTTTTAAGCTTTCTAGCAGCGCGCCACAAAGAGTAATTAGATGTCGGTGTGACATCAAGACCTTCCAAATAATTTTTAAGAGATGCAGTTTTTTCAGATGCAAGCAACTCTTGAAGTCGTTTAGAACATTCTTTAAGTCTGAGTTTACGTTGGGGTGATCTGTGCTGTTGCCATTCCCTTCTAGTTCTTCTTTTTTCACATACGAGATGTTCAATATCCCTGGAATAAATTTTATTAAACCCAGACTGCGGATGGGAGGTAGTGGCATGCTCAGCAGCCTGTTTAATAATTTCGTTAAGATTGGCAATGTTAGTTTCAATGTCATTGGGTGTTCTTAACGCAATATTTTCCGTGCAATGACTACTAAGATATTTTTTGAATCCCAGCCAATTAACACGATTGGTCATCTTCATATATGGGTGAGGTAAGTCACTTCTTAGTGGGTTACAAATTGTAACGATAGTGGGGGAATGATCGGAGGAGAGATCTAGAGAAGTTTCAACACTAATTAAATCCCTAGAAATATTTTTCATTACGCCAAAATCAATAACATCTGGAATTTTTCGAAATCACTCGAAATAACATCTAAGCCCATTTTTGAAATTGTATTAAACAAAGCTCGACCTCTAGGTGTTACAAGGCGCGGCCCCCAGTACGTATGCTTTGCATTGTAGTCTCCAGCTGCCACAAAACAAGATCCAAGCGATTTGTAGAACTTCTCATACTGATCTTCGGTAACTGAAAATCTGGGAGGTGAGTAAATTGATGATATTACGAAATTAGAACAAAAATTTTCTACAAAATATATGCGTAGCTTGCATATATTCTTCACTAACCTTGTCAAGAATATAGTGCTTGAGTCTTGACTTAATTAGAATTGCAGATCCACCGCATGCTCTCCCTCTAGGGTCCTTTGTATCATACATAGTGTAGCCATTTATTTTGAAAAAGCTTCTCGAAGTCAAATGTGTCTCAGAGACCAACATTATATCAATATTTTTTTCCGTAAGGAAGTGCTCAAGTTCATTTTTATGTTGGCGAATGCCGTTTGCGTTCCAGAAACATATTTTTAACGTGTTCATGGCTTGTTAATTAATGTTTGAAGCAGAGTATTCTGCATTCTCAGCATTTCTTGCATCATGTTAGTCATATTTGTTGTAGAATTGTTTATAGTTTGCACCAAATTGTCAATAGTAGCTTCAAGGCGACTAAAGTTAAAGCTTGAGTTTGCATTCGTTGAATTATTTGGAGGTGGAACATTTTGTGAGGGAATAGAATTTGTTTTAGCAGCATCGGCATACGACACACGGGAAGTAACTGGTTGGCTCATTTGCACAAAAGTGGCGGAATAAGTGTTTGCTGATTGAGATGGAGCTAATTTGGGTTTTTGCACCATAGTCTGTTTGACAAAAGAGTACACAGGACAACCTCTGTAGTTAGCGGTGTGATTACCTCCACAATTACTGCATTTTTTATCACTTTGATCTTTTGGCTTATTGCAACTAGCAGTGCCGTATAATTCGCCGCACACAACACAAACAGTGGGTAATTTACAGTATGTTTTTGTATGGCCATATTCCTGGCAGTTATGGCACTGTACGGGACCTGATTTGACGTAACTTGACGAAAAGTTCAACAAGTCCATTATAGTTTGCCACATACGTTTTATATGTAACCGCACAGTTGCTTAAGTTCGCTTATTCATATTATAGTTGCGCCTTAAGTATTTGACAGACTTAAGGTTCAATTCTGGCATTAACTTAAGCCAGCATATTCATATTATAGTTGGGCCTTTAGGCGGATGTGTCGGATTTGAATTCTTAATGTACCATTGAGCAGATATTATTAATCTTAAAATTGTGTTTTGTCTTCGTTGAATTCTGCTGCTCATAGATCAAATATAAAACTGGCCCCAGTATGCTCCCCTGTGGTACACAAGATGATATAGATTCGGGCACATTCATGAATTCTTCTTTCACAAACTTGAACTTACGGGTAGTAATGTAACTTTCTAATAGATTCAGAAAATTTATTGGTAGATATGATTTAAATTTTAAAATAATGCCTTCATGCCAGACTTTATCAAATGCCTGAGAAACGTCAATAAACAGAGCAGAATAATACTTCTTTTCTTCAAATGTTCTTCTTATAAATTGAAGCAATCTATGAGTTTGATCAATGGTACTATGCTGACTTCTAAAACCAAATTGATGGCCTAGGATGCATCCAGTACCTCTTAGAATAGAGGACAATTTTGTCATGAGCAGTTTTTCGAAAAGTTTTGACCATATTGATAGCAGACTCATTGGTCTGTATGACTCAGCCTTGGAAAGGTCTTCGCCCGGCTTTTGAATCATTTTGACCTTGGAAAGCTTCCAGCTGTGGGGATAATACTCCAGTCGTAAAATGGCGTTAAAAATAAATAAAAGGATTCTAATTTCAATACGAGACAACTTTATTAGCATCTGTTACTAATTCCATCAATACCCGGAGATTTCTTTTGGTTGAGTTCATCAATAAATTTTTGTACATCACGCGTTTTAAATTGTATGGGTTGAGGGGGTAGCGAAACTACATTTGGCAAATCAACAACACCAGTACCTGTGTTAGGGGTAAATACTGATTTTAAATGCTCATCAAATAGTTTACCTTTTTCAGTATCGCTTCTTGCCCAACCTCCTGTCAGCGTGACCTTTTGACCGACTAAAGTAGCAAATTGTCACTTTTTCGACTGCCTTGCCACTTTTCGTTTCCCTTTTTTTACAGTGAATTACATAAAAATACATTTAGTGAAGTTTTCTCGATTTTTTTAGTTTTGTCCCTTTTTTTGACAATCCCCTTTTAGTTCCACTTTTTGCAAAATGTCATCGGTCACCCTGCCTCTGGTAGATATGCGCAGAGGTGGTTTAAACTCAATGGGTAGTAATACTAGTTGAGTAGTAATTATATGCTGGTATGACACCAAGACGTTCCCGGTAGTTATTAAGGCATGCAGTTTTTTCAAATGCAAGCAGTTCTTTGAGTCGTTTAGTGCACTCTTTAAATCTGATTTTATTTTAAGTTGATCTGTCCTGTTACCATTCCCTTCTAGCTCTTCTTTTTTAACGCACGAGATGTTCAATATCCGTAGAATAAATTCTATCAAAACCAGTCTGCGGATGGGAGGTAGTGGTAAGTTCAGCAGCCTGTTTTATATATTTGATAAGATTGGCAATGTTAAATTGAATATCTTCGAATGTTCTTAGCGTAATGTTTTGCGTACAATGACTACTAAGATATTTTCTGAACTCCAGCCAATTAACACGGTTGATCATCTTCATATAAGGGTGAGGTAAGTAACTTCTTAGTGGGCTACAAATTGTAATAATCGTGGAAGAGTGATCGGAGGAGAGATCTAGAGAAGCTTCAACATGAATTAAATCCCTAGAGATATTTTCATGACTCCAAAATCTATAACATCTACGATTTTATGATGTCCTAAGGCCAATAAGAAGGCTCCCCACTTGAAATGACGACCAAGCCATTTTTGAAATTGTGTTGAACAATGCCCGACCTTTAGGTGTAATAAGACACAAACCCCAGAACGTATGTTTTGCATTGTAGACCCCAGCTGCTACGAAACAAGGGCCAAGAGATTTTTAGAATTCTTCGAGTTCATCCTTAGTAATTGCAAATCTTGAAGGGGAGTAAATTGATGATATCACGAAATTTGTAACAAAATTTTTGACACAAATATTTGTTGCTTGTAAATGTTCTTCGCAAATGTTATCAAGGGCATAGTGTTTGAGTCTTGACTTAATTAGAATTGCTGACCCACCGCATGCTCTCCCCCTCAATGTATCAAAATTTTATTTCCATGAGAAAGTGCTGAAGTTCATTTTTATGCAGGGGAATACCGTTTGCGTTCCAGAAACAAATTTTTAACGTATTCATGGTTTGTTAACTAATGCTTGGAGCAGAGTATTCTGCATTCGCAGCATTTCTTGCATCATGCTAGTCATATTTGCTGTAAAATTGTTTATAGTTTGCACCAAATTGTCAATAGTAGCTTCAAGACGACTAAAGTTAAAGCTTGAGTTTACATTCGTTAAATTATTTGGCGGTGAATCGTGGAAATCGAACTAGCCTTAGCAGAGTCGGCATACGATACATGTGAAGTAACTGGTTGGCTCACTTGAGCAAAAGTGGCGAAGTACGCGTTTAATGGTTGAGCCGGAGCTACTTTAGGTTTTTGACCCATAGCCTGTTTAACGAAAGAATACAAAGCGCATCCTCTATAGTTAGCGGTGTGATTACCTCCACAATTACTAAATTTCTATCTGCTGGATCTTTTGGCTTAGTGTAGCTAGCATTACCATGCAATTCACCGCAGATAACATGAACTGTAAGTAAATTGTAGTAAGTTTGTGTATGCCCATATTCTTGGCAATTATGGCACTGTATAGGACCTGAACGCTTCAATAGTCCAATAGCCTCTACATACTTTTTATCTTTAACTTGACTAATTTCTTCCTCTAGATAAGTTCTTATAGAGCTGTAGTTATTTAAATAGCCTTACAATTCGCATATCTGCAGCTTCATCTGGTAGAGCTTAAACTTGCTATTTCCACATTTTTAATGTTAAGAGAATTGCAGATTCGTTTTAAATTGTCATTTTGACCAACCTAAGAAAAGTGGATGAATAAAGCCTCTACGGCATTAAAAAATGTTTGAGCAAATAAAATATGCGAACAGGAATCAACTACAACCAAGTTCAATCTATGTGCTAAACAATGAATGAAAATTGCTTGCGGGTTTGTTTCTTTTAGTTTTGCTTGCAACCCATTTTTCAACCCAGACATTACGTTTGGTCCATCGTAAGATTGCCCAACTATTGGGAGTTCATTTAACTTTTTTGCCTCCAAAATTTCTAAAATTAGTTTTTTAGACTACTTGAA
Organism: Tachina fera; assembly: GCA_905220375.1. Taxonomy (NCBI): domain Eukaryota; kingdom Metazoa; phylum Arthropoda; class Insecta; order Diptera; family Tachinidae; genus Tachina; species Tachina fera. The sequence goes on along the minus strand of LR999965.1, from coordinate 98,616,765 downwards.
TCTCTGCTAACTGAACAATTAACAAAACCAAGCATAAATCGCTCTTCAACTTCCAAATTTCTGGCAAATCTAATAGTAACACACAATTGTTCTTCCTTAAAGCACCTTGCTTTATCAACCATTAATGCGAAGAAATCGCAACATTTCACATTTTCCACAATAACTTTTATAACAGCATCTGTACAAATTTTAATTATTTCATTTTGTATAGTAGCACTGCAATAATTTTTAGGTTTTTCAAAATTTAATTTAAAAGCACTATCGTATTTTGCAATATTTTCTGCGATTTCTAAAAAAAATCCTCTGTTTTTTGCATAAGCCTCTTAGTGGGAGTCCCTGGCGTACCAAGACCAAAATAACATCTATTTAAGTAATCACATTTTTCATCAATTTCCGTTGAATGGAGATATATAATATTTTCGTGTACGTTTTCCGAAAGTGAGCTTTTGTAAGAAATATATCATGGAAGACACTCAGTATGATGACTAGATTAACTATATTTTTCAAGAGACTCACCAAGTTTTTTCAACTTTTCAAAGCCAGAAATATCCAATTTTTTGATTTGGCACCTTAATTCACCCGTGCCGAAAAAAACAAAATGCTTTTTAAGCTTCTAGACTATATTCCAGCTATTCATATTTCTCATAATATTTAATAGAAAATGATCTTTGAACACCACTAATTACAACTTTATTAAAATTCGTTTTTGGCTGCTGTGGGCCAGTTTCTTTAGTTCCTAGGCCTTTGATACGTCTTTTTGTAAAATTATCTCTCGATGTCTCAGGGTTTCCTTCACCAGACGACTTTTTACTTCAAAATTTTCAGAACAGAAAATTTCTTTTTGTTGGAAAACGAACGAATGTCTTGAACTTTCTTCATCTTAAACTATTGAAATTTTTTTATTAATTTTTAAAAGAAACTTCAAACATGTATTTTGATTGAATTACATATGTATGTATATACATATGCAGTTATTTATTTCCTTCTACTTCGATTTACTCAATTTTGACACTTCAAATAGAGAAAGAACATATCTAAATAAGACTGAACCACGACTGTCAGATGTGACGATTTATCGTCATTTTGCCGATTTTTGGAGACAAAAATAGCAAAATGACAATTTCACGATTTTTTTCCTTAACCCTGCAAGTACCTTGCATGTAAGCTCTGTGTACGTATTATCAACGAAAATTTCGCACAAATGCCCGACTGACTGTCTTGTATCTTAAATGTTTACCTTTTAGTGCAGAGTTGTCCATAACATAAAAAAGTTTAATTTTAAGGGAACCAGATAGTATTGAACTTTATTCGTAATGTTTCAATGTTATTTATGTCTAAAAAAAATTCATTACTTGCTTGATTTATGAATATTTAAGAAAAAAAAAACAATAAATTTAGTTTTTCAATGTATTTCAAATTACACTGAATAATATATTTCTGCGCACATACAAACGCACACATGCATTTACATGAGTTGTGTGCGCTTGCTTTAAAAAATCTCACTTAAACACATAGTAGCTTACCATCTAAATCTTACACACACACCCAAACGTACAATATGCAAACTAACAAGCATACATGCATCAACAGTACTTATTTTCATTGTTTGTTCAAACAAGACGTCTTGGCGACATCGCTTGTCAACAGTCATATATACGTACATCAATACATCCATCGTGCTTCGTTTATAGTACGACAGCATTTATTATTGGCTTAGTATAATACATGCCCCGAGAATACATTTAAAAAACATGACGTATTTACATTTCAAGACTGCTTACGCAGGCCACTAGTCTCTACATTCTTTGGCATCAAGTGACTTTTCTGCAAAATAATCAAAAATTAAAATTTGTCTCAGGAATCTATTAAATTTTTTATAGAAATTATATTATTTATGTTTTCTATTACTTTCAAATATTATTTAATGACGATCATTAAAATCTTGGATAGTTTTTGTTAACTTTAAAGTACGCCAACAATAGTATGAAGCTGTTTTTCATAAAATTTGTTTCATATATAATTTTTTTAATGTCTATAAGTTATACATATAATATTCCTATTTGTATTTGCGAATATCTTTTCAAATATTCGTATTTAATAAATACATACAGATGTATGTGTAAAAACCTATTTTTCAACCCAAAAAACATGCAAATTGAATTATATACTTTTTCGTGAGCGTGCGTGATCGTGATAAGTTGTAAGCCACCCGTGCGTGATTAAAAATATTTTATTATTGAGCGTGCGTGATCGTGAAAATTTTCAAGATCATTCTTGCGTGAGTAAAATATATTTTTGCGTGAGCGTGCAGAAAACACTCACGTGTACATCTCTATTAAATATCCTGTTACTTAGCCAATTTAGTTTGAACTATGTTAAATGACCGTCGCACTGTGGACTAATGATCTGCACGAGTATGATTGAAACGCTGTTCAACACATTCTCAAATTTTAAAACAGTCTTCCTATTCTCATTTGTATAAGCCAAACGAGCAATGGAACTAAAAAAATGTGTGTTGCTGTTAGAGAATGGAAACATGAGAGAATGGAAACATGAGAGAATGGGGACATTAGAGTAATGATACAACATTAGGCCCCTTTCACATTAGGCAACTTTACTTGCGCAAGTATAATTTTCATTTTTATTTATTTTCTTTTGAACTTGCTTCTATGTCACATTCAGTTCATATGTTGAGCAAGTTTAATTTTCTTTCTCATATTTCTAATTATTTTTTAACTTTTTATTCACAAATAAAATTTTCTTAACACAAAATTAATTAATTAGACAACACACCGAAGAATAAATAAAAGACAATGTCAAAAACAAATCAATATCCCAAGTCAACAATGACAGGTGAAACAAAATGGTGGCAGAATTGCCAAGTTCAAGCAAGTCTGTACTCAAATCTCTGCAATTCTTTCCCCTTCAAACGACCTTTCCTCTCACACACACAAACAGAAGACTTGTGCAAGTAAAGTTGCCTAATGTGAAAGGGGTCTTACTCTAGTTGTCGTTTGTTTCGTTCAAAAAAAGCGAAACAAACGAAACACTCATTCTAACACATTTATTCTCATCTTTCCAAATTATTATGGAAACATTCGAATGTTTTGTTTTAAAAAGTGAAACAAAGGAAACATGCACATCTGTTAGGAAGTAATTGCGGTAGTTTGTGTGATTTTAATCTTGATAAAAATCTTAAATGAATATCATATTCTTAAAAATTTAAGAATATAATCTTAAAATTAAAATCAAGTTTGTGATTTTAATAATTCATTCTATAAATTAAGAATTAATACTTAAATTTGAGAAAGTCAGTCTCACTGAACAAATTTCAAGATTGAAATTTTAAAGTTTCTACAATCTAAATTCAAGATTTTTGATCTTAAAATTAGATCGTTAATTTTCTATTAGTGTTACGAATTGTGTTAAGTCAATTTTTTGATAAGCAACTTTTTCTAGGAAGAACTATATGTATGTATTTCTACTTTCTTAATTTATTTTTTATTTATATTTGTATACACATCTAATGAATTTATATCATGAATGAACAAGTTCATATAAAAACAGTATATTTTATACCCCTTTTTATACGAAGTTATTCATTCATCATGATATAAATTCATCACCTGCGGACACTCAATTATAATTATATATATTTTTTAGTATTTCTATATATTTTTTGTAACAATGCGAGGTGACAAGATAAGCAAACTGCAGCTATCTGCCAACCGAATGAAAAATATTTGTACCAATCGTAATGAAATTTTTGAGATATTACGACGTTTTTTAAATAAAATTGGAAGAATATAGTAGAGCAAAATAATAATTTTAATAGATGCTTAATTTGGATTTTAATTATTGCGTTACCTTATAATAACACTGTGATACACTAAAAAATATTCATGGCTTCTAATGTACCAATTCTATTTTTTTGGAGTCCATGGATAACAAAAATACCGTTTGTTTTGAGTTTTTGCGCCATGTCTAACATGATTTTGGTTAATATGATCTCAATTTAAGATTTTTATTAAGAACTAAATCTTGAATTCGATCTTAAGGTTAGGTTTTATTCAAGATTAAGATCACACAAACTACCGCATTTACTTCCAAACAGATGCGCATGTTTCCTTTGTTTCGCTTTTTAAAACAAAACATTCGAATGTTTCCATAATAATTTGGAATGATGAGAGTAAATGTGTGTTTCGTTCGCCATTCTCTCAAAGCCATGCATGTTTCGTTTGTTTCGCTTTTTTTGAACGAAAGAAACTACCTCTAGATTGATGTACTATTCTATTCGAACTCTCATGTTTCATTACTCTCATGTCTCCATTCTCTCATGTTTCAATATGTTATTCGATTCGTTTCGATTGCTTGCCTCCCAGCGAATAGAGTAAGTCTGTGTTCACACCAGAACATTCTTATTTTTAAGTTTGTTAGTTTATAGGAGAGAGGGGCGAGTAGTAAAGAAACGCGTACACTCTGTCCTGTACTGTCGATACGCTTTACTTTCTCATTCGTAATTTTCATCGAAAAAATTTTTTTTGACATTCTCTTTTATTTTCATTTCTTTATATTTTGTTATACACATCTTAGTTTTGTTCTGAAGTGATAAAGTGCCTTCTGATAAATTTTTTAAAATAAAGTTTATAAAATATATGCATACATATATAAAAATAAAATTTATAAATATCAAAAAGAAAAACATATTTCACAAAAAAAATATAAAAAATGGCTTTGAAGTGGAAGAGAGATGAAGTAGAAAAACTTATTTATGCCATCCAACAACACCCTTGCCTATTTAATATAAAATCGGCAGAATATTTAGATAGGACAAAAAAAGCGCAGGCTTTCAATGAAGTACTAAATTATATCAACACATTCATCCCCAATGTTAAATTAGAAGACATTAAACTAAAATGGAAGAATGTCCGATCGCAATATTCCCAAGAACTCCGAATGATGAATTATTCCAAAAAGTCTGGGTCTGGTGTGTCTGACATATATGTTCCCAAACTTTGGTGCTTCGACCAGCTTGAATTTTTAAAAAACAACACCAGAATTAGAATGAGCGGAGATAATGTGGAGGTAAATTACTATGTACATAGTACCTGCAATAGGTAATAATAAAACTAAACATTTTATTTTAGAAGAATGAGTTAGAAAACGAAGAAAATGTCCCAGAAATTTTAACAGCGGAGGAAAGTTATTCTGAAGAGCCACCCAAGAAAAAAACCAAGGTATTAAAATTGTACATTTAAAATAATGTATATATGTATGTAACAAGTCTTTCTTCAGCGTTTTACAGATATAAATTCACTAAGAAAAGATTTAAATAGCTTTAGAAGTGAAGTAACTGCAAGGAAAAAAGAAAAGAAATTTGCGTGGTTGGGTACTTTAGTAGCAAATGTTATGGAAGAAATCGAACCTGACGAGCAAGATGATGCAGCTTGGGAAGTGCAGTGCCTAATGCGCAGGCTTTCGAAAAAAAGGGTTAAAAGGGAAAGCTTGTCGACATCCTCCAGTAATTCTACAAAAAACATTTTAGAATTATCAATGGATGGAGTGTTTGATGAAGACGATTTCATATAGCCATTCAATTACTATTAAGAAAGAAATTTTTGAAAACTGAATAATTAAAAGAATTACAACTACTATCTCTTTTACAGATTTATGTGATCTCCAGTGCAACATAAACAAAAGTACAAATAGAATTAGTATGTATAATAATATGTGATTTGTTTATTTATGTAAAACATAAAAAGACTGCCTTTTCCTTTAATATTTACAAGAAAATGAATATTTGATATATCATTTAATTTCATTGAATTTTAATTTACTTTTTTTAATAAAAACAAAGTTAAAAGAAATTTAAAGAATATTTTGCTTTATTTCGTTTTAACAATAGAAATGTAGGGTTCACATCCAGTCCAGTTTCCCTTCGTTGTTAAAATATGACATAAATTGTTGCCGGATAGCTTCTGCCTCGCCCTTTCGCGGATTATAAGGATTTTCACCTTTTCTTTCTTGAGGTATGGGATGCTGTGTGGTACTTATATATGACTCATCTGTTTGCATCAAAAAGTTGTGCAGCGCGATACAGGCAAAAGTAATTTTTTCAACTGTTTCCACTTTGAGGTCAATGTGGGTTAAAAAATACGAAACCGATTGGCCAGTATCCCAAAAGCGTGCTCAACAACGTTACGGGCTCGAGAAATTCTTGCATTAAACATTTGCTTTTCTGGGGAATTGGTTTGATATGGGTATGGCTTCATTAAATATATTTGCATAGGAAATGCATCATCTCCAATAATTACATGTGGAAGACATCTTCCATTACCAACAGCTGCACTTGGAGGTATTTCTTTGCCTTCTTCTAGAATTTTCCTTAGCTTACTTTGCAAAAATACCCCAGCATCATTATTACGGCCATTGCAACCAATATCAACATAAACAAATTTGCAATTGGCATCTACTAGGGCTAATAAGATGATACTATTTGTGCCCTTGTAGTTATGGTAAAATGCACCGTCACTTCGCCGTGATCTGAAGTTTATATGCTTCCCATCTATAGCCCCTATGCAGTTAGGAAATTGCCATTTTAAAGCAAATTCCTTGGCAATAGACTCCCACTGCAAGTGGTTGCTGGGGAACTATTAAAAAAAAACTGTATAGAAACAATTAAAGTAAGCGAAATCGTTCTTACCTTTACATATTTTGATTTTAATTTATTCCAAATTGCTTCCGTGACCTCAGGTATAATTCCAGAAATAGATGCCTTTGAAATTCGGGTTTGGTAGTCTAGGCTTTGGTATGTTTCTCCTGCAGTATTAAATGAAATCGCAAATAAAAAGTATTCTTTCTGCAAATGATATAATCAATATTTTACTAACTTACCGGTGGCCAGAAAACGAAGGGTTAATGCTAGCTTTTCAGCAGCTGATATTGATTCCCTCATTACAGTATTGGAACGCTCTATATCCCCCTGAATTAAATCTAGCAGAGTTTGGAACTGCCATTTCGTCATTCGTAGGTAGTTCTTATACGAAGACTCGTCATTTAGGAGTAACTCATTTGTCAGAAAAGCAAACGATCCGCGTTCCTTTTTCGCTTTTCTCCAAGGTTTAACCCATTTTCTTTTACGTCCTTTGGTTGGAAGATATGTGGCTTTCTCGCATAAATCAAGCACTCCTAATATATTCATTAATCACAGACATTTTAGGTATTTACATACAACAAACACTAGTAATATAGAACTTACCAATGAGAATGTCCTCCTTTTCACTGTCGTCCGAGTCTAATTCTACAGCTTCTCCAATACAATCAACAATATCTTTAATTAATAAATATTTTGCTTCATCCATTTCAAATTTTATAAAATATAACATAAAATGTAACCAAAATTTAAATAAAAACACTTGAATTTTAATTTTTTACTTAAAGAATTTACATCAAAAAAAGAAATGTCAAAAACACACACAAGTATACACACAAATATATAAAAAATATATGTGTCATAAATAAGAATCGTATCGTGTGAACGCCGAAGATAGTTCAAAGAGGAATAATCCAAAATCTTAAAAATAAGAATGTTCTGGTGTGAACACAGACTAAATATTCTCAATTAGAGTTCTGTTTTCGCTTCATTCTCAATAGACAGAAAATCAAAACAAAAAATTCATACAGCTGTTTACTGTGGACCATTTTACGAGCAGGCGTCATTTTTTAATGGTCACTGATTGTAAAATGTTAAAGTTCATTCGAAAGTAGACACTAGTGTACCTCGGGAGCCAAAAAATTATTACAAATCTCCATCTTCTATTTTCTAAATTTGGTAATGACTTCTTGGGTGCCAATAGGATTGGACTATTGTATTCGGAGTGTGAAGGTTCGACTATTTTGTCGTCTATTAACTTTTTTACTTGTTTATGAATTTCTTCTTTGTGTGTGTGGAATTCTATAATTTTTAACTTTATATGGTTAATATATATGTATATATATTTTCACAATATATGGTTAAAAGATAACAGGGACTTTAACGGCAAGTTTTGTATGAAGAACTGTCAGTTAAAGTTCACGTTAACTCTTAACCACACATTGTGAAAAGGGACGTTAATCTCAACTTTTGTTCATAGAAATTGTTAGTGGTTATTGTTTCTGTTTCTAAACCGATTTGAAACTTGATTTGGGATTAATAATTCATTATATTCTGATGTTAGTTTTACTTGATGTATGACTTCGTATCTTGGAGGTAAGATTATTTCATCACCATTATTTGTGATTAGTATTTCTATTTGTATTGTGATATTGAAAGTGCGTAGTAAAAGTTAATCACAGTCATTATGGAAATCTTGAATACAATTATATTTTTTTATAAAGTCCATGATGATAATTCCGTCGCATGGTATTGGAAAATCGTTTTCTACTAGTTGAAAATTATGTGGTATAAGAAAATTTTTGTTTTAAATCAAAAAATATGCTTCCAATGGAATGTATTTCACCCTGTCCTATTCCTCTTAATGTTGTTATCTTTTTAGTATTTATTTCATTTGAATGAAAATGTGAAATTTTTATGAATGAAATGTCTGCTCCAGTATCAATTAGTAGTGTTATTGGTGTTTTAATTTTGTTTATTTGTAATTGAACGCAGAAACATAAGTTGTGATTTATGGCTCGAGTTAACTAGCAACGCAACTGAAACTAAAGTTGTTATTATGTATGGCAACTTCCTACAGTTGCCAAAAAGTTATCGAAAATAAAAGTGCTTAAAACAATACTTATCTTAAAAATTATTAATTGAGTGGAATTAATTGCTGATGAAGAGAAGGAAATGCAACATGTTAAATCTATTAGACGGCCTAAAATAGGTTTTAACAATCTCTTTTTTAACATTAAAACATATTTTCTTTAAATATGCAAAGAAGAAACTCAAAAATAAAAATAATATAGCACTTAATTTTTAATTTTTTCTCTTTTTACTATGCAGCAACTACAAATTTGTGGTTGCCAATATGGCAACTGAAATTACCAGCTTTTAGTTGCCAGTTGCCATCCGTAATACCATTTCGGCAACTAGCAACCCAACTATAGCTCGGTTGCTATCCATAATCGAGCCATTAAATTGTAGATATGTTTATTTATTAGATTTCTCTTAGGGGAACATCTAGGTTTTCCGAATAATTTTTTTTGATTCTGTTGCTCTGACGTGACGTCCATTTCTATTGTTATTGTTTGGTTTCTGACTGTTGTTAGTGTTGCTATTATTTTTGTTGTTATAGCTCTTATAGTTGTTGTTACTATTATTGTTGCTAATATTCCTTGGGAAGTTGCTGCTTCCACGGAATCTTGTGTAATTACTTCGGAAGTTATTATTCCGAGTGTTTTGTCGTTGCCTGTAGTATAGTAGAGAATTTTGTTGTCCATTTGCTTCTGTACAACTGTTGACAAATTTACTAATGGCATCATTCATGGTATTCAATTGTCCTGCTTCCATAATAAGTTTTACTTCATCTATGGAGCAGTTGTTGGTGATAGCTTTTACTGCCACTCGTGTGAATTATTTAGTTGCTAATTCACATGGTATCCCGTCTGAAATGTAAGAATTTTATAGGGAGTTTGCTAGATTCTCAATTTCTGCACAATAGGTATTTGCTGTTTTATTATTCTGTTTTATATTTTGTATTTTTGCCGTTATTACTTCTACCGATTCACCCTTTACTGTATTTTGTAACTTATTTATAATTTCTGAGATGGTTGACTCATTGTTTATTAGATTTCTTGCGTTTCCTTTGAGTTTTGTTTTAATTAACGAAACTGCAGTTGTTTCATGTAAACCGTTAATAGATTTATCCATTGATAGTGAGTCTAAAAAGGAGCGCAGTTTTTCACATATGTCATCGAAGTCTGTAATTAACTTCGAAGCTGTACTGAGAAATTATACGACTGTTTGGTTCATTTCGTAACAGTTTTCGTCATCTTTAGGGTGAAAAATTATTTTTATATTAGTTTGTTCATGTATTGTTTCTGGCAATTCGATTTGTACATATGTATATGTCCTTTTTGGCTGCTGGTGTTAGTATTTAGTTCCTAATATCTTGTGTGCAGATGTTAGTCGATCATAATTAGTATTTAGGATCACTCTTGTTCTTTCCCAGAAATCTAAAAGAATTTTAAAATGTGTATTTAAGGTGTCGTCTTATATTGGTCTGTCTATACAGAGACATTTACATATATGATTTTTCAAATTCTGTTTTAATTCTTCTACATTTTCTGAGGATAGCTTGCCAATCCATTCAGACTTAAACTTTATCTAAATCACTGATGTCAGTTTCTTGGCACAATTGTGCAAAATAACGCGAGGAACACAACTGGGACAAACCACGAATTTTGGGGTGCGAACTTTCGTCATAAAAAAATAAAACAAATTTTTTGCATATGAAAATGAACACAACAACGCCATACAACGACATTCGTCGTCCGTGACGAACTCTGAGAAAGATTTATTTCTATTTTGTACGCCGACCAGCGTTGTCAACTTTGTGCGATTCGCACCATTTTGGTTGTTTTCTGAAATTTTTTGGGCGAAAAATTCCTTAGTTGGTGCGTGGTGCACTTTTTTTTTTAAATTTTGGTGCGTTTTTAAATTTTTGGTGGCACCAACGCAAATTTAACACGACAGTGGGTTAAATCGGGAAAATTCTTGTTGTGAAACTTACCAATTTCCTGATAGTGTTAATTACCATATTAATAGTAATGATGATTACAAAACATCACAATTTGAAATGAAATCCGTTTTATGACCCGATGATAATAAATTATTATTATTATAAATAATGATGAAAATATTAGCTTTATTAATTTGGAACAATTAATTTTTGATCTCTTTTTAAAAAGTTTTAAGCAGAATTTATAAAATTAATGTACATGTATGTATAATTTTGCATCTGTATGTGCCCTTAATTATGAAACTTGTATAAGTCATATATTTCTTTGTTCGAGATATTCATATGAACAAAACCAAAAATATTTTTTTTATTATACGACAGTTTAGTTTAGAATTGTACTAGCCTCGATTAACATAAATTTATTTTTTTTAAGATGTATTTAATATTTGGAATAAAAAATGTGTATGACTCAGACCAGTTTCATAAATAAGGACACATATGTATGTATACATTGTATATACCTACATAAGTACTCTGTATGTACGATTTTTTTAGTTTATTTTTGTTGAGTTTTTTTAATTATGTACATACATGCTCGTATATCGAGCCATAACTGTCAGAAAAGCTTAACCGACACATTTTTTGGACCTCGTATTTTTGACGAAAACCGATTATTTGAAATTTATGTCGCTTAAGCTTGTTTTTGGTGGTTAGGGCATGAAATTGTAAAAGGCTGTTTGTTTTAAAATATTAAACCTCTGATAAAAAATTTTAAAAATATTTGAATAAAATGATAAATACTGAACTTTTGTTCGTTTTGAATCCTTACTATTAATCGTTGATCTCTTTAAAAAGTTCGTACAGAATTTATGAAATTAAAAAAAAATTACCTATGTAGTACAAACAAATTTACTTAGTTTTATTATTAAATTTTTAAAACAAAAAATATATACTTTTTATGAAAAATTAATTCAATAAACATTTTAAAATAAAAAAAAAAGAAAATCTAAGCTTGGTGCATTTTTTAGTAAATGACGCGCTTTTTTCTCCATTTTGGTGCGTTTTGAAATTTCATAGTTGACAACGCTAACGCCGACGAACGACGAAAAAACAAAATTGAGAGAAAATTCTCTCTGTCTCTCTCTGTTTTTGTACACATAACAACCAGTGATGGTATTTTGGTGCGTTTCGGGTATTTTTTGGTGCTTTTTGCCTCTTCATAAACGCGAATTTTTGGTTAATACCCTTTTTTAAAAAGCGGGTATTTACAGTGCTTTTTAACAATTTCTCACAGTGCTTTTGGTGCTTTTTTGTAAAATAAAAATATTTTTAATTTACAAACCTAATGCACTTTTAAGAGCTAATAGCAGCATCTTTTTACTGATCCTTCTTAAATTATTGTTAATGACAATAACGGAAACTATGTTAAAAACAATTTAGAAAACGTTTCATAATTGGGATTAAAAAATTAAAATACTTCTTGCAAAATAGAAATCGGAAGTACCACATAATTCTCTGCATAATAATTTATTGATAGTAGATCAATTGACAGCATGAGATTGTCAGTTGTTTTAGACAACGGGTAGCCAAGTCCCAATTTTTTGGTATTGTATTGACGTGCTGTCAATGTTGGCAACTGGAATAAGTGTGAATATCGCAAAAACAAAAACTTTTAAGTTACTTAAGGAAAAAAGTGATGCTTTTAATGCTTTTGTATGCTTAAAATATTTTTCAGTAACATACATACATACATATGTATCTTAATCTAAGCCTAAGCTTCACCTACCAAATTACTAACACCGATCATATAACTACTAACATTTTGAGAAATTAATAAGGGTTTTCATGAGAACTTTTAAAATTGTCATTTGTGCAATTGGGGAAATATGTTTCATTAAGCCCCTTTGATTTTTTTGAATGAAATGTCAAAAAAAAATTAATTTAATAAAAATAACACAAGAAAATTTCAAGCAGTTTTTAATTTCATATATTTCATGTATGTATTAAATATTTTGAGGCAAAAACTTGAGATTATATTATGATGTTTACACTCCAAACTCTCCTTTTTTAAGTGGCTTAATGTATTAAAATTAAAAAAAAAAATTTTGTGCTTCTTTACCCTCTTTTTCTTATTTTTTTGCTCTTTTTACCCTTTTCGTAACAGCTCATTGTGCGTTTGCTCTTCGTAGAGATACCAACACTGATAACAACCAACTTTGTGAAATATGTGAGAGGAATGCGTTTGAAAATTAACACAACACCGCCGTACAACGAAATTCGTCGTGCGCGACGAACTTTGAGATAGATTTATTTCTATTTTGTACGCCGACGACCGACGAAAAAACAAAATTTAGAGAAAATTCTCTTCATCTTCATGCCGTTTCCACAATTGAAAAGAGCTGAAGCGAAAAATTTCGAGTTAGAAGCAATCAAAAAGAGCTAAATCTAGCTCTAAAATAGCTAAGTTGGCATCGCTGCACACATGATACAATTACACTAGGTACATGCAGAACTACAACAAAATTACAACACCAAAAAACACATGTATTTTGTTGGTATAAACAAACCCCAAATTGTCGGAAACAACTGTCTTTTGTTTATAAAAATAACAATTACAGGGTAACTAAAGTAGAATTGCAGACGCGGCATTCCTGCATGATTATAGTTATTCAGTGTTGCCAATATGGGTGTAGTTAGACAGTGTGTAATTTCTACTCACATGTGTAGGCGATGTAATTAAATTCTTGTATAATAAGTGTGTAATTCTACTTTGGGTTCTATTTTTATTAATTATTGTTTTAATTTTAACCTACACAAAAGATGTGTAGTGTAATTTTCTTCAATGTGTAATTGGAGACACAGCCATGTGTAAATTCATTGGCAACACTGTAATCATTTTATTTACACACATACATTAACATTTTTGCAGCTTGTAAACAAAGTTTGACAACTAGGAGCAATGTATACAGTGACAGGCTGGGCTTGTGCATGTACCTAGTATAATTGTATCATGGCTGCACACAACAACCAACTTTATCAAATATGAGAGAAGAGTTCGGTGAGTAAATTCGTCGTTATTGTGCTTCACACGACGAATTTACGCAGCGAATGCTTATCGACGAATTCGTCATTCGTCCCAGTTGTGTTCCTAGCATAAAATCACACACATTATTATTCCCTTTAATTTAGTCGTCAATGACACAGCACATGATTGACTGATACAGAGAAAGAAAATAAGTGGTATGCGAAAAATATTTTATGATCAGTAATGCTTTTCGCGAGATTCAATGTGTTCTATGTTACAAAAATTTTAAGGAAAGAAATGAATATGTATTAAAGACATTTGGATTTTTTTTTGCAGCAGCTTCACTAAACTGCATTTAATATCAGAACTTAAAAGACCAATAAGTCGAGAAATATGGGTCAAAGCCAATTTTTTCTTCTTCATTTTCAAGTTTCTATCAGATAAGCTATTTAAAAGTTTATGTTTGGAAATTCTTCACAGTTTCCTATGAAAAGTTCACAGCCCCGTAACTCGTAAAACATGGATCGCCCCAAATTTTTTATATAAATTTAATTCCTTATTTTTTAATTTTCTATCACATAGGCTCCTTTTTATTTGTTTTGAGCAACTTTACTAATCTGCATTTCTTCCATACACATATTTTTTCTGTGTACTTTAGAGACAAATGAAACAACTTTTTACACACATACAACTATAGTTTTATTTTTGACATCACTGATCTAAATCATTTGCCCTACTAATGTACCGCTTTTTGAGCGAGCTTTTATGTGCTAAGTAAATTTTAAATAGTAGATCAAGAGCTGTTATTATTATCAAGATTATTATAAGTAGCCATATGGAGTTAATTTCTTCCTTGTGGACAATAATTTCTACGTTCTTGACATCTTGGGATGATTTACTTTAGATTCTTTTGCCCCCATTTTATGGTCCCAAAAAAATTTACCAATCTATATATTTTCTCATTAACAACACTGTTTTTACTTCCACTTTTCGTGTGTTAATTATATCATCCCTTGTAGGGGTTCCGTCTATTCCAAAATCCTTCCAAAGTTCAGTTTAAAATCTTATAGCTCCTTCAATTTCCTCTTCATCCTATTCCATTGGGTTTTTTGGCCTAGTCTTATTTTTCTTATTACTTCTATTCCTTGCGACAACCGAAAATTTCGAACCATAAAGGCCATTAACAAGTTATTTTTAACAAAGAGTATTTGTTAATATGTACATATGCATTTATTTTGTAGAATTCTAAACGAAAATAATACAAGAAATTCTTATATAAAGATGTACATACATATGTATTTGTTTTTTGTTTGAAATGGATACAAAATTTTTGCATAGAAAGCGTCAAATTGGTAAAAGACTTGTCTACTTAGGTGCAAGTTTTAGTAATAACAACGATGTCAGCTTAGAAATTGATAATAAGACTGGCTCATCTACCCGTCTTACTATATGGTATGGATATCAAATTTATACGATGATACATTGTTCGCAGTATGGCCCTCTACGCGTTGATGATGGCCCCCGAATTAGAATTAATGACGAGCTGTACGGGCTTTATGCTAGAGTTGGGAATAGTTGTTCCTTTTGCCTATTGTTCCTTTTTTTCACAATAACTTAAACAACTAGTTCGTTCTTTTAGAGCAGTTGTTCTTTTGATCAGTCGTTCAGTGAACAACTGAACATAGATTGATTGTACAGTCATCAAATCCCTTGTAAAGTTTTCTTCGTGTGTTATTATTCTAAAGTAATTTCACTTTATACTTAGTGACCTTATTCGTTGAGTAGTTTCTTCTAAATTGTTAAAATATAATTAAATATATTTGATTGAAAATTTTTAAAGTTTGTAATCATTTGAAAACAAATTTTATTAACTTTTTTTAATATTGATTCATATTCAAGTTAAAAAATTCTTTCTTCTAATTTAGTAAAACTTTTTCTTGTTCATACGTATTTTCATTTGTACTTTGTGGTCTCATTCATTGTACTGTGTGTTTTTAAAATTAAAATTTTTGAACAAACATTTTTAAAATGAAATCCGTAATTACTTTTTCACAATCTGTTTTTTAATTCAACACTACAAGTTATTTCTTTTAAATTTGTAAAACGCACTTGTATATTCCACTAAGGGGGTATGCCAAACGGTAGAAAAGTACTATGGTAAAAAAATTTAGTTTTTCTGCTGTGCCAATTGATATGTTTTTTGACAATGTAAAATTTTGACAAATTCGCTTTAGGTATAGGAGGAAGCTGATGAAAAAATTGTTGCACCGGCGAAGCAAAAAATTTTACCACAAGCCGCCGGCTACCTATAATTTTGTAAAAAAAGATTTTTATATAAAACAATATTCTTGCAACAGAAAATTATATAACATTACAAATATGATGCAACATTTTTTGCAAATTAAAATAAACAATGCATTTTTCACAGTCTACCTATATTTAAGGGACGTAAAAATTTATGTACTGGGTGACGGCTCGATGCGATGGCGGTGATTTTACGTTTTATGATACCATGCTTCTTATTTGCTGCTTGTCAAAAGTTTACGTTTTGTCAAAAATTCTACTAGCCCCTGGCGAAAGTGCAATTTTACTCACCTCAGAAGTGTCAAAAACTTACACTAGTATTTTGCTACCGCTTGGCACATGCCTTTAGTGTAAATTTTCTGTTATTTGTTTTGATTATTTTGTTCAAAAGTTAATAGGCATACTACATTTGTCTCTTGTTAACGGTATACCCAGTAAAAAAAATGGAAGTCATTCTAGTGGCAGTACATTTTCATTGCTTCCAAAAAATCGATATTTTTAATTTGCTGAAAGTGAGCAAAAAACCATGTAGAAGCTTATTTTAGTCATACAAAACCTTGTAACTCCTCCATAGTGTTAGAAAATACTCACCAGAATTAAAAAAAAATAATTTTTTTAAAGAAATTTATGAACTAATTTTAGCCTAAAATTTAAAAGTTATTTGCTTAAACTTACATGAAAACACTGTTTTTGGCTTAAATTCGTAGAAAAAGAAACGAATTATTAAAATAGGTAACTATTTACCTTATTTTAGTAGATGAAAATATTATCATAGAACACAAAAAAGGGAATTTTTCTTAATATCGCTTCCAATTCAGTGACCAGGCATCGAAAAAGAGAACTTCTTGCAATGACAACCCTATGTAAAAATCATTAGATCCGATCGAAATTTTCACTACTTCCGCATCGCAAACTCTACATTTTCATGACTTTTTTGGAGTATCTTTTTTTACTGGGATACAAATCAGAAACTATAATTTCTTAATTAAAATGTTTTAGTTGTGTATTGGCCAGGAACACAGAATAATATAAACAACACGAACTAAAGACCAAAAACGAAGAAACAAAAACAAATGAAAGAACAAGAAAGACCAAAAGAAGAAAAAGTATAGAATAGTTCAATTGATTTAGTTCGTTCTTTAACAGCACAACTCTACTTTGTGCCAATGAGGTAGTTTACACGAGAAAAATTTTTAAGCCGCACAATTTTTGTTCTTTTCTAAATTACACGAGACTAATTAATCTGACATAAAATGTATACGTATACACAGCTTTGTGTATGTTAGGGCAAATAAATCAGTCAATGATTATACATATGTATTTTATTTTTAAATCTGATTTAAACACAAAATTTTGTTTTTCACCATAAAATTAAATGAATCCTAAACATTGTGCATTAAGCGTTGTTTAAGTTTAACAAACATACCATATGTTTTGTGCATGTGTGTGTTTTTTGAATGCATGTGCATAAACATCATGAGGTCATATTAAAAATAATTTCGTTTAATTTTCGGAAATATACAACAAATGTAACACATATTTTCATTTCATGAAATATATACATACATAAATAGAAAAATGCATTCCGATGCTCTTTTTGTACCATAAAATGTGTTTTTTGCTATTTAATTTTTCTGCAATTTGATAAATCAACTTTCTTATTTATATAAAACAGCTGTTCTTTGGAATGCTTTCAATAATATTTGGAAAGGTTTTTGTGAAAATTAACTCAAACTATGTTTAAACATAAACGCTCTTATGCAAAAAAAGATTGTTAAGGTTAAAGCATGCATTAAAACCAGTTTTGCCATATAAAATTCGTTTGTTAAACCAACTTTAAGTTTACCAATTGTTTTTGCATAATGGGGGTCAGTGATTTATTAGCTATGAGTGTTTTATATATTCATTTGAAGTTTGGTTTTCGTTATAAACGTATCGGAACATACTTGAAGGAAGAATGGTAATAAATGAGCAATTGTTTATTATTGGCAATATATGTATACTAAAAAATTAAAATGAAAAAATTGTTTTCATTATCTTTTATGAATTAATGCGAAAATGTATTCATATTTCTTAATAGTTACATTTTCCAGAAGTAATTTTGTAACTTTTTTTAAAAGAATTAAATAAAATCTCGTTAATTTTATTTTCATACAGCCTTATTTATAAAACTTATTAAGGCTTTAAAAATTTTTTTAAAACAAATTAACCCCCTTCTTCTTTTAAATTCATGTTTCCACGATAATGGCACAGAAGATATACAGAGATGTCACGAGACGGAAGATAATTTGTGTTTTCGGAGGTTCCGCTCACTCTGTCAATGCGCATTCTTTAAACCTTCTTTCGTGGTGACATTTTTTAGCTTAATTTCATTTCATAAATGGTAAAAATTTATATTTTTAAATGAAAATGCTTCCAATGAGATATGCAATCATTTTAAAACATTTTTTCATAGCTTTTTTAATAGTAATAAGCTATTTGGCATTTTGTTTTTTGATTCAATACAACAAATTCTTTCATTTAATTTTGTAAAATTGTGTACTTCGTTTACTCGTTCAAACGTGTAATTTTTGTAAACTAAAATTGTTCAATGAAAATGCTTACATTTAAATCAGTAATCATTTGCAAACAAATTTTAATCACTTTTTAATACCATTAATCTATTTCACATTCTATTTTTTTAATTCAATTCAACGAATTCTTTAATTTAATTTTGTAAATGTGTATGTATTGTTGCGTAAAAAGATTCCTACAGGGATAATGCAAAGAACTATCTAGAAGTATTTAAATAAAGCAATAAACGTACACACATATTCGCGTGCAAACAATGTAGCAGACAACTAAATAAGCATGCGTAACACGTAAACAAGCAAAAGCAACAACAACAAGTAAGAGTGCTATATTCGGCTGTGCCGAATTTTATATACCCTTTACCAAAGTGCGTTTATGTAGTACAGAGATACATACATAAGCACAGAGATATGTAGGTACATATTAATTTTGTGAAAAAATTCATACATTTTTCTCTAGTGCAATTTTTAGGTTTTTGGCATTATGTTTGATTTGATGCTTTTTAAATTTTGGCGATTTAATTTATTTTGCTGATTTTTTTAGTTTTGTCGATTTTTTTTCATATAGGCAATTTTTTTTGGTTTTGGCGATTTTTTCGGTTTTTGGCGTTTTTTTAATATATGGCGATTTTTCGGTTTGGCGATTTTTTGGATTTTGACGATTTTTTTTCACTTAGGCGATTTTTTTATTTTTTATATATACAATTTTTTTTTGTGGCAATTTTTTTAGTTTTGACACTTTTCTCTCGTTTTGGCGACTTTTTTCGGTTTTTGGCGTTTTTTTATTTTTGGCGACTTTTTTTCCTTCTGGCAATTATTTTGATTTTGAAATTTTTTTTTTTTCATTTAGGCGATTTTTATATTTTTTTGGCGATTTTTTTCATATAGTAATTTTTTTTGTTTTAGCGATTTTTTCGGTTTTTGGCGTTTGTATTTCTTTTTGAACATTTTTTTAGTTTTGACACTTTTTTCTCGTTTTGGCGATTTTTTTCGGTTTTTGGCGTTATTTTAATTTTGGCGATTTCTTTTCGTTTTTGCGAATTTTTTAATTTTTGGCGATTTTTTTTAAGTTTTGGCGATTTTTTAATTTTTGGCAATTTTTTTAATTTTTGGCGATTTTTTTAATTTTTGGCGACTTTTTTTTCATATAGGCAATTTTTTTTTGTTTTGGGGTTTTTTTCGGTTTTTGGCGTTTTTTTTAATTTTGGCGATTTATTTTCGTTTTGGCGATTTCTTTGATTTTGGCGATTTCTTTCTCATTTAGGCGACTTTTTTTTAGTTTTTGGCGACTTTTGTTCATATAAGAATTTTATTTTTGTTTTGGCAATTTTTGCGAAGTTTTGTCATTGTGGGAATTTTTTTTTTGTTTTGACACTTTTTTCTCGTTTTGGCGATTTTTTTCGGTTTTTGGCGTTTTTTTTTAATTTTAGCGTTTTTTTTTTCATTTTAGCGATTTTTTTGATTTTGCCGATTTTTTTCATATAAGCGATTTTTTTAATTTTTGGCGATTTTTTTAATTTTTGGCGATTTTTTTTCATATAGGCAATTTTTTTTTGTTTTGGCGATTTTTTCGGTGTTTGGCGATTTTTTTTTAATTTGGCGATTTATTTTCGTTTTGGCGATTTTTTTTATTTTAGCGATTTTTTTCATTTAGGCGATTTTTTTTTTAATTTTTGGCGATTTTTATTCATATAAGCATTTTTTTTTGTTTTGGCGATTTTTGCGGTTTTTGGCGTTTTTTGTCATTGTGGAAATTTGTTTTTAGTTTTGACGCGTTTTTCTCGTTTTGGCAATTTTTTTCGGTTTTTGGCGTTTTTTTAATATTAGCGTTTTTTTTTCATTTTGGATTTTTTAAAATTTTTGGCGATTTTATAATTTTCGGATTTTTTAGTTTGACCGTTTTTGAAAATTTCAAGAGTTTAACTCTTACGGTTTCCAAGATATAGCAATTTGTCAAAATTACATAGTCAAAATTTCATTAACTGATGGACCACCCTTTAATTTAATTTTTTTTAATTTTAGTGTTAATTGTTGTAGCCTATATAAAGATACAATAATTTTACATATGTACATACAATTGTATGTATATTACATGGGATTTTAAAAGTTTTCGTCGCTCATTTTGGAACACCCTTTAATTTTTAGCTTTTATATATTTGTTGTTGTAGCGACCAAACTTCTACATACACTGTCCAAATTTCAGACCCGTAGCTCTTACCGTTCCTGAGAAAATAGCCTTCTTCCTAAAACATGAAATATGTTTAATTATTAGAAAAAAAGTTAAAGTTGTCCAACCCTGGAAACGTTTTTTTAATTTTTTAAATTATTATTTTTTTTTAATTATAAATACCAATTTTATTCATACCGAAGTATAAAATAAGTTAATTTAATAAAAAAGTAATAAAAACTTGTTTTCGGTAGGTATTTTCTATGGGAAAATTGAGTTTGAGTTTTCCAGCTCTGAAACGGTCTGCCCGATTTTGCTAATTTTCAATAGCAAAATTTTTCGGAAAATTTCTGACACACCAGTCCAAGAACGAAGTCTCTAGCTCTTCTGGGAGCTTGGGAAAACCGATTTCACGTACAGACAGACGGACAGACGGACATCGCTTGTTCGTCTTCCCTATGCATAAGCATCCAGAATATATATACTTTATGTGTCCTTTATTAATATTGTAGAAATTACAAACGGAATGACAAACCTATATATACCCTTTTACCATTTTTTGGTAAAGGGTATAAAAAGCGTCTGCTTATTAAGAAGCTTCGCATATTTACACACATTCATACATGCCAATTCAAACGAAAGGCAAAAGGTAAACAACCACCACGCATTGCTTAGTTAATGATGTACACATGTATGTATATACACATGCATGTACATAGTTACCACATGAACTTAATTGGGCACTAAGTAAACAACATTTAAGATGATAATGATCGTCTGGACTATGCTTGCAACTTCTATTGGTATTGGTGCACAGTATAAAAAGCGCGACGCAACCAATGGCAAGTCAGTCGTGAATAAGCCAGTTGCGAAGTTCAGTTGTGTTGTGAACGAACAAGTCAGTTAGTACAACTTGGAATTTAGTAGAGTGAACATCGCTGAAGCACAGTGGATACAGAGGTCTACTTTGTGGTTGAAGGTAGAAGACATCGTGCCGTGGATAATAACGTTAAGAAGTAAATAAGAAACGACAAGTTGTAATTTGTTTAGCCAAGAATAAAAGCAAGTTCAGTTGCAAATAAGAAAATCGTGTTGTTATTTATTTTTATTTTTGAACAATCAAAAGAACTCACACGTTTAATAAAATTTAAACGTAACAGTATATATGTACACGTGTTCGTTTCACAAAATACAGATTTTCTCTTAATAACAAATATACTACAGTTGTCCCTTTCTCGCAGTTCCTGCGCCACAAATGATTTTAGCTTTTTTCATACGTCAGTTATTACAACTCTGGTCTACTGACGATGGCCAACTAATGACTAAATACGCTCTCTAAAATAAAAAAACACCGAACCTGTGGTTTCGCAAGTGTGTTTGTATTGGGTTTGTGCTGCTAATGCGGGGTAGAAGCTGGTTGAAAAATTATGCCAACCAAAAAACCACTCTCTTCACCGAATTTTCTAACAAACTTGCAACGTTGTGCCAGCATAATTAATCCCGTGTAAACTACCTCAATGTTTACAAGTTTAAAAAAATATGAAAGGCAAGGCAAGGTATGAACTCCATTGCGTTTTTTGGTTGAAGAATTTGTTTAAAATACAATTAAATAATTTAAAAGAATTGGCATTTTCCGTTTGTTGTCTATACACACAGTTTTCGTTCGGTAACTTCTCTACGATTAGGCTCACATGACCAAATTTTACTAAGGTGTATCTAAAATGAATTTAAATTTAAAATTAATATAATTTATAAAGAAAATAATAACTTATGTACTATGTACTTGTTTCAGATTCCCAATGCCGAAATAGGTATAATTCGAAAACGTAAGTCAGCATTTTAAAGCTAAGCAACAATGAAACAATATCAAAAAAAGTGATACTGAAAAATTTTTAAATGTTCGCTAAAAACATTAGTTCGAATACCTCATTTAATGTGGCAGGCTGTACGAGTACTTTAACTACCTAGCGATTCCCGGGATTTGTAAATTTCAATCCTGGGATATCTTTTTCGGGATTTCATTAAAATTTGTATATAAAAAACCATTTATAAATTAAAATTTTCGTTGATTTTATGGTATTTTTAAAAATATTTAAAAGCCCCATATAATATTATACGTGCAGCTTTCACAATTTAATGACATTTCGTGACATATTTCTTATAAATTAACAACAAGAGCATAATAAATTAACTACTTTTTCAGGGTTATTTTCATCAAAAGTGCCACAATATACAACTAAGAATTATTTTGAAAACAAAAAGAAGCATATGAGATTTGGAGAGGAAATAACATTTGGAAAACTGATAAGTTTGGCAAATTTATTCCTTCTTAATCTATATTATGAGAGCAATTGTGAATAAAATTCCACGAGAAATTTTTCCCGGGGAATAATTTTAAACAGTAGCAAATAATATGGAAATCAACTCCTCAACGCTATAAAAAAATCGCAATTACCTACTTGTCGGTAACAATTGCGTACTATTGAGAGCTCCTTAGTCGGAATTTACACTATGCAAGTCTTATTGCTAAGCTGATTAGCTGATAAGCTGATTGATTTGTAGAAGAGAGAGACGAGGGGAACATTAACGTTTCTTTTCCCCTCGTCTCTCTCCTAACAAACTAATCAGCTTAGCAGCAAGACTTGCATAGTGTAAATTAGGACTTAAAATTGAAGTAGAATACAATACAAAGCAAGTTCAAAATTTGTTTGTCGGGTTGACGTAAACGTAAGAAATATTTACCGAATAATACGTTTCGTTTTTAAAAAGTCCATAGATATGTACATATGTATGTTCGTATTGGTTAGGATTATAGGAAAAATGTACATATATTGAAAACAAAAACAAATTTTCATATTTAGTTATGGTTTTCAGTATAAATTCTCTAATATCAAATGTGATTAATCAACTTAAAAATAGATGAGAAAAATTTTTTTGATTTTTATTTCAGACAATATAATGTTATCAACATAAAACCTTTTAAAATGCATAAAATTTGTTATTAAAGTAATATTTATTTAAGAAAATAGTTTATTTTACCAAATAATTGTAGATCCCGAAATCCCGTGATCCCGAAAATCCCAGGTTTTTCGGGATCGGGATTTACAGATCCCGAATTCCGGGATTTCCAAAAATCGATCCCGATTGGCATCCCTACTAGCGTTGCGATATTATGCAACCCATGATACAATTATACTAGGTACATGCAGAACTACAACAAAATTACAACACCAAAAAACACATGTATTTTGTTGTTATAAACCAACCCCAAATTGTCGGAAACAACTGTCTTTTGTTTATAAAAATAACAATTACAGGGTAACTAAAGTACAATTGCAGACGCGGCATTTCTGCATGATTATAGTTATTCAGTGTTGCCAATATGGGTGTAGTTAGACAGTGTGTAATTTCTACTCACATGTGTAGGCGATGTAATTGAATTCTTGTATAAAATGTGTGTAATTCTACTTTGGGTTCTATTTTTATTTATTATTGTTTTAATTTTAACCTACACAAAAGATGTGTAGTGTAATTTTCTTCAATGTGTAATTGGAGACACAGCCATGTGTAAATTCATTGGCAACACTGTAATCATTTTGTTTACACACATACATTAACATTTTTGCAGCTTGTAAACAAAGTTTGACAACTAGGTGCAATGTATACAGTGACAGGCTGGGCTTGTGCATGTACCTAGTATAATTGTATCATGATGCAACCCACAGACCTTGCGACCGTTTGTACAACACGTTGGTTTATCAAGTTGTGTGTTTTGGACACAAACTATACAACAACGCGTGCAACATTAGCGCACAACTTCATTTCACAAATAAAAATTTTTAGTAAACATGACATCGGGTACTAGTGCGCATATTGTAGTCGATGATTTTTTTCGTGCAAAACGAAGAAGAAGAATTTAAAAAAGTGCAGAAAAAAATGTGGTAAAAAAAATTGATTTATATAAAAAGAAACATATTCTAACAACAAACTTTTAAAAACACTAAAAGAAAGTGAGCCAAAAGACTACAAAAATTACATTTGCATAACATTTTAAACGCACATTTGAATTTGTGCGTGATGTTTTTTTATATGTCACTATGAAAATAAAAACAAAATGAAATGAAGTTGTACAACATACTCCTAAACTATACAACCTGTCTATACAACTTGCCAAAAAATCAAATCTTTTTGATATTTCATACAACCGAGACACAACTTCATACAACGACCCCACACACTTTACAATCTTATACACAACCTTCTCATGTTGTAACAACGGTCGCAAGGTCTGTGGCTTGCTTTATGATGGTTTTACTTTCTAATAAGAAATATCAGTCGTTAAGCAGCTCTGGGTAGGGGAATATCTCTCGGGTCATCGTAATTATTTTTTAAGTGCGGTCATGCTTGTGTGTGTTGTTTGGCCTTCGAGAGTTTTTCGTCTCGCTCGCACTGGTTGACTGATCTGCCACGGATTACCGTATAATCTTGCGGTTCTTTTGTGAAATTTCAGGTCAGTCACAAAACTTTTTAAAATACTGTTAATAATATCTTGGACATATGGTCTAGTTATGCCGCCCATATTTGTGCAACGCCATATTATGCGAATTTAGTTTGTTTAAAATGTTTCAATAAATAAATAAATTAATAATAAGAAATATAATACTATTTACCGTTTTTGGACAGTTTTTTTCTTCTTAAAAACAGTTTTTTGTTCGCTATGGCCAGTTTTTAGCCCAAAAATATATGGGGACACTGGTAGTGAATGAATCCAGCTTGTTTATATTTCTTATAATAGGTATGTTTTATTCGAAACATATACCTTATAATTGTTTCCAATTTTGACATTTATTTAAATTCAGTAAGCAAAACAAAACCATCTGACAAACCCAAAGGAAGCAATTATAAAGTGATGTGCATCCTTGCCAATTCAATAATAATATCGTATGTTTTCTGTCTTTAGTTTGAGGACTGCAGTTTTTTTCTTTTGCAAACATTAGGCAATTTGAAAGGAATTTGTACCGCCAACATTTAAATAAAATTTTTGGCGTAAACTTATTACATCCGCAATAAAAACAGCATTATCAAAGCGAAAGAAATATAAGAAGAGAATAAACAGCAAACAAAGAAAATTGTTACAAAGTACTTTGAAATTGTTTGCCTAAAGGATATAAAGGTCTTAATATATAAAATATATTGACGTACATACATACATATGTATTTCTTTAAGCAAAGATGTGATGATATCTATGCATTTCTACAAAAGATAGTGAAGAAAAATAAATACACAAATAGTTGTTGAATATACATATGTACATGCATATCAGTAAAATGTATGAGTTGATTCACTTTCACTATCCACTCACTTTTACAATGCTTTTGTATTATGTACTAATGATATTGCTTGCACTTTTGCCACTGTTGCACATCTGGTTTTTTTCATACAACATTACATGACAAACAAAAGAGAGAGTGAGAGACAGCGCGTCGCTTGTAGAGAAGTGCAGCCGATATTTCCAGTGCTGCCACAACCAAACAATTTTTACAACCAAAATTCGCTTTAAAAGTTACCAAATGAAAAAAAATATAACCAAATTTCCATATGTAGTATTTTTATTAAATAACATCACTCCAAAAAAGTCATGAAAATGTAGAGTTTGCAGAGCTCTGTTAGCGTGTTAACAGAGCTCTGTTAAGCTATAAAAATGCGGCTAATGCCTTTCCAAAGGACTTTTCCTTTAAATGATGCAACCGAGACTTGAAAAATTAGTGCAAATTTATAGATAAAGTTTTCCTTTATTAAAGCCCATGAATCTGTTTCTGAAAAACATGAATTTGAACCAACTATCGTCAAGTTTTAAACTTAGAATTTTCTGAGGGTTACGCACTTTTCTTGGGAAGGAGGCGATGCATACTAAAAATTACTGGAAGTTCGAGTTTTCAGGAGATTTTCGAAAAACTTTAAATTTGTCCAACTAACTAACATTTTCCAAGATGTGACCAATTTTTTTTTAGGAAGGAGGCTATAGGGGCTGATAAACAAACTCACCTCCTATGGACTACATAGTGGTCTGTAGTACAGAGTTGCGACTATTTAGCTAAATTAAAAGTTGTTGACAGTGTTGTAAAAGAAAAGTATTGTAAACAAGTGAGTAGCAATCAAGGCGAATTCATAACAGGTGGCTGCACTAGCGATTTTAGTCACAGCTGTTTTATTTTCAGTTGCAATACTAAAAATTGAAGAACATAAAAGCTTAAAAAGTATAACATAAAAAATATGTGCATGTGTGTCATTATTTTGGCAAAAAATAACCAAAATGAGAAAAATATTCACATCTCCACATTAAAGAAAAAATAACCACTTTTGGTTAGAAATAACCAAAAACGGCAGCCCTGGATATTTCATCAAGCTTCTTAGTTCTGTCTCTTTATAACTAGTACTCTCTTTTTTTGGTGCTCTTAGTAAAAATCAATAAAAATTCTTACTGTTGTTTGATTGTTTTGCATAGCAATCAAATAACTCACGAAAGCATGTTGACTAGATGAAGGCTTAAGTTAATAAAACATGGCGTATTAATTAATAGTTTTTCTCGTATTAAAACAATTCATAAAATAAATAATATAATAATATAATACTATATTATATTATTATATTATATTATAATATAATATTACATAAAAATGTATTTGTCAGAAGGGGTTTTAAGAAGTATTCAAAACAATCATTCTGATTCATTGCTTTAGTGAATCATATGAATGAATAGAGATTGCAAGCAGTGGCATGCATTTATTAACAACAGTCTCATTGATATGAATCATGCAATATCATCATTCATTATTTTAATGTTAAGTTCTAGCTCAATATTAATTTTAGAAAATGCAATTTTATGCCGTTTGATTCGTAATCATGCAGATCACTGATACATACATATGTACACATGCACATACTAATAGTAGTATTTGAATGCTCCTTCATTTGTTTTCCGTAGTGTTAAGCCTACAGTAGACGGCATGTAAAAATCCACATACATACATATGTGGCTATGACATAACGAGAATTTTCAGCATGTTGGTTGCTTATTTTTAAATTAGTAGTATTTGTTACATGTCATATAATATTGATAATATTTTTGTTCCAAAATCTAAATATGACAAATTTAGTCGAGTCGGACACATTTTCAGAGGACGTGCATGTGTAATGATGTGAATTTATCTATTTACATGTGTTACTAGTACACGACATGTAGCCAAAGTAGCTGCATGGTGACGTCAAAATGACGTGAGAGCCACATGTGCTTGTGAATTTTTACATGCCGTGTACTGTAGGCTTTAGAATTTTTTGTAGTTGCTTTTGTTACACATGTTATAAATGCTAAAATATATAAAAAAATTAATTTAATTATGAGAAAGCCAGCCATTTTAATTTTAGCAATCAAAACATTTTTCAAATTATTTTATTCCGGCTTTAAGCTGATTGTCTATACAACAGCCCAAGGGCACAAACATTATCACATTCAAAAAGGCGCATACAAACACACTTATACGACATGAAGTTTCAATGGTAACTCTAACTTCCTTGTCAAAGCAAAATCTTTACAAAAGTTTTAAATCCTTTTCCTGTGACAATCCAATATACATATGTTGTGCTTATGTATGTATTAGTGATGTAACAAATGCCAATTTTTGACATTCGCGAATAATAATACGAATATTTGTAACGATTTTCGTGAATGCGAATATTATATGTGAAATTTACAGACATTAAATTGGAGTTCTATTTACGCCTGCAAAATTAAATATGATAAAATTGTTATCAAAAAGAACTTCATAATTCTGTTGGCGTACTTTACAGGTAATAAAAACTACTCAAAACTTTAATGATCGTCATTAGATATTTGAAAATGATTGCAAGCAAAAATTTCGATAAAAAAATTTAATGCAATCGTGCACAGTACGACAAAGTTTAATTTAAAATTTTTGCCGAAAAGTCAATTTATCCCAAACAATCTAGAGACACTGGTTAAATGGCTTTCATTTCCGCATCTCTTTTCCCTTAACATTTTTAAATAATTTTCTATCACATATACAACTTATTTCTATATGAAACTACAAAATTTTATCAATAAAGGTAACCAATGCATAGAAGGCAGGAAGGTCTTTCAGAAGCTTATGAAAATATTTCTTCCAATACTTATGGACAAAAAGTGTTCTTACAAAAAATATATTCACACACGGATATGACAATATCAAATTATTAGTTTTAAAATTATTGTTGGCCCAATCAACGCTACATCGTATAAGTTTTGACAGATATATTAATGAAAATTTTCATACATAGACGTATTTTAATTTTTTTTAAACTGATCTAAAGAAAATTTATTTATAAAACAGCAGTTCTCTACGAACTAGACCGTCTGTCCCTCTAATATATTTTTATTACATATATTTGTTATATTTTAATATGGAGATATAATATTCAGACATATGTGTATTATCTGGAAAAGAACTTGGACATTTTTTAGTGTTATTTGTAGAAGAAGTTTGTTTTATTTGCTTTTAAGTTGGGTACAATAATTGAATTGAAATTATTTATTTTAAAATATTTTTGCATATCTTTATTTAATTTTTTTTGAACAACATTCGTATTCATCTGAATCTGGCGAATACTAATATATAAAAATGACTGGATATTCGGCAATTCGAATACACATATTCGTGCATCACTAGTATGTATGTATGTATGTACCTTCACAAGAAAAAAACAAAACAAAAAACCAAGATTTAACAAGTTATTTCTAAAAAGTTTCTTCCTTTAATTGTTAAATTTTTCAAAATTAAAAAGTCTTCCAGTGTTCAAAGGAATCGTAGGCAATATCTTCTCATGCATTGGATCTCAATATGTATTAGGGATGTTAAACGGAAAATCCTGCATCCTAGGATTTTCGGGATTTCATAAATTCCGATTCTCGGGATTTGTAATATGTAATATGTAATCCCGGGATTTCTTAGCAATTTTTGTATAAATTTTCGTTTATTTTATAGTATTTTTTATATAATATAAAAGTCCCATACAATTTTATACCTGCATATTTCCTATAAATTAACAACAAAATAAATTAACTAATTTCTCACGGTTATTTTCATCAAAGGTGCTACAATATACAACTAAGAATTATTTTGAAAACAAAAAGAAGCATATGAGATTTGGAAGGAAAATAAAATTTGGAAAATTCATAAGTTTGACATATTTATTCCGTCTTATTCTATATTATGAGGGCAATTATAAATAAAATGCTCCGAGAAATTTTTCCCGGGGAATAATTTCAAACAGTAGCAAATAATAGGGAAAACGAAAAATCTAATTGGAAAAGGGAGAAATTTCTTGCGGAAATTTATTCATAATTGCAGTGTATAACTATCTGTATTTCGACTCCTTAACGCTATAAAAAATTAGTACGTATCTACTTTTTGAGTACTATTGACCACTCCTCACAATTGAAGTCGAATACAATACAAGGCAAGTGCAAACTTTTTGTTGTTGAGTTGACGTAAACGTAAAAAAATATTTAATGCAGAGTATTTTGTTGAAAAATTTTTTCCTTTCGTTTTTCAAAAGTACATAGATATATATGTATGTGTGTTCCTTTTGGTTAATGTTGTAAAAAAAATCACATTTTTAGATCCAATTGAACTGTATTGAATTTTAATCAGAAATAATTTCTTATTCGGGCTTAAGTTCAGTAATTTCAATTCATATTGAACGAAATATATTTACTAATTAATGTGAGTTTCTAAAGAAGAAAAGAAAAATTAAACTAGACTTTATAGCTTCATCAGCACCTTAGTATATCTACTTGGGTAGAGTTTGTTATAAACATGAGCCATTATTATTTTTACTATAATACTTACACGCATGTACCGACGGTACATCGAATAAGTAATTAATACAAAATAAGTAATACAATCGTTGTACATTCATAGTGAACAGTCGTTAGCGGAGTTTTTATTTCATACTAAACACAAAAAAATCATACGAAAAAATATTTGGTGCTTTTTAAATTTTGGCGATTTATTTTATTTTGCTAATTTTTTTAGTTTTGTCGATTTTTTTCATGTAGGCAATTTTTTTTCGTTTTGGCGATTTTTTTTCGGATTTTGGCGTTTTTTTAATTTTGGCGATTTTTTTCGTTTTGGTGGATTTGTTTAATTTTGCCAATTTTTTTTTTTCATTTAAGAAATTTTTTTAATTTCTAGTGATTTTTTTCCTGTAGGCAATTTTTTTTTGTTTGGCGATTTTTTTCGGTTTTTGGGTTTTTTTTTTAATTTTAGCGAATTATTTTCGTCTTGGCGATTTTTTTGATTTTGGCGATTTTTTTTCATTTAGGCGATTTTTTTAATTTCTGGCGATTTTTGTTCATATAAGCATTTATTTTGTTTTGGCGATTTTTGCGGATTTTTGTCATTGTGGGATTTTTTTTGTTTTGACACTTTTTTCTCGTTTTGGCGATTTTTTTCGGTTTTTGGCGTTTTTTTTAATAATGGCGATTTCTTTGATTTTGCCGATTTTTTTCATATAAGCGATTTCTTTAAATTTTGGCGATTTTTTTCATATAGGTAATTTTTTTTGTTTTGGCGATTTTTTTCGGTTTTTTGGGTTTTTTTTTTTAATTTTGGCAATTTTTTTGGATTTTGGCGATTTTTTTTTAATTTTTGGTGATTTTTGTTCTTATAAGCATTTGTTTTGTTTTGGCGATATTTGCGGTTTTTGGCGTTTTTTTGTCATTGTGAAAATTTATTTGTAGTTTTGACCCATTTTTCTCGTTTTGGCGATTTTTTTCGGTTTTTGAAGTTTTGTTTTAATTTTAGCGTTTTTTTTCATTTTGGCGATTTTTTTCGTTTTGGCAATTTTTTTAAATTTTTTGAAATTTTATAATTTTCGGATTTTTTAGTTTGACTTTTTTTGAAAATTTAAGAGTTTAACTCTTACAGTTTCCAAGATATAGCAATTTGTCAAAATTACATAGTCAATATTGCATTAACTGATGGACCACCCTTTAATTAAAATTTTAGTGTTTATTGTTGTAGTCTATATAAAAATAAACTAATTTTACAAATTTCAAGTGTCAATATACATATGCACATACAATTGTATGTATATTACATGGGATTTTAAAAGTTTTCGTCACTCATTTTGGAACACCCTTTAATTTTTAGTTTTTATATATTTGTTGTTGTAGCGACCAAAGTTCTACCCGTAGCTTTTACCGTTCCTGAGAAAATAGCCTTATTCCTAAAACATGAAAAAGTTTAATTATTAGGAAAAAAAGTCAAAGTTTTCCAACCCTGGAAACGTTTTTTTATTTAGTTAAATTTAAAATTTTTTTTAATTATAAATACCAATTTTATTCATACCGAAGTATAAAATAAGTTAATTTAATAAAAAAGTAATAAAAACTTGTTTTCGGTAGTTATTTTCTATGGGTAAATTGAGTTTGAGTTTTCCAGCTCTGAAACCGTCTGCTCGATTTTGCTGATTTTCAATAGCAAAATTTTTCGGAAAATTTTTGACACACCAGTCCAAGAACGAAATCTCCAGCTGTTCTGGGAGCTTTGGAAAACCGATTTCACGTACAGACAGACGGACATCACTTGTTAGTCTTCCCTATGCATAAGGATCCAGAATATATATACTTTATGTGTCGCTTATTAATATTGTAGTAATTACAAACGGAATGACAAACCTATATATATCCTTTTACCATTTTTTGGTAAAGGGTATATATAATAAGAGGATTACAACTTATGTTTATAACCATACGTTGATATATCTTTATTTTATGTAGATTTAAAGGTTATCCTGTAAATGTAATGATAGGTCCTTTTGCATTTGAAATGACGGTATATTTCTTACCAGGTAGATTTTCATTGGGTGGAATATCTATGTTTTTCCGCAATAACATTTTTCCAAATGTACTTTTAGCAAATATTCCGCCATCACTTTGGCTGCCAAATGCTCCAACATCAACAAAAACAAAATTATAATCTGCGTCACATGCCGCCATTAACACAATGCTAAAATTATTTTTGTAGTTGTAAAAAAGGGAACCACTGTTTTTTGGGCAAAATGTCTGGATATGTTTCCCATCAATGGCACCAAGACAGTGGGGCATCCCTGTTTTCACGTAAAATCTATGAAAATGTACAACATTATAGTTTGGATCGCTACTAGTAATGTAATTCTTAAAACCTGTCATCAATGGTTTTCCACTCGTGCCGATTAGGCTGGGCAACATACACTTCATGTAAGTCCTGATTCACACACGTCAGGTTTGACTCGTCAAGTCTTGAGCTTTTAGGAAAGAGCGGTGAAGAGAATAAAAGGGGGTACAGACTTGACCGTACCAGTCAAGTTTGCTTTTTCGTTTTGTTTTGTCATTCGTAATACTCTACTATAACGCAATTGATGAGACTTGATGACTTGACTTGACGGTGTGTATGAACGTAAGTGCAGGTTCAAAAGGAAATTGAGCAAAAACTGATCAGTTAAACCTGATGTGTGTGAATCAGGACTAAGTAATCCCAGATTGCATCGCAAGTTTCATAAATAATTTTTCTAACAGTCGATACACCCATTTTGTACGTCCATGCCAATACTTGCGTACTGCAACCATGAGCTAGGTACCTAACAATAGCTTCAAATGTTTTAGGTTCGGTTTAAACGATACACATTTTTTACAAGCACATACATTACAGTTAAACTCAGACGTGTCTCCTCATTAATAGGCTTCCTTTTTGAAAACCTTTGCAACCGTTCTTTCAGCAAAGTTACAAGAGTGTTAAACTTTTCTATCGTCATCCTGGTTGCCTTAAGGAAGTGTTCTTCATCATTGAACTTTAGTTCCAAGAAACATATTTTCTGGAATCCTAAGGTGTTCCGGTTAATATTCACTGGCCGTACCCACCACGTTCTTCGCAAAAGTTTTCGAACAAGCAAGAAAATTTTTGTCATCATAAACATGATGTTAATTATTTTAATAATTTTCAAAAAAGGCACAATTCTTCGATTCATCGTTTAAAAAATTTTTATATTCTGTCACATAAACCAAACAATCTTGTTGATAATAACAGCTGTAAAATTTTCGTCCCAATTGTGTGCCACACTGCGAATTTACGCAGCGAACGACGAACGACGAATTTCGTCTAGCACGACGAATTCGTCGTTCGTCCCAATTGTGCTCCTAGCATTATACTCATCCATATATATGTATGTATATTTACCCTCTAGTCAGCCTAAAATTATCGTGCACTTAAATATCAAAAACTCACTTTAAAATACTCTTGTACACTGTATATTGCATCGAGCAAACCTAACCAAAAGATCTTTAGTGTAATTTTCTTCAATGTGTAATTGGAGACACCATGTGCCATGTGTAAATTCATTGGAAACACTGTAATCATTTTATTCACACACATGCACTAAAATTTTTGCTGCTTGTAAACAAAGTTTGAAAATTATGTGCAATGTATACAGTAACAGGCTGGGCTTGTGCATTTACCTGGTATAATTGTATCATGTGTATAAGCGTATCTCTACAGCGTGACGGTTTGACTGACTAAAGTGGCAAATTGCCACTTTTTCGACTGCCTTGTTTGTCACTTTTTCGAGTGCTTTTGCCACTTTTTGTATTCTTTTTTTGAGTGAATTATATAAAAATACATTAAAAATAAAAAGTTTAGTGTAGTTTTCCTGTATTTTTTAATTATGCCCCATTTTTTTGATTAATACCCTTTTTGGTGCCACTTTTTGAAAAATGTCATCGGTCACCCTGTATGTGTATTCATCTATATAATTAATAAGCAAACATGTTTTTTGTAATCCCTTTTACGCTGGTGCTACTACACGGAGAATCTTTATTTAATTGAAATCGGTTTAGTTTTTTGGGAGCTATAAGCGTTTAAACTTTAAAGTTGCTACTACTTCATGCACACACACACACACGCATTTATTACCTTACAAGTAAATGATTAAACAGAATTCCGGCCTAAACACATTTCCCATACAATTTGACACAAAAAACCAGCCGCAGAAAGCAGTCGTGAGATAATGATTAAACAGAATTCCGGCCTAAACACATTTCCCATACAATTTGACACAAAAAACCAGCCGCAGAAAGCAGTCGTGAGATAGAATCTATTTTATTTTGAGAACGTTTTTTCTTATTCTCTCACATATCAATACTAATTCTCACAAAAATGTTACCATACTTTCAATAAATTTCATATATTTTGTAAACAAAACTACAAAGAAAATTAAGCACAAAAGAAAATAAAACAAAAATCAGAGAGCATTTGAAGTTACTGCCGTCGATTTTATTATGGGCTTTATTAATTTGTCAGCGATTTTCCTGAAGTTGCAGACTTTATTCTGTTTCATCATATAGAATCTATTTTATTTTGAGAACGTTTTTTCTTATTCTCTCACATATCAATACTGATTCTCACAAAAATGTTACCATACTTTCAATAAATTTCATATATTTTGTAAACAAAACTACAAAGAAAATTAAGCACAAAAGAAAATAAAACAAAAATCAGAGAGCATTTGAAGTTACTGCCGTCGATTTTATTATGGGCTTTATTAATTTGTCAGCGATTTTCCTGAAGTTGCAGACTTTATTCTGTTTCATCATTAAACATGAAATTGTGTGTGTTTGTAGTATTTCTCTTGATCTAAAAATTTTTTTCTCTTATTTGTTATTGTATGAAAGCAGGGCTGCCAGAAAAAATTGTAGAAAATTGTAATTTTGACGATAAATTTGAAAAAAATCGTCATTTAGGTATTGCAAAGTCGTCAAAAAAAATCGTACAAAAAACCACAAGCAAATTTTTAGTAATTTTTGTTTTTATTTAAAATGTCAATATGTATATGTACATATTAATACAAAAATACACATTGTAAATGCGTGCTTATAGCAATTTATAAATGTACATTAAGGTTATACAATATTAAATATTAACAGCCGTATTCATAAAAACTTTCATTACAGCGTTTCATTAGTTGCTTAAGCAATATTCGCTAAAAATGTATTCATAATAGAATTTTAGCTTAAAAACCGTTTTTTAAACCTTGCGTAAATCAGTAAATTTTCAAATTGACTGCTCCCATGTTTAAACCAATTTTAAGATGACGTTCTTGTGATTTTGCTTCGTGTTTGTTTACATTTTTAGTTTTGACTGCATGCATGTGTGTATGTACATATGTACTTATACACATACATATGCATATGTGAATGTTATTCAGAAGAAGAAAATGAAATTGTATTTTTTAGAAACTCATGACGAAATTTCAAATGGACTCCAAATAAATATTTACCAGAGAAGGAGCAATTAGCTTTCCATCCCCATTTCTTTTTTTCGCAATGTATGTGTCAAGAAAATTAAAAATAATAATTATAGTGATGTATAAAAACTCACAACAAATAAAATAAAACTCGTTATTCTAGTGCTTCTTAATCTGCAATAAAAAAATCATATAATAAGCACTTTTAAGAAAGATTCGCTGTAATCTATTTTTATTTGATTTAAACTTGTACGAGTTGGAACACATTTTTTATTGTATAAAAACAATAGTTTTCAAAAAATGGACAAAAAACAAATTCAGATACGAATACTTTGTAAATTAATAATCGTTTTTTAGCAGAACTAGTATTCAAGTGACAAATAGATAATACATTGTTGCCACGATATTTTTAAAAAAGCAAGTTAATTGAGTTTTGGTTAAAACACCAATATTTAAAAAACGTTATTTAGCCTTAAAATGTTTTTTACCTAATATGGTTTTTAAACCTCAATCAACTCATTCTTATGAATACGGCTGTAAAGCTTTAATTCATAGATACAATTAATTGAGATCAATATATCATAAAAAATCTTATAAATATAAATGTACGTACAAACAAAGAAATGCATTAATATATGCATATATAAAGTTTGTATGTACATATTTATATAAAAAACATAAGTTTTAGTTTTATGCAATTTTTAAACATATATATCAGAAGATAATAATTTTAACATATCAGGTTTAATTATTACATCAAAACATGTTGAGTTGTTTAATTTTGAATAATAATTTGAAAACATAATACCCTCGATTGTTCCATTCTCCAATGAGTTTCTTATTTTTGTTTTGTTTAAATTAATCGGGCTGAAAATTCTCTCTACGTTTGCAGAGGAATGTTTTTAATAAATTTTGACAAAATTGGAAAAGCTTGAGAAGAATTGCCGCGTTTTAAAGAAGACATTTTTTCCCAAACCATACAAAAATTTATATCTTTATTTTCAAAAAAGGAATCAAAATATAAAAATTGCAGTTCACGGAATTCAGTATCTAGATCTTATTTTTCATTTTCTTTAACGAAATGTGGGAATTCTTGAATAATATCTAATAGTGAGTCATTTTTTTTTGTCTAAAATATTTGCGGGATCAATAATACTTAGATATTTCGGATTACTGGCCTACTGACATACATAAAATTTATATATGTTATAGATTTTGGCGTCATGAAAAATATTTCTAGAGAATTAATTCACGTCGAAGCTTCCCTAGATCTATCGTCCGATCACTCTCCCACGATCGTTACAATCTGTAGCCCACTGAGAAGTGCTCTACCTCAGCCATATGTGAAAATGGTCAGTCGTGTTAATTGGCTGCGACTCAAAAAATATCTTAGTAGTCATTGTACTGAAAACATTAAGCTAAGAACTCATGATGATGTTGAATCTAATATTGCCAATCTTAACGAAAACATTAAGCAGGCTGCTGAACATGCCACTTCCTCTTATCCGCAGACTGGGTTTAATTGAATATATTCTACAGATATTGAACATATCGTATGTGAAAAAAGAAGAGCTAGGAGAGAATGGCAACAGCACAGATCACCCCAAAATAAAATTAGATTTAAAAAGTGCACTAAAAGACTCCAAGAGCTGCTTGCATATGACAAAACTGCATCTCTTAAAAACTATCTGGAAAATCGCCATGTCACAGCAGCATCTAATTACTCTTTGTGGCGCGCTGCGAAAAGAATTAAGACACCCGTTGAGTTTAAACCAGCTCTGAGCACTTCTACCGGAGTTTGGGCCAGGAGTGATATTGAAAAAGGTAACTTGTTTGCAAAGCATTTCAAATCCGTATTTACCCCAAACACACGTACTGGTGTTGTTGATTTCCCGAGTGTAGTTGCGCTACCCCCTCGACCCATAAAATTTAAAATGTGTGATGTACACAATCTAATTTATTACTAATTTTTAATGCCATTTCACGACTAGAGTATTATCCCCACAGCTGCAAACTTGCCAAAGTTGAAATGATTCCAAAGCCGGGCAAAGATCTTACCAAAGCAGAATCATACAGGCCAATAAGTCTGCTATCAACAATATCAAAACTTTTCGAAAAACTGCTTATGTCAAAATTGTCCCCAATTCTATTTGGTAGTGGCTGCATCTCAGACCATCAATTTGGGTTTAGAAGTCAGCATAGCACCATTAAACAAACGCATGGATTGGTTCAATGTATAAGAAGAAAATTTGAAGAAAAGAAGTACTGTTCTGCACTGTTCATTGACGTTTCGCAGTCATTTGATAAAGTGTGGTATGAAGGCATAATTTTAAAATTAAAACCATATCTACCAATAAATTTGGTGAATTTATTAGAAAGTTACATTACTACCCGGAAGTTCACAGTTGTGGAAGGAGAATTCATGAGTGTGCCCGAATCTTTATGATCTGGTGTGCCACAGATACTGCGGCCAGTTTTGTATTCTTTTTATACTTGCGATATGCCTTTGAGCCGTAATATCCATACATCTACGTTTGTCGATGATACAGCCTGCTTAAGTATGCACGAAAGCCCTCACGAGGCTTTCCTATATCTACAAGAACATATTACACAACTGGAACTATGGTTAAAATGATGGAGAATTAAGGTAAACGAACAAAAGTGTGTTCAGGTAACATATACCACGCGAAGAGATACTTGTTCCCAATTCGAATCAACAATCTAGTTGTTCCTCAACATTCATATGTAAAATACCTTGGTATACACCTTGGTCGACGACTTACATGGAAACACCATATTGACTCAAAACTAATACAAATGAAACTTAAACTAACTCAGATATATTGGCTGATTGGTAGAAATTCAACACTCAGCCTAGACTGCAAACTTTTATTATACAAGTCGCTTTTGATGCCAATATGGTGCTACGGAATTCAGTTATGGGGCACTGCTTCAGCTTCTAATGTCGAGAGAATCCAACGAAGGCAAAATAAAATTTTACGTTTGATAACATCGGCTCCATGGTACATCAAAAACTAAAATATACATCGTGAATTGAATATGCCACTAGTGATTGATGAAATTGCAAATATTTAACAAAACTCGAGTCACGTCCTAATCCGCTTGCTCGTAACGTCTTCAATTTTACTGGTCACATCCGCCTAAAAAAGAGGAACACAAGGGCTCTCATACTCAATACTCCAGATGGGATTTCTTGAAAATATATATATTTTTGTCTTTTTTTCATTATCACTATTATCTATTATTTATAACTATCACGAAGTTTATGGTCGACAGTGTTTGGGCCTAATACTTATATTTTAGATTTAAGATTTGAATGCAATAAATAAATAAATGTAAAAAAAGAATATTTTAAACGGCCACAATCATATTATTTTATGCACATACTTTCAAGAACCATCTGAGAATTCATAAATCTTAATACTTTTGAAAATCACAAAAGTTAATTTTTAATTTTCTGCTATAAACTATGATAGTTAACTCAACCTCGTAGTCAGTTGCAGCAACTGATAGAAAGTGTTTAGTTTTACTTTAATATAATTAGAACGAAAATTTTATTGTTGCCAATACCAAAAGTTGGTCGTAAAATCCGATTCATAATATTTTATTCGGTTGTGTTAACCAATAAGTTAAGTAGGCATACGGTCGGTTGATGCAATCAATTTAAAAATTGTCAGAATCATATATTTGTTACAATTATGCCCTATGGCTATGAACATTGATTGTTTTTTTAATTAATAGAAATTTGATAGCGCGAATTGAAATATAGTTTATGAAAACGATATTCTATTGGCCTAAACATTTTTCAACCAATCTTTTTTCTGGGTGTACATATCTATGTACATATGTATGTATATACATATGTACATACAAATGCATGCATGTCTCTACATTTAATGAGTTGTGAAGGGTATATAAGATTCAGCACAGCCGAATATAGCACTATTACTTGTTTTATATTATATATTTTAAATAAATGATTGAATTGAAAAAATCTTTAAAACTAAAAAATGTTAAGCTTGCTTATTTTAAATATTACTACAGATCTTCACAAATCGGATCCCTTACATTATTTCCTCTTCATGTTTCCACAGTTACATCGTTTTCTTAATTTACTTCTTCCTCTTGTTCGGTAAACATCAAATCGTTATCATTGGATAGATTGTGTAAAACCCAACATGCTCGTATAAAGTGGCATAACTTCTTAATACCTCTTAGTTTGCAATAGTACAATTGCCTGAAACGTTGCTTCAGCATCCCAAACGTATGTTCTACGCACGCACGACCTGAGCTCAGTTTTATATTACAATTTGTTTGTGCCCTTGTCAAATGGCCATTATCTTTGTACGGTGTCACCAGATATTGAGTGCAAGGATAGGCTGAATCTCTCAACAGATAGTAGTCTGTAGTAGAAAAATGTTTAAATATAAATTGTGGTAAACACAAACATACATACATATGTATGTATACTAGTTGGCATAATTATTTTGACGAAATAAAAATTGTGCATTTTTACGATTGATTTTTAAACGGTTTTGTTAAAAATGCTTGTTTATTTTTTCCTTTTTATTAATAACTTGTGCAAACTTAAAAATAAGCAAACAAGTATGATTTCACAGAAACTTAAAAAGATATAAATTAATTTGTAATTTCATGTGTTGGCATAAGTATTTTGACAAAAATGTAATACTAAGATAACAGTGTTTAAACTTAACAAAAGTAAAGGAAAGAAGAATAAGTTAGCAAAATATATATCCTCCTTTGGCTTCAATAACTTTTTGAAGACGTCTTGGTACTGAATCCACTAAATTTTTAAGAATCTCTGGAGATATCTCTTCCCATAGGGAAGTGACCTCAGAAATTGTCTCCTCTCTGGTTTTATTTAACGAAACTGTTCTTTTGCGTTTCAAAAGAGACCAGACGTTTTCTATAATATTAAAATGTGGACTTTGAGGTGGCCAGTCTAAAGTATTAACACCAACATCCTTCAAAAACTTAGTAATCATCCGGGCTTTGTGGCACGGGGCATTAACCTGTTGCAGGATAAACGATTCCCCAATAAGATTTTCACCAGAAGGAAAGGCATTTTCATTCAGCGTAAGCAAATATTGGTTTTGGT
Organism: Tachina fera; assembly: GCA_905220375.1. Lineage (NCBI taxonomy): Eukaryota > Metazoa > Arthropoda > Insecta > Diptera > Tachinidae > Tachina > Tachina fera. The sequence continues at coordinate 98,575,561 of LR999965.1, read as the reverse complement.
TCATCGAGCCGGTGACAGGAACCAAGTCAACCAGCCCATTATACGCAACACATCCCCAGAACATGACAGAGCCTCCACCATGGCTCACTTTTTGATAAGTTGGTCGTTTCTTTTGACGTACTACCTTTGGCAATCTTACAAAAAAATGTGTTTTTGGATGAGTTATACTCAAAGGAGCTTTCATCTGTCCATAGAACACTTCTCCAGAACTTTTTTGGTTTGCTTAAGTATTCCTTTGCGAAGGCCAGTCGTTTTAGCTTGTTTGACTTTGTTATGTACGGCACGTCCTTAGCTTTAATTGTCTTAAAATCTCCTTCCTTTAAACGTCGTCTAACAGTGCGCTCACTGACTGGATTCTTGGCCGCCAAATTCCATTGATCTGCAACAGATTGAGGCTTCAGAAAACATTTTTTTTTAAATTCTCGTAGAAGAACTCGGTCTTCAGTGTGCGTTGTTTTACGTTTTGCACCTGATCTCCTTAAGTTTTTACGTCGTTGAGTTTTTTAAACTTATTAATTTGATAGTGCACAGTTTGACGCGAAACATTGAACTCTTTTGCAATGTCTTTTACTGGCGTTCCAGCTTTAAACTTTGCTACCATCGAAGATCTGGTAAACAAGCTCAACTCTGCCGTTTTACCCATGGTTTATAATGCCTTTTAATCAATTTTTATTTTTAAGGTAACTTAAATACAAAAGTTGTTTCGCTTTAACGTGCTCAAAAATGCAAACAAACAGCCACAAAGACACCGTCAAAATACTTATGCCACGCAAAAATTTGTTGTCTCCATGCATTATTATCAGCAGAAAGAGAATTCAAAAGGAAAGAATATAAAAGAAGAGAAGAGAGAAGAGATAAAAATGCGTTCTTTATTTTGCGCATCGTTTTTGCACCGTTATTTGACGACGCTCATCTAAGCTAGGTTCAACAGTCAGCAAAATGTTTCGTCAAAATAATTAAACGCATATAAATAATTAAATTAATTACCTCCGCATACCATTGTCAATTTTAGATATAATGGAGAGTTCTAGAAGACCCAACTGTCATGAGATAATCCTGGAAATCCCACGAAAACATTTGTAAATTTTTTGGTTTGGTCGCAAACTGCTTTCATTGTAAGCGTTATGTTGTTTTTGGGATCGATGTAATCATCTTTGCATTCTTTTGGTGGATCACTGATAATAGGTGCGTCTGAGTGCTTTTATATATGTACATATCGTCAAGCACTAACAACTGAGGGAAGCAATGTATTGCTTACTTGAGAACAAAACTTCGAGAAATGCTTCTAAAAAGCACAAACGTAAGGCGGGCTCTCACAAAAATTATATGTTATTACTTATGTGGAGCACTGGAGAAAGGCAAAAAAAATAATGGCTTTTTGGAAGCTAAATGTATTGCTTCTAGCTGGCTCATCTCGAACAAAAATTGTCTTATTCATGCGTAACAGCAAGTGATTCTGTAACATTGTCTCCCTTACAAAAACGCTTCTGGAAAGCAATATTTTCCCGCTTGTTTTATAAAAATACACGATAGAATGTTTTGTTTAACAATAAAAGAAATAGACACATATGTTTTTATTTGAATTTATGGGCTTGGCCCACGATGTCGACAAGAAACTTTCTATTCCTTACTTATATAGAAAACAAAATCAAACTTTCTTGTCGACATCGCGGGTCAGGTTTTTAAGCTTTTAACCATCGACGTGAAGAGTTATAAGGATGTACAGAAAAAGACAAAGATCTGTGTTATCGCATATGCCAATCGTGACAACAATATTGTTCACTTCCTTTCAAGTAAGTCCAATGAGTGTATTTATTAAGACAAATATAAAAGGGGAAAAGAACTTTATATTTTCTAATATATTCAAGATATCGAAAAACTGATTAATCATATATGTATAATCGAACAATAACTTAATTTGTTTAAATGTTCCATGGGGGAAACCAGTAATCGTCCGACGATATGTATAAACAAAAATTAAACTATAATAATCTATTAACTTTATTCACATTTAACAACAATCAGCTATGTTCTGCATTACCCGTGAAATTACATTGTTTGGAAGTCCCATGGCATTGTTTTTATAAATACATGTTTCCAACAATTCCATAAAATTCCACACGTTTTAATTTCCCGTGTAATACATAACATGCCCTAATATTTTTCTATAACTTATTACATTTGTTATTTGTTATTTTGAAAATTTCATCAAAAACAACAAATTTTTGTTTCCCCTTGATTTTGTTTGTTTATATTCAAAAACATATGGTTTCCTTTTTGCATTTACTCAGTAAATGAACTGTCATTTTTCTTTCTCAATTCGCCCTCTCATTTACTGGATTTTTTTGAACACGAACGCAATCCCGTAAAAATTTTTAAAAATTTTTGAGTTCTCGAACGCACTTATTATGTGTGCAAACAATACAACCTTAAGAGTATATTAAGTTAAGACAAGTATACATATAAAATTAAGGAATGAATTATGAAATCCCGCGGAATCCCAGTGTAGAGTAAAGAAACAACCTAATATGTTTATATTAATAAGGTATATCTTTATTTTATGAAGGGTGATTGCCTATGGGTTTTCTAGATGATTTTATTTATTGTTTTTTCTTTTTATTGTGTATATAATTCTGATATGTTTAAGTGTTCCTGTCAGACAGAGTATACATACGTATTAGTTGATCAGGCAGACTTTCTTTTTCTTTATTTTTTCTTTTAATGTGTCACTCCTTTTTTCTGATTTCACTTCTTAAAATATATAATATTTGTGTAATTTTAAAATGTATACATATAGGTTAAAATATGTATGTATCTAGAAATTAGTTTAAATAAAAAGAAATACATGTTTAATAAAATACTATCGTAGCAAACCGATCTCAAATAACTAAGTTACCTCCACCAGCAATTCACCGTAGTTATTTTTATAAATTGTAAGAAATATTGGAATATCTATGTTTGCGAGAAGTTTTACCACAAGTGGTTCTACATGACGTTTACTGGTTGACCCTTTGAAGTTATTGTTGTTAACGTAGGCTGGGTTGTATCACATTCAGATTTCTCACTTAAACAACAACACATTCATGAGTAGGGTCTATTCAGATACAATTACTGTCTGCGAATTAATGATTAAAAAAACTTCTCATCACCTTATAACAGCTTTATACATATATTTTGCTAACATACTTCTATCGATAGTGACGCGAGAGTCCAAGATGCAGTGGTGTTTCAATTAAAAATCTATACTACTAGAATTTACGAATTCACTGTTTTGACTTTTTTTTTAAGTTGAACGCTGCAGTTTTCACTTTATTTAATACAGACCAACAAGTTTAAAGAATTCCATTTTATTAAGTTAATTATCTTTCCCAAAACCTCCCATTCCTAATCAATTATTCAAAAAACAAGACAAACTAGATTTTTCCTTTTTAATTTTATTTTTATTAAATTTTAACATTTTATCATCTTAAAAATACGGTATACTGTATTTACCATCTATTTTTTTTCTCATTTGTTGAGTTAACTTTAATCGCAAACATTTTAATGGCGAGAAGAACTTTTCTTTTGTATGCATTAATTAAATCTTTGTATATATCAATCCATTAATGCTAAATTATCTTCACATCATTCCTTTTAATGATATATTAAATCATTTTACTATTGATGCTTTCATATTGAGTGATGTTTAGTCTTCTCTTTATGCATAATGTATGAATTATCCAGAGTTTATTAAAAAAATTTTTATCATCATCTGTTTACACATAAGTTTTTTGGTACTCGTACCTTTTGAAAAATATTTTCCATTGCCTTGGGTTTTCCGAATGCAATCTTTATTTTCAGCGGTAATGACCATATAAACTTTGAATGTGTCATTTACAGTATACAAATATCAATAATTTCTATTTTCTCTGCAATAGTTCCCCATTTCACATAAAAGACTGAGTTATTTTACTGATTTTTTGGAGGGTGTTGTGGTCTACTTAATGCACTTTTAGCTATTTATACTAACATCTAGTTAATTTTCCAATCTATAAATTTTACCGTGCAGCTACTCAATTTGTTTTTCAAAAGATGATTTAATTTGTAGAATGTGTTTTTCATTTTTATAACTGTTTTCTATATCTAATTTGATTTCCATCCATCAATTTGCATTTAAATATATCGTCGGCTTAGAGTGTAAACTTGCTAACTCACTTCCAGCAAATTTTACAGGATAGACAGAATACTGTTAACTGTTTCTATACAAAGCTTAAGAAACTAGCCAAATAAATTAAGTTTCTTCGACATATAGAGCTTTAAATTAAAATAAATATTTTAGCAGATCGATGAGGCGTCTCTTTCTCATTCATATGTTATAGAAATTGGATTTAGCAGGTTTACACTCTAAGCCGACGATATGTATTCTTGAACTATATCAATGCTCTAAGCTATATTTTTAATTTATTCTTTAGTTGATCGATTTACTGATAACATCGTTCTCCGTCAGTGAACGATGATGATTCTATATGCATGCAGTAGTAGAAATTATATATTCTATTTAGTTTTAAAGTTCAAGTTTTTGATGTTTTATCAACCATTAAAGAAAATAAACACGCTGTGAGAGTCCATATTTGACCACCAACTTGTATTTTATCTTCATTCAGTTTAAGGTCACTATCACCAAATTTCCATTCATTATTGAAATCTTTATGCGGACCATAGGTTGAATCTAATTCATATCTTCCTTCCAATACTGAAAAATCAGTATAATTGTGTTCGGAATTGGAAGTCTGCGAGTAAAAATTATCTTCATCATCGTCAGTATTAGCATTATTATCAATTATTGTTTCCTCTGCAAGTTTCTGTGGTGTACTTGTTTTTATCTTGACTGATGGTTTCTAAGGCTTTAAGCTTGTATTATTTTCACCTTCTGTCCTGATTTTACTTTCTTCTTTCTCGGAAATTCTTTCAATATTTTTCGAATTATTTATGAATGCTTTGATAGGTTCTGTTATAGGTTTGAATGTATCTCTTACTTGCTCACGTGTATTTATTTCACCAGTTTTTATAGGAATATTAGGAACATTTTTCTTCAATACATTTCTTGTCGACACCAACTGCTTTAAAACTTTTTCATGCATGTTTGCCAACAGCAAATAGCAGAACAGGTATCAGTTATTAGATCCACTATCATATCACAGTAGCTATTATATCAGGTTATCAGGTATCTGGCCTGGTTTTCAGATCCGGGTATAAGGTACCAGATCAAGTTGTCAGGTAGCTGGTCTGGTTTTCAGATCAGGTTATCAGGTAGCTGATCTGTAAAACAGATCAGGCTATCAGGAACTGTTCATATTCAGCGACTTATAACATTTAGATGAATGAAGTTTAAGGTCAGATGAAATATGAAGAAGTAAACTTTTATGTAGTCAAATTGTTTTCTATAGCGATCATCGTTAAATTCAGTATCTTAGCTTATAATCACAAATCCATATTTATCCTTCCAAAATGCTTTATAGTTTTCTCCTCTTACTTATACATTATAATTACATATGATTATCTTGTATCAAATTCTTGTTGATCCTGGTATAAGTTTGACATAAGTAGATCGAATCAACATTCTTATCTCAACTCATATAAAAATAAACTTCACACTCGCATCATAGTTAAATATCATTATACATAGAATTCTTTTTAGTTTTGTTAGGAAAAATAACAGTTTCATTATCTGTAATTCTGTAATATTCCATACCTTTAATTTATGAAATTAATTTCTTCAGGTATTCATATTTGGGTTGATATAGATGTAACTTACATTGCAAAAAGGGAAGAATGCGTAGGCGCGTTCAAAGCAAAAAGTAGGTCGACTTTCTACTCTAGTACGCGTTACAAGCACCATGAAAGAAAATCAGCTGTTCTTGAAAGCTAAAGATGTTAAATAATACTTTATTTCTTACGTTATCCATATATTTTATTTTTCCGTGGATAATTTTTTTCTTTGAAAAAAAAAAAATCTTAGTAAAAAAAAACTTGTTTAATATTTTGATGTATTTTAATTAACTTTTTATCATACTTTTCTTAAAGCGGGTGCCAGCCACATCAATGTTCAGCTTCAATATACTATGTGGTTGGATGCGTTTGCTTACCAAAAATAGCCATAAAAACCAAAAATAGTCAAAAAACTCACACAACCACATATATTGAGCTGAATAATGATGTGTCTGGCACCAGCTTTAGCTAGCTGATCAAAACAAAAATTAAATTTCGCATGAAAAGCAGTGCATGTAACTCAACGCGAACAAAGTATAGAATGAAACAAGAGGAAAAAAACGCGTGTAAAGCATAACGCGCAAAAATCGAGCTATGTGACTCTACCTTTATCGTCGCTGTCTCATCACAGAATACACAGAAGTGAAGAAAGTGACAGGTTAAAACAGCTCCAATCAGGTTTTTTTTAAACTCGCGGAAAAAAGAGAAAAGTATAGTGTATTGATACTGTAGTCTATTACTACTTACCAATTTCCACAGATAATAAAAATTTATTGCACTAGAAAGCAGTATCAAAACAAAAACGACGACAAAATTTGAGGGAAAACGAGACAAACAGAAAAATACCCTTATCTTCCGTCTCGTGACACTTCTGTATGTTTTGTGGTCTCATTGACGACTAAATGAAAGACAATAAGAATGTGTGTGATTTTATTTTGCACAATTGTGACGAGAAACTGACATCAATGTTTTAAGCTCTTACGATAGACTTTGGTTTGGTAACCGCATTTTGTAACGACCCAGCTAAAAAAATATGTATGGAGCATAAATGATATCCCATATATGATTCGGATCCGAAAAATTAGGTTATATGGGCATATATTTCATACATTTTCATACATGTATGTGTAAATTACCTCCACAGTATGCAAAGTTCATATTCATACACTCTTGATTCACAAAAGCGCACTGCTCTGCAATAAATTAAATTTTTTTATACTTGAGAGGGAGGTTGTATTTAATGAAACATTTGCTTGGACAAATAATTCAAAACGAACTAAAAGTCATTTCATTCATCAAAAGGTGAATCAATTATTTAAAAAACACTTAAATCGTATTCGTACATAACATTTAGCTTAAGAAATCAGATTAAAAACTAATGCAGTTAATTATAAAAGAAAAAATAATCCGTCTAACAATAGTTTTCAATACAGTAATATGAACTTTGTTTCTTATCTAGAGAATTTCGTTATTTTCTATAAAATTAATGACTGGATTATCCTTTTGATCATTTGATATATTAAATGGGGCCACAATGTATAAAATCTTACAAGAATGGTTTTTTTGTAACAAAAAGTTTTTCTTTTTTAAAACGTTGAGGGTACGCATATAAACTTTGCATACCGTATGTATTTTCTAATGGATTTCCAATTCAGCAGTGATAAAATTCCAAGCTTTTTTTGATTGAAAATCGATCTTATGTGAGATATCATGTAAGCATACATTCTTATATGGCTCCATATATATATGGATCCACATATGAAGAGCTTCATAATTAAATTTTCATATATGAGCTCATATGTTATAATACATTTCATATATTAGTCCATATATTAGTTCATATATAATAGTTTTGCCATGTATAATCCCATACATGAATTCATACATATTCATATATAGTTATATACATTCATATATTAAAAATATATGGACCATATATAATTTTTTTAGTTGGGTAGTAAAAAAATACACAACGTGTACTCACGAAGCAGTTTCGTCATCAACTAAAAGTAGGGGATGTGCAATGAAGCAGCTACTCGAAATAGCAACCAAAAATAATAACAGGGAATAATGTTATTCGAATTTTTTAACACACCCGGTCTCACAGACCAATAGGACACCAATGGCAGGTTAAATAGGAATTTCATAAAAATATAAAATTGAATTTCATTGAAAAATAAAATAGGAGTTTCATCTATATATATAAAACGGAATGGGTGTTTGTGTTTTTGTTTGTTTGCTTGTAATGTACAGGTGCCCATACGTCTGGACCGATCTCTTTGAAATTTTCACAACTTTAACTGGGACTTTGGATTGAATTATAGGCTTGTTTTTTTTCAAGCACACTTACTTTTACTCCCACTTTTTTAAACTAAATATATTACACCTTCCACATAGTATTTAACAGGTTTTATAATATTAAAGAGCATAGCCATGGACCAATTTTCTAAATTATTTTTGCATATAAAAAATTCCATTAAATTTTTTTTATGGGGAGGGGAGGTGTCATATCTAATTTGCCACCCCTGCAATAACAAAAAACTAACTTTGTGATATATCGACCAATTTTCAAAATGCGTTTTGCTTACGAAATAGGTCCACAATTTTTTTTTAATGATGGGAGGGGAAGAAGGGGGCTAAATATGGCCGCTAAAAAATGGATTATCAAATTGCTTTGTCGTTTGTAGACCAATTTTAAAAAAAAAGTTAACTAATTTTTTTTAATTGTTGAGAGCAAAGTGTCCCCCTCAAAAACTGATTATCAAAAATTTTGGACATTTGTGGACCAATTTTAAAAAATCATTTTGCACATGGAAAAAGATCAGCTAATTTCTTGGATTGTAGGGGATAATTGAAGCAAAGTGTCCGCGTTTTATAGGTGACTATCAAATAACTTCGTCATATGTGGACCAATTTCCAAAATTCATGCGAAGAGCTCCACAATTTTTTTTTTAAATTAGAGGTGTGTTGAAGCGGGGGTTGCTAATTGTGCAAAGGCTCGCCCAAAATTGATTGTCAAATATTTTTGTCATTTGTGGACCAATTTTCAAAAGTAATTTTGCATATGGTATACTATTTTTTTTTTTGAAATTGTTGGGGAGGGAGGGTGATGAAGTGAATATCAACTTGTTTCCTCATATGTGGACCAATTTCCAAAAATGTATTTTCGTATGGAAGATGTCCACTAAAATTTTTTTATAATTGGTGGGGGGAGAGTCACGCTCCAATCATTGATTACCAAATAACTTTGTCATTTGTCGACCAATATTCAAAATGCTTTTTGCATATTGCATATGGAAAAGGTTCACTAAATTTTTTAAAGGGGAGGGTGAAATTTTCCTGCCAAAAAATGGATTATAAAATTATTATATCGTTTGTGGATTAATTTTCCAAATTCTTTTTGGATATGGGAAAGATCTAAAAAGTTTTTTTTTTGAAATTGTGGTTGAGGGGGTTGGGCAGGGTGTCCGTCCCAAAAATTAATTTTTAAATGACTGTCATATGTGGACCATTTCTGGAATTTTTTTGCATATGGAAAAGGTTCACAAAATTTTTTTTAAAGGTTTGGGGGGATTACCAAATTCTCACGCCAAAAATTAATAACCAAATATTTTTTTTTCATCCAAAATTCTTTTTTCATATTGAAAAGGTCCACTAATGTTATGCTTGGAAATTGTGGAGGAGGGGGAAACAAAGTGCCATACTTCAAAAAGTGAATAACTTCATCATATGTTGATCAATTTCCAAAATTCTTTTTTTTAATTTCAAACTTAATTTCTTGTGGTAATTAGGGGAAGTGTGTTGATGATCGCATCAATATTTAATAATCAAATAACTTCGTAAATTGACAATGAATGTGCAAAATGCTTTTTGCATATTTAACAGGTCGAATCAGTAATGGATTATCACATTACTTTGTTTGTGGATCAATTTCCAAAATTATTTTTACTTTGGAACGGATCCACCAATATAAATTTTGGATACAAAAATTTATTTTCCAACACACTTTTCATTTGTGGACCAATTTCCAAAATTTTGATTGATCATGGAAAAAGTTTACGAGAATTACCTTTTTTAAGAACTTGATGGAGGGGGTAGCAAAGCACACCGGGTTAAGCTAGTTAAATGTAAAATAAAAGTTTCATTAAAATAAAAAAATTAAATTTCATTGAAAAATAAAATAGGAATTTCATTAAAGCTCTTAAATTCTTAGGCTGAGTTCACATCTGGCATTTTTGTGTGTCATGTAACCAAAAAAGCGTAACCATTAATTACTAATGATACAGAAATATATATATTGGCTAAACAGTTTCATATTATGTTGGATTCTATAAAATTGACTATTACTTATGTATGAAACTGTTTAAGTTAATAAATACGTGTCTGAATCAAACAGTTTTTCGTTAGTAATTAGTGGTTACGTTTTGTTACGCATGTGTGGCACATGGTACACAGATGTAAACCTGGCCTTAGTTATATAATAAAATGCTAAATTAAAATAATTCCACTTAAATCACATGCCATAGTTTTAATTTGTACTTTTTAGGATTTGGTATACCAAGTGCTAGTCATCAAAACTGTATAAAATACTGGGTTTGGAGTTTTATGTTTTACTAAAATTAAATAGTAAAACAGAATTTAATATACATACGCTCATATGTATGTAGATGCATACTGTCGAAAATAATACCTGCTATCAAGTACAGTAGTTTTCAGATTTAACGAACCAAATTGTTGTCAGGCCTGTTCGTTAAAGTGAATTATTCGTTATATGCATGCAGTACTAAGTTATTTTTTAATTTATTCAAAACTCAAAGCATATCTTCTCGTAGTATTTTTTATATTTTATTAAAAGAACATACATACATATTTCATTAAAATATAATTAAAAGAAAAATTCATAAAGCACTATAATACAAAACTAATTTATTTAAACAACTGGTTAAGCACAGTCTTTTTTTTTTGAATTGATAACTTTCTCTTGACGACATCTTCTTAAAGCTCTCTCAAAAGCATTAAATTTCAGCTACTATTTTTATTTTTTGAGCCCATTTCATATAAATTTCGAAATGATTAATGATATCTTCGTGTTTTATTTTGGGCTCTTGAATTTTTGTTCCATCCAGCTCTTCTTCACTTTTGTTTTGTTCATCGGATATGTCTTCATCTTCGGGTAAAGGACTTTTTTCAATCCATGTATTTAAATGATTTTTTTTAGATCTGGTCATCTTGCATTTAACTATCATCCCCAAAGTTTGTTGTGATTTTTTTGGCTTTGTACTGCAAAATGGCAATTGCGTTGCATAAGGAACCATTGAAAATGTTTCTTTTCCATTCTCGGGAACTCACCTTGCTTTATATGACTGTTCTTCAAAATGACATTCCTTAAACGATTTTCTTTAAATTTTAAGAATAAAATAAATAAAATTTTTGTTCGTTATATAAGGTATGCAGTAGAAAAAAATTCGATGTTCGTTAAATGCGATGTTCGCTAAATCGAATGCTCATTAAATAGGAAAACTACTGTATCAAAGTCATCGTCAGAAAATATTCCTTCCATAGACAGTTCAACTATGTCTTTTAATGAAGAAGTGGAAGAGGTTATTTTCCAAGACTCATTTGTCAGCTTGTGCATTACACACTGCACCTCCCAAACTGCAGCAGGTTGGTTCTCGGGGCTTATTTGTTCCATTTAGTTTACGACAAATGTCCCAATCAAGAATATTTTTTTTGTGCCCTTTGGATAAGAATGTTTTTAAAACTGTCCAAATGATTAGAAAAATTCTAGACTGCATCCGATCTCTAAAACTAGTAATATTGTTAATATCTAATTTTTTCTTAGTAATATGACATTTGAAAAATGTATAACCTTTTTTTCCTTTTATTACTGGGAGCCTAGTCTCAACTCGTTTTTGAAGAAGTACTTAAGGTATGTGCTGAGTGGCTGGGAACACTTACAGCCTGGCCCACGATGTCGACAAGAAATTCTCTGTCGCTTAGTTATATTGAAAACAAAAACTAATTTTTTTATTTTGTTTTCAATAGTTACATATATGTCGATAGATAATTACGATGTCGACATATAATTTCTTGTCGACATCGTGGGCCAGGCCTATAATTCATCCTCCGTAATTATGTATATATGTATGTGTGTATGTAAATATAACAAAACAATAAGGGAAAACAGATGAATGTTTTTTTCTATGTAACATGAAAAAAGTAACTTACCTCATTAGGAAGTCTAGCTGTTCAAAACACCATAGCTTAGGTGTGCTGACATCGGTTGCTCCAGATCTACTTTTCTTGGACGAATTTATTGTGTGTAGTTCTTGCATATATTGCGTTCGCAAAACTTTCAATTTTCGTTTTATCTCATCCAGAGTAGTTTCGCTTTCCATTTTTTGCATATTTTCTAACACAGAATTGTGTTTGGGCTTTTTTTACCCTATCCATAATTCACGAGACCTCACATTATATACATAAGAATTTTCTTGTATTCATGTAATGAAATATTCTACCTGCTCTCTTTTCCACTTAAACGTCATATTTTATTTTTTGTAAGAATTAACTATTTACATACATACCTACATAAGTAAACACCCTTTTATATGTAATGTTTGTTACCACAATAATTATTAAATTTAATGTATTGTTTAGTGGCCTTCGAAAACATCTAGTTTTTCCGTTCAACTATATGTTGTCAGAATATTTACAACTATCTTTGATGTTATTTGTTCATTAATAATTATCACATGTAATTTGCCTTAAAAAGCTATACGAACTTTAGCCCGTTCAAATCATAAAAAAGTAATGAAAATGTAGAGCTTACGATGCGGAAGTAGTGCAAATTTCAGTCCGATCTAATGATTTTTACATAGGTTTGTCGTTGCAAGAAGTTCTCTTTTTCGATGCCTGGTCACTGAATTGGAAGCGATATTAAGAAAATCTCCCTTTTTTGTGTTCTATGATAATATTTTCATCTAGGAAAAATTGTAAGTAGTTACCTATTTTAATAATTCGTTTCTTTTTATACGAATTTCAACCCTAAACAGTGTTTTCATGTAAATTTAAGCAAATAACTTTGAAATTTTAGACTAAAAATAGTTCATAAATTTCTTTAAAAAAATAATTTTTTTTAAATTCTGGTGAGTATTTTCTAACACTATTGAGGAGTTACAAGGTTTTGTGTGACTAAAATAAGCTTCTACATGGTTTTTTGCTCACTCTTGGCAAATTAAAAATATCGATTTTTTGGAAGCAATGAAAATGTACTTCCGCTAGGATGACTTCCATTTTTTTCACTGCGTAGCAATAGGCCTGTGGCAAATATTAAATAAATATACTTAATAGTAAGAAACCAAAAAAGTTTGTCTTAAGTAGAACAAAAATAAACAAAATTAACTAGCATGTGCATTATTAGTAAAGAATGAACGACAATGTTAAGACTGTTGTAAATAAGAGATGTAAATTTGAGCTTTCATTACAAAACACCTTTCAGCAAACTGAAATACGATGAATCAAAAAAATTCACATATGCCATTTACAAAAATGTTTTGTATATAAGGCAGAAATCTACATCAACTAATACCACACACAGTGGACCAAACACAGAATAACGCTGATGATGAAGGTTTTAGTGGCCTTCGAAGCTGTTTCGTTCAAGTATTAGTTGTCAGAATATTTGCAGGTAACTTTGATGTTATATGTTTATTAATAATTATCACATGTAATTTGGCTTAAAAAGCGACACGAACTTTAACCGGTTCAAATCATAAGTTATTGTATTGTTTTTTTCCTCTAATTATTATCAAACTCCAAATTACCACAGGTAAACAATTTAACAACGAAATAAAAAATGAAAAGGAATGCCAAAATCAAAAACGACGCCATATTGCGAATGAAATAAAAAGAGAATTGAAGTAACTTCTCTAAGTCTGTACCCCTCTTCTTTCTTCTTTCACTTCTCTCCTATAAACTCAGACTTGCTTCAAGAAAAACTGCCAAGTCTAAAACATGACTTACTTTTTTCTATTCGGCTATTGATTTTGAAGAGGGACCTTGAATATTTAATTGGGTTTCTAAATTTTTCCAGAAGTCAGTCACAGTTTCATTCTTCTCTTTATGAAATCCTTTGGCAATGTCAGGATTTTCATACATCATTTCCAAAATTGCAGCCAGCTGCAGCTTGTTTGCATTTTCACTCCTTGTAAAAATAAAATCATGCAATTAAAAACTATATTAAAAAATAACACGAAAATTACTTACATTGTGCTTCTTGTTTTTATTCCCAAACAAAACGTTTGTGAATAACTCACGGGAATAAAAATCAGCGATGCCATATTTTTTCGAACATGAGAATTTTTTCGCATTTGAATAATTCACGATTGCAACTTTAGGGGAAAGGGAAAAATTTCGAGGAAATAAATATTCACGATAGGGGTGAATGTTTTGTTGTCATGGGAACCTAATGGTTAAGCAAAGTTTTTTTTTGTAATAATCGGTGCACGTAAATACATACTTACATACATACATACATATGTATTTGTTAACATTGCAAATTAAAGACAATCTTTTATTAATAAATACTAAATTAAATTAGAATAAATGCTTAAATCCCACACTTTTGTCATTTTTTAAAGAAAACCTCTTTGAAGTTGTTTTAAAAACAACAATAATAACTACATTAAATAAATGAAGAATAGGAGATCGCTTTACAGACAGGCGTCCAGACAAAGTTTTTTTTTTATGCAATAAACACTTTCCTTTGGTGTCGTACATAAGAAGTGTTTGTTGCTCTTGCTGTTCTTTCAACGGTATGCTTCGCTTTTTTAACATCGCAATTAGGGTTTCTAATTTCCCGGACTTTTCCAATTCCCGGGAATCGAGAAGTAAAATGTTCTATTCCCGGGAATTTTTAAAAACATCCTTATGATTTTAATTAAATGACATCAATAAAAAATATAATTTTATGAAAAAACATACAACATTTAAATTAAAAACAAAAAAACCTCATTTATTCATTTGATGAACAACAATATTTAAAAAACTCTAACCAAAACCAATAAATTCATATGCTTAGAGTAAAAGCATGTATAGAAATTCCATCTACATCTGCCAATCCAGATACTATAAAGATTTTTATGTTGAAAATATTTGATAAACCTAATAACCTCTGCTTACAGATTTGTATTTTTAAGAAATAAAGGTATCCACGTCAACTCTTGCAACTTGTGCAAAATGCATAATTGCAATTTCTGACGTGAGCACCCCATTTTGTTTAGTTGTCTATAAAGCAAGACAATATGTGCATATTTATATATATTGTACTCGTATGTTTCTTAATTGTTAAAAACGTTTGTTTAAATGCTAAAACAAAGTGTTTATTGATTAGTTCTGTAATTAATTCAGTAATAAAATATCAATATTAATAACATTGGTATTATTTAACAAAGCTCTAATAACAGATTGAGCCATAGGTCTTTGAAAATAAAAACAAATTATGTATTTGTTATCTTAAAATAGAACTTGAAGATACCTTAGAATTTCTAGCTAAGAATTTTTTAAATTTTATAATTAATTTATTTGTATCGAAAATATCTTCAACCATTTGTTTCATTTTAAAGATAAAAATTTACACATTTCAACGTTGTAATTTTGTGTATGGTTGATTTTATAAGTTCTTTTTGTCCATTTTTTTAATGCCATAAAAAGTTGCACAACTTTGCAAAATTTACTCTGATAATCTTGCACTTAATCAGGTCCTGACAATTTTGCATCACTTGTGCAAAATAATTTTATATGTGGTTGTTGTTATATACATTTTGAAAATTTTGCAATTTTGCTTTTCCGCTTTTGACGTGAATACCTTTAATAAAACAACGAACAGTAAAGTAAAAAAGCTAATTCCAAAAACGTAAATATTAAATTCCCGTTGACAATTTTCCGGGATATGGAAAAAAATAATTCCCGGGATTTTTTTCCCGCCTAGAAACTCTAATCGCAATAGATGCATAAGCATGAATTTGGGTTTGAACGAATGTATATGCATACTAGACCCCTGCAAAATACCACTTACAAGAAGTTTTAAGACAAAGGGATTTCTTCAAAAGCCTTACTGTAGCCTGTAGTCTTCTAAAACAATTGCTAAACAACACTATTGGCAAGAAATTTATTTAGTTATTGTATACACAGAAAAAAGTATTCACCAATTAATATTTTCAATTAAGAATTTAATTGTATTGATTGAATTTTTAATTGTATTAATTAATTTGACTGGAAAAGCTTAATTAATATTATCAAATTGTTTATAGGTGAAAATTTAATTAACTTTTTAATTGATACTACAAATATTTTAATTAATATTACAAAATCATTCATATTACTTTTTTGTGTGTATGTACATATGTAGAAGTAAAGAAGAAAATCCTTCGGGACGAAAGAATTTATAATGCTTGCTTCTTTCTACGCATGGGCGTGTATACAAACGCACACATGCATTGACATTAGTTGTGCGCGCTTGTTTTAAAAAATCACCCTTAACCAGTGATGTCAAAAATAAATCTATAGTTGTATGTGTGAGAAAAGCTGCCTCATTCGTCTCTGAAGTATATAAAAAAAATAAATATTTGCAACAAACTCAGTTTAGTGAAGCAGCTCAAAATGTATAAAAAGGAGCCTATGTGACTGAACTTTTCATAGGAAACTGTGAAGAATTTCCAAAAATAAATTTATAAATAGCTTTCCTGATAGAAACTAGAAAATTAAGAATAAAAAATTGAACAAAAAAAAAATTGCCACGACCCATATTTCCCGAGTTATTGGTCTTTTAAATTTTGATATTAAATGCAGTTTAAGGCCATGACTCACTACCATACAAAGTCGTGCGATCTACGAAAAACTACAACCCTGGTGTAATGAATTGTTATTGTCTTTTGAAAATTTTCATAAATACCATCATACCAGGGTTGTACTTTTTCGTAGATCGCACGACTTTGTAGGATAGTGTATCACGGCCTATAGTGAAGCTGCTCCAAAAAAATCAAAATGTGTTTTCAATACATATTCATTTCTTTCCTTAAAATTTTTGTAAGGCTGAGTTTACATCTGGCATTTCTTGTGTGTCATTTGCCCAAAAACACGTAACCAACTAATTACCAATGTAATTAATTGAACTAGTATATATAAACCCTTTATAAAGCAAATTTATTTATTAATTAATTAAATAATTTTAGTATTCGTAAACTTTATTAATCACAGAAACCGTGTTTTTAATATTGTCAAAGACCACAACATACATACATATGCATGTAGAAGTAAATTCATTGAACTAAAAAGATCTAACTAGTTCATTGAACTAAAAAGAGTGATTGAACTGAATGAACGAACTATTTAATTTATAAATAATGAACTAAAATTACCGGTCAATGAAATGAACTAAATGGCACAAGTCTACTCATATATACGAACATCTTTCGTGTTTCGCTTATTAAACGAAAGCATTTATTATTGGATTGGTATAATACATGCCAAGAGAATATATTTACGCAGACCTCTAAGACATATATACACATATACATAATAATAATGTATGGAAGTGTACCCATACGTACTGCAGTTCTACTATTGTGTGTTTATATCTGAGAGTGCGTGTTCAAAAGTAGTCCTTTGAGCGGCGAAATAGAATAAGTAAGTTTTATTTCATTTAAGCAGTTTGCCAACGTTTTCAAGTAGAAGATAATAAAACATGAAGTCGGTTTTAAATAGAGTTATTTCTATGCGCACATGTTTTAGGCATTGCAGCAACTACTTCCCCCGTTATTCTGCACATCGTTCATGCTAAGCAGCTGTAGCCAATTTCAAGTGCTTTTATGTTACTTAGGCTGAGTTTACATCTGGCATTTCTTGTGTGTCATTTGCCCAAAAAAACGCAACCAACTTATTACTAATGAAAAACTGTTTGATTCAGACATGTATTTACTGATTTAAACAGTTTGCAATCATTTTGGATTCTATAAAATTTTCTATTAATTATGTATGAAACTGTTTAACAGTTTTTCATTAGTAATTAATTAGTTGGTTACGCTTTTTTACGCTTGTGTGGCATTTGGCACACAGATGTAAACCCGGCCTAACATACATATTTGTAACGTATCGCAACTATTCTTTTCTATGTGAGACAGTGGCAATACAAGTTGCAAGTACAACTACGACTACAATCGTTCTTGTTTTACAAATTTTATTATGTTTAAGAAGTTTTTGTCTGTGTTTGTTTGAAGCTTTTTTCGTGTATTTTATTTATTTTTGTAACGTTAAACATCTCAAGATCTGTTGCAACTTAAAGCCTGAATATAACTACACATACTTTTGTTGTTGTTGTTGTGCTGTAATAGTTTTACTAGTACCAGTAGTACTACCACTAGTAGTTGCTGTTGTAGTTTTAGTCCTCGTGGTAGTTGGTTGTAGTACGTTTTTTTTATTGTTTCTGTTTATTAAAGTACTTTTTAAACAACAGAGTGCACTACAGATATGTTGTAAAGTTGCTGTCGCAACAGACACAAATTGAGTTGAATTGTGTTTACCCTTCTAAGATGGAAAAGTTTTAAAAACAATACAAATTATATTTCCATTTAATTTAGTCTAATGGAATTTTTCATGAACATCATCTTATGTAGTTCTTATATGTAAGTAAGCAAAAGGTTTTTGCTTATTTTCCTTGAGTTTTCTTTGACTATTTTTTGTTTGTTTTTGAATTTTTGAAGAAGGCTACAAGAAAACACAGAGGAAAAATATATGAAATAAAATAATATAATGTAAAAATAAAACGAGTATAAGAGGATCTCTCTGCATAAATAAAGGTGCACAGTACTGCAATCGGTATTTCAAAATGTCAATACTGCAGCACATAGCAAATTAATCACACGTCGTTAGTGGATGTGAAAAACCACTGAGAATAGGTTAGCTTGCGCTTTTTAATTTTCCTTAAGGTAGAACTGACAATATATTTTATAAAAAAAGCTTCAGAAGTAGAGAATTTAAAATTTTAATAGAATGTACTATCTAAGAGTAAAGATAGGCATGAGTAATATTAAACATTGTTTAGGTAAATATATGCAAAAAATTTTTATCTTTTTGCCACAACCTCAAAAATTATATGTTTTATTAGCTAATTTAGGGTTGCTGAACACGAATATGGCATTGATTTGTTTTCTTGAGAAGAATTTTCCAGTTACTCGCGAAAAACGTGTTTTTTTGCAGTTTATAAGGATATTTCCAAAAATCTTTAGAACTGTTTATTTAAATTGAGCAAATTTTACACTGTCGAAAAGATATGTTTTTCTTTTATCATCCCATATATAAAGTGTATTGATCGGATAAAAATTCATTGAGTAACGGCTCTTTAGATTTAAGAAAATCACTGAGTTACAGCCTTTAGATTAAAAAAAAAAATTAAAACATTCGAATTCGGATATATATAGTAATATATTGTAAATGTTAAATTTTTTATGTATATATACAGGTTTTAAATCAATTTTAGATTTTTTTTGGCTTAATGGCGCAACTTAAAATACTGAATTAAAAAAATAAACCTAACAACTTAAAATTTTTTAAATCTAAAGGTCCGTAACTCAATGAATTTTTATCTGATCGAGACACTATAAATATGGGATGATAAAAGAAAAACATATCTTTTCGACAGTGGAAAATTGTGCTCAATTTAAATGAACAGTCCTCAAGATTTTTGGAAATATCTTTGTAAACTGCAAAAAACATGTTTTTTACGAATATCTCCAAAACGGTTCTTAAGAAAAATAAATGGGTGCCATATTCGTGTTCAGAGACCCTAAATTAGCTAAGAAAATATCTCCTTTTAGAGGTTATTTTTTTTTTGTTGCATAGTGTTATTAGTACGTAACAGTGTACTGCAGTGCACAGTATCGCATAGTAAATATAGGTATTTACTATACATAAATATCTTTTAAATTAACGATCCATAAAAATATTTTTATTTATTTATTAAACATTATTAATATAAAGTAAATTTGCATTATATGGTGTTGCACAAATATGGTCGGAGTAATTCGACCATATGCCCAAGATGTTATTAACAATATTTTAAAAAGTTTTGTGACTGACTGTACATGACCTATACCTTCACATGAGAAGTAGCAACGTGGTTGTTAAAGAAACTCCACAAAATACCGCAAGACTATACGGTAATCCGTGGCAGATCAGTCAACCAGTACGAGTGAGACGAAAAACTCTCGAAGGCCAAACAACAAACACAAGCCTGACCGCACTCAAGAAATAATTAAGAAGACTCTAGAGATGGTCCCCAACCCAGAGCTGCTTAACGACTGTGCCATAAAAATATAAAAGGAGTTAAGTTGCCAGAATTTGAATTTTGTGGCCGAACTGTCATAATAATATAAGATAAAGGTGTCAAAGTTTACCATCTCACATAAGAAAATTAATTGTACGTAATGCAATATATGAATGTATGCGTGTACATTAGGTTATAACTATTTTATTTTCCATACATAATTATATCAAATAATACATGCCTAAGTCAAAATGGTCCGAAACATGCTAATAAACGACATTTTGCTTTTTTTCTACTATGTATGTACCAAAACCAGTTGATACTTGGACCATATATTTCTTGTTTAATTCGAATATTTATACATACATATATGTGTGTATGCGCATATGTATGTAAATATGTACATACATACATACCTAAATATCGCTCATTTACTAAAAGAACGCCGTAACTCAAAAAAACTATTTTGGCAGAAAGCGACTTCAAGTTTTTCAATTTACACACAACTTAATGGAAAAATAAAATTTTGCTTTTGTCTCAAGAGTTAAGTAAACGATATTTGTACGAAATTTTTACACAATATGAAGAAGGATATGAGGATTAATTAAATTTTTTTTTGTGTTATGACATTTTTTGAGTAAATGGGCGATATAATAAAATATTAAGACATGTTATGGACAATTGGTGAATCATCGCAAAACTTCTATTCATATGGATAAATGTATGTATGTACTAGTGCCCTGCACAAGACCATTTATGAGACATTTCAAGACATGAGAGATTTTTGAAATGGTGAGCCACACTGTTGACAAGAAAATTTATTAGAATATTTAGCTGTAGTAAAGCATTGGAAAAATCTCTCATGTCTTGAAAGGTCTTATAAATGGTCTTGTGCAAAACACTAGTATGTATGTAAGTTACATAGTGTCCCCACCTGATGATTTTATATCATGATGAATGTCAAATTTATATCATGTTGACATCGTTATTATATAATCATCAGAGCTCATGGCTTGATAAATTCATCATGATATCAAATGTCATTTTATGTGTTACTGCGCATTTAACGTTTATTTATTATAAAATTTTTGTTTTAAAAATACTCCACAACAATTATTTGTGACCAACAAATTAAACAACACTCAAATTAGATATTTTTGGTAAGTATTTTGCAAATATTACTTTGATTTATCAGGATATAAAACTACCAACGTCTACCCCTTTGTGTTGATTTTAATGAAAAAAAATTACAGTTGCTCTGCCGGCGTTATATTACGAGTTCTGATAAAAAATCATCAGGTGTGGACACCATTTTAATACGTTTGTCTCAGACCTAACAAATGCTTATGATCGGACTTCGATGGCATCTTGCTCCATTTGTCATAATAATTTACAGTTTGTCATAAGTGCAATTTGTTCCTTAAAAATTATCACAACTTTAGCCTAACCGAATCATAAAAAGAGAAAGGATTAAGTTCTAACAAATTAAATACAAAACGAATTAAATTTGTTCTTAAAATATAAAAAACAAAAGGTATACAACAACAAACCAATTTCTTTTATAGCAACACATAGTTAAGGATATTCATAGGCGTAGAAAGACTATTCCTGGATAGGGTAAATTTATTATCATGCCCGCTTACAACTCCGCTGTCAATTTAGTAAGTGCAATGCTAGTGACACGTACTGACAACGTAGCTTACTTTGTAAGCGAGAGCGCACCACTTACGCGTCCTGTGACACTTTTATGATAAATCTAAAAAGTAAAATAAGTGAACAAATCCCCACTGACTGCTACTAACTATTATTAATATCATCGATTATGTAATGTATGTATAAGAAAACTGAAATAAGTAGTGAAAAAGTGAATAGAGTTAAATATAACTTATAATTTATTGTACGCAATGCGCACTCATATTTATTGCAATGTTGTATATGAAGCGAATCACTCGAAAGATTGAAGTGGGCATCGAACTCATACATAGCAACATTTGTGACGTTATTGATTTCGACTCTCTTAACTCAATGCCTATGGACGATGCAAAATAAATAAGTATGACTCACAATGCGAACTTCGCATACGAACATTATGAGGTTGAGTTTTTTCTCTGTTGCTTATTGTTGTTTTTTTTTTGCTGGAATTGAAAAAGAACCCTATTTATTAGTATTGTATACTACTTGCAAACTGTCTAAGGACTAAACTTTTAAATAAACACACATAAGTACATGAGCTAAATGAGTTAAATAAATGCGAGTAGTATAAGTACTTTCCTGAAATTAGAAAACAAAGAGCGGTGCTTTGTAAGTGTGAGTGTGGTATGAATATGAATGTCAATGTCGCATTCATATTTATTTCAACTTATTTATAAATTAATGTCATTGAGAGTGTGTGTACATCAGACTAGATGAAATTGAACCATGTCTACGCATTTATATATAAAATTTCATGAGTCAGTATGAATAGCAAAAACAAGATTCGTTGCTGATCTCTGGTATGTATACCCAGGCAGAAAGCGACAATCAGCCCTACTTTGCTACGATTGTCTGCGGGTACAACTAACATCAGTACAACATTCGTTTACCAAAATTTTAATATACTCATCGGTGTTGCGATTGGCGATATTTGAACTCCTTGGCGATATTTTTGGCTATATTTTTACGATTTCAATAAGATAGAATAATTTTAAGAATATGAATTTTTTTTAGAAAATAATATAATTTTTTCTAGAAAATAAAATATTTCATGCAAAAAATTCTAAATGTTGTCGCTTTATCTCAAACAAAATTTTCAGAGATTCAAGAAGTTTTAAAAAAATATGGACCACAAAATTTCATTTGTTGGAAAAACTTTCAAACTTTCAGTTTAAACTTTCTTTTATAAGTTACAACCAACATTTTGATAATGAAACAGCAAAACGCATGCACGACAATACTGCTGGTACTTACAACTTCAAGGATATGATATGTGTACTTAAATAGACTTGTTAATTCAGTTTCATCACAATATTTAATTAATAATTTTTATCTTCGTGCTCAAGTCCAATTTATCATATTTAGACTGATCTTTTGGAATAAGTTATTTTTAAGTATTTTTTTACGCCAGTTAATGTAACCACTTTTTTTAATTTTTTTTAAATAATATAATTTTTATGTTTTACGATAGACTTTATTTTATATTTGTATATATAAAATATATATAAAAAATACATTTGTAGCTTTAATTTAATGTTTTATTATATTGGCGATATTTGGCTATATTCGACAAGTCATTTGGCGAGGATGCTGAAAATAAATCTGACAACACTGGTACTCATAACATTAAAATGATAACAAGTGTGTTCGAAAACTCAAAAATTTTTACAAATTTGTAATTTTTTTTACTGGATTGCGTTCGCGTACACAAAATCCTGTAAATGAGAGGTGGAATTGAGAAAGAAAAACGACAGTTCATTTAGTGAGTAATTGCAAACTTTTACTGGACAAATTTTTGCCAGTAAAATCCAGTAAAATAAAAACACATGTTTTTAAATATAAACAATCAAAGTCAAAGTTAATCAAAAATTTTTTGTTTTTGATAAAATTTTCAAAATAACAAAAAACAAATGTATTATGTTATAATATTACATTTATTTATGTAAGTTTGATGCCAGAAAAATATTAGGGTTATGTTATGTATTCCATGGGAAATTAAAACTTGCGGAATTTTCATAGAATTGTTGGAAATATGTATGTATTTATAAAAACAATGCCATGCACTTCCGAACTATGTAATTTCAGTTGGAATGCAGAACACAGCCGATTGTTTTTAAATGCGAATAAAGTTTTTCGATATCTTGAATGTATTAGGATATATAAAGTTCTTTTCCCCTTTTATATTTGTCTTAATAAATGCACTCATTGGACTTACTTGAGAGGAAGTGAACAATATTGTTGTCATGATTGTCACATGCAACAACACAGATTTTTGTCTTTTTCTGTGCATCCTAATAACTTTTCAAACTTTTGGAAACAAAATAAGAATTTTCAAAATAAGTAAGGTATAGAAAATTTCTTGTCGACATCGTGGGCCAAGCCCATAAGTTCAAATAAAAATATATGTGTCTATTTCTTTTATTGTTAAACAAAACATTCTATCGTGTATTTTTATAAAACACGTGAAAAAAAATTTTCAGAAATTTTCTCGAAAACACATATTTGTTCCATACAGCTGGCCAGTACTGCTTTCTAGAATCGTTTTTGTGAAGGACACAATGTCACTTGCTGTTGTGCATGAATAAGGAATTTTTTTGCTCGAGATGAGCTAAATAGAAGCAATACATTTAGCTTCCAAAAAGCCATGAATTTTTTTGCGTTGCTAAAGTGCTCCATATAAGTAATAATGTATAATTTTTGTGAGAGCTTGCCTTATGTTAGTGCTTTTTTGAAGCATTTTTCAAAGCTTTTGTTATCAAGTAAGCAATACATTCCTTCCCTCTGTTGTTAGAGCTTCGAAATCAGATTTTTTGCTGGGTAATTAACTGACGATGTGTATATATTTATACATTAGTATGTATGTATGTACATATGTATGTATATATATTTTGCATATAATTTTTTAGCGCCAAAATTGTCAATTAGCTGTTGTGTATGTATATTTTACTGGATTTTACAATTTTTCTGTTCGCTTACTTTCTTATGCAAACTTTTTTATTCAGAGTAATTTCTTTAAATTACTCAGTATTTACTCTGTTGCTGGATTTTACTGGAAAAGTACTCAAACGGACCTTACGCCTAATAAACGACCTCCGTCTCTTGTTTTCAATGTTGTTGTCACAATACTCTGAATACAATTTTATAACGTCGTCACAATGGAAATTTGGAGAGCTTAAGACAAATTTTTGTATTTAGGGTGTTGTAGCGGTATAGAATTATTGTAAACGGGGTATTGGGAAACTAACGTCGAATCTTGTATATACAGTGCTGTAGCGGTATAGCATTACTAAGAACACGGTATTTGTAAGCGTTAAGTCATATTTTTTGCGTTTACAGTACTGTGGTGCGTATTAGTGTATAATATGAGAGAGAGAGAATATATTTCATCAACTACAGCTGCGCTGACAGTTTTAACATCTTTAGTTTAACATTGCCATATTGAAAATGGCATGCGTTTTATATTTTTAAATTTATCACCTGGTAATTAATTTAATTTACATACAAAAAAGACAACAAACTTGCCAGAACATATTAAAGTATTAAAGTTGAAACATTGAAATCTTGACACATATTTTAAAAAGCTATTGTGAACTCCCTAAATAATCTAATTGTTCTCGATGCGAGAACTTCTCACAAGTTAGAGAAAGCGGGCACAGATTTCAAATACATACCTAGTATATAATAAATTCGACTTTTCTTCAACTCTAATTATTGAGTTTCAGCTACACACATGTATGCTTATAACAGAAAAAGGCATGTGTAATTGTAACAATTGTAACATATGTACCTATATTGAAACATTTGATTTAAAAATAAGCAGAATTTTTATTCTTAATTTCAATCGAATCCAATTCAAAACACTGTGAAAGCATCGGAGTATGTGGAGATGGGAGAAAACACCCAACACACCAGCTAAAATATAATTTTCTAAGTTTTATTGTTGTTGCATATTTTGGTTGAATCCTCGTACACATATTTCTTTATTTTTCAAAAGATGGAGAAGAAATTCTTAAATTAAAATTTTTTTGTCCTTAGTTAAACTAAATAAATTCTTTTTAGTTTATTATTTGTTGCTGCTATTGTTATTTAAAGAACTTGTGTAGAACAATGCGATTTATGTATGTAAAGTGGAAGAACAGCAACAACCAAGCCAAGAAAAAGTAGGATTATTTACAATTTGTTTGTATTCAAAGCTTCCCCGTGCCAGACACACAATTTGTACACAAAAATCAAATTGTACGACAAAACGATTCAACTTGATTGTTGTTAAATAATAGACACACACACATACAGAAATATTTAATTATGTATGTACTAGTGGCCTGCGTAAGCAGTCTTGAAATGTAAATACGTCATGTTTTTTAAATGTACTCTCGCGGCATGCATTATACTAAGCCAATAATAAATGCTGTCGTACTATAAACGAGGCACGATGGTTGTATTGGTGTACGTGTATATGACTGTTAACAAACGATGTCGCCAACACGTCTTGTTTAAACAAACAATGAAAATAAGTACTGTTTATACATGTATGCTTGTTATTTTGTATATTGTACGTTTGGGTGTGTGTGTGTAAGATTTAGATGGTAAGCTATTATGTGTGTGTTTAAGGGAGGTTTTTTAATGCAAGCGCATACAACTCATGTAAATGCATGTGTGCGTTTGTATATTCGCTGAAAAATAAGAGAGCATAGAAAAATTATGTAGGTATGTATGTATGTACATGCATGACGTTTGTATACGCGTCAATAAGAGAAAAAAGCACAAGCACCACAAATTCTTCAGTCACGAACTATTTTCTTCTTTACTCTTATACCTGCAATACGTAAAACAAATGTATTGCCGAACACGTTGTTTAGCGTTTGTTTCAGAAGATTTCACTGTACTAAAGCATTTGAAATTGCCCTCATGTCTTAAAAGTTCTTATAAGACACCTTTTGCAGGTCTTTAGTATGTACCCTGCAGGAGAACGAACTAGTGTCCAACTGGTATCTTACTAGTACAGAAACCATCACCACTAGTACCCAACTGTAAACTTTGCTATAACATCTTAGGGCTCAAATTAACATTGAGTGTGTTTAGAAAATTACTAGTGCCATTGGTACTAATTTAGGACTAGTTTATTACCAGTTCTTTTCCAAAGAAAAATTGTATAAAGTTGGTGGTTTTATTCCTTTGTTACCTAGTGACAACTGCTAGTTAAAATTCGCAATTATTTATCAAAATTCAAAATACAAAAAGTTAATTATAAATATTTGATTATAATTATTTTTAGTTGAACCTAAAACTTTAATAATTGTATAATACTAATTTTCGTACAGTGCAAGGGCTCTGTTAGACAGTCAAAATTTATTTTGCAATGTGGTGCCTTGGAACTACTTCATATATTAGTACTCATCAAAACTAGTAATTTTATACAACAGCTTTAACCCTTTTCGCACTAGTTTTTGCTGTTCTAGTAGTTATACTAGTAGCTTTTAGACAATTGACGCCTATTCTCCTGCAGGGTATGTATACATTTTACATAAATGCATATGTATTTCATTGGTATGTTCATACATATATACACACATACATACATATGTTTATATATAAATGTACTATGTACCTATGTATGTATGTAATTGGCTTTGTGTGTATGAAAATTCATAAGTCAAAGAATCCTTTATGTATTCAGTTCAATATAACTTCAACTTTTCTAATAGAAAATTCATGAAAATGATGTCTATTTATATCTCTTCTAATTGAGTTGAATTGTTTTTATTTGTGTTGCTGCTGTTGATTTAAACATTTCAATAAACTTCTAAACTAGGGGTCAGATGCTCTACATAAAAGTAGCATTATTAATAATGCAACAACTTGTATCTGTGTGTGTGCGTCAGAAATACCCTGAAGGAACCCTAAAAGAAATGCAAATAGTGAAATTGTAGAGATTTACTACTGGGATTGTTAGTATTGCTACTGACCATGTGTATCCCAGCCAATGTAATCATTTATTGACATTTAACATTAGCTTGTCATTAAAAAACCACCAGTATACTGTAGGACTACTGACTAAGTAGTACTTTTGGATCTACATGGAGACATTGGGTCTAATGCATAAAACCTGAGCATTTGCTTCGATAAAAAGTTTTGAGCAAAAGGTACATTTTGTAAATTTTTGCAAAAAAATATTACTTTACTTTACTCATGTTGTGAGCTTGATCTCAACTGAAAAGTTTAAACTATCATACATAAATAAATGTTCGGAAGTTAGAGTTCGGTTTTGTTTGCATAATAACAACCCAGTGGTAAAAATTAGAGATGTGCAAATGTCGTGATTTTATCGTTTCACGCGTAATTCACGCATGATCGTGATCAAATTTATAGTTAATTACGCGTGAGTGTGTGAGCGTGACTTTAAGAAAATTGCTCGTGCGTGAACTATTTTTAAGAATCACGCGCGAATTCTCACGCTTTCACGAGGTATCATTCCTGCATAGGTACATACATACATATGTAACTTTTTTTAAATTTTTTTAAATAAATTATTTTACAATAATAAATAAGTATGTTTTAATTTTAAATGTGTTGGCTGGTGGTTAAGCAGAGTTGCACGAGCAACACCATGAGCATGCTCGTGTGTTTTCAGTTTAGTAAAATTCATATAGACAAAAGAGAAAATTACTGCGAGTAGTCTACTCATGAACATTGCTCGAGTAGTCAGTACAGTCAGGGTGACCAATGACATTTTTCAAAAAGTGGCACCAAAAAGAGGATTTATCAAAAAAAAGGGGCAAAATTAAATAAAACGAGAAAACTACACTAAACTTTTTATTTTTAATTTATTTTTATATAATTCACTCTAAAAAAATGGAGACAAAAAGTGGCAAATGCACTCGAAAAAGTGGCAAGGCAGTCGAAAAAGTGGCAATTTGTCACTTTAGTCGGTCAAATGGTCACGCTGAGTACAGTGCTGTAGTCTATATGCATTTCATGGTTTGTTTAATAGATCGTCAGTAGACTTCAACCACATATTTAGAACATTCACAAACAAAAATACAAAACCCAGGAGTAGCATAATCAGGCAGCACCTCCCAATGCCGCTGTAAGGTAATGAACAAAAACTTTTTTAAATGTGTTTTGTTATTTGTTAAATGCTACTTGTCATTAGCATTAACTACACTTACGAGTACATGGAAAAACATATCGTATAATTACGAGAAATAATTTTTATTGTGAGAAGTGTAGATATGTATACTTGTTGTAAATGAATACATTAAACAAAGCTTTTTACAAAATTGAAAATAATGAAGATACTTAAAAAACATGCCTTTTTCAGGGACATTTTAAAATTTTGAATTTTAGCCCTTTTCCGTTTTCACGAATGCAGATATTTATTTTTGTTTAGAATTTAATTTAAAATCCAGCAATAAACTAAAAAGTTAAAGGCGAAATATTAAAAAAGTCTGGTCAAAAGAAATTTGTTTGTCTTAAGTAAAATATCTTCTAAATTATGAGATATACGGAAACACATATTAGCAAAATATTTCTTTTAAGTTTAGCTAAAAATGCCTAATCCGGTAAAAATCGGATAGTTTTTAAAAAATTTACAAGCCTTAGAAGGTTTTTGACATCCAGCTGGTCAACTTTGACCTACTGCAACAGCTTAAGCCAGAAGTCCGTCATGACATGTGTTATAAAGCCTAAGTACTCCTCTACGGATGTTATAAGTTTCAAATAAATCCCATTACTACCTTATAAGTTCCAGCTTTATTACCATTTATTTTGCAAAAGTCCCCACTGTGCAATGTAAATTTTACATATACACGTGCATATATATGTACATACCCTGTCGGAGAATGTGTAGTTAACTACAAAAATAGTTAACTTAATGATGAAACAGAATAAAGTCTGCAACTTCAGGAAAATCGCTGACAAATTAATAAAGCCCATAATAAAATCGACGGCAGTAACTTCAAATGCTCTCTGATTTTTGTTTTATTTTCTTTTGTGCTTAATTTTCTTTGTAGTTTTGTTTACAAAATATATGAAATTTATTGAAAGTATGGTAACATTTTTGTGAGAATTAGTATTGATATGTGAGAGAATAAGAAAAAACGTTCTCAAAATAAAATAGATTCTATCTCACGACTGCTTTCTGCGGCTGGTTTTTTGTGTCAAATTGTATGGGAAATGTGTTTAGGCCGGAATTCTGTTTAATCATTTATAGTTAACTTTTCTTAGACTGACTAAAAGCTAACTGCAATGTCATCCAGAACAAACCCAAAATTAATTCTTAAGTTGAGTACGTAGTCGAATTTGAAGAGAGCAAAAAAAAACTTATTCTCATCTACTTTGAAACTCATTTCAGTTTTGATTTAAAATTTTGCTGTTGTTATTTTAGATGGTAGCTTAGCTGAGTGGTAGCGCGTTGAGAACACAAATTGTGATGATTTATGTTAGAAATTTTTTTTAATTTACTGACTACAAGTTGGTTTAAAAAAGTCAATTTTAAGTTAGCTGAAATTAATGCAGAGTGAGCCAATTGACTACCGCCTAGGACATCGCAATGTTAAAGTAGTCAGTTGATTACATTGCGAAGTAATTCAAGTGTAGTCAGTACTACTTGCGAAATAGTTAGCTTAAAGTTAGTTTAAAGTTAGCCAAATTTCCGATAGGGTATATACATACATACATATAAAAGTGGTCGTTTTTAAATAAAAAAACATACATACATTGTCTGTTTTTAGGATGTACTGAATATTCTTCATAGCACGAAAAATTTGGAAGAAATAGCTGATTATTCTAGATTCTTCCTTATATTATTCTTCTCTTTTAAATTGGTAAAGCAAACTAGCAAAATAAAATTAATAACAAGTCGATATTACTATGTAAAAGGGAAAAAAGTTCCCAAATATTAAAATGTAGCCATATTGAACAATAAGTAAAAAAGGCTAAAAGGGCTGAAAGATAATTTTAAAAAGTGCCACATTTGCGGGTTTTTTTAGTTTTGGGCATACATTATTTTCGAGTTTTGAGTGACTGCAAACGTGTGAAATGTAACCCGAAAACGGAAACGAACCACAATCGTGGTTCAGAAAGAGAACCAAGTGGTTCATGTTGCCGTCTGAACATGGTATTAGCATGCATGTATAACTTGGGGTTATTATCGCGGCTCAATCTCTAAATATAGTAATTTTAAAACTAGGAAATTCAACAAAAACATGCCATAATGGTCTCATAAAATTTCTTTATAATCTTTCAACGTACATTTGTATGTTTATAATTGAACTTTCAAACTAAAGGCAATGACTTGAGCTTTTAGATGGCTTTAGCTTTGGATTTTATTTCTAAAGGTTAAAAGTAGTATTTTAGTGAGTTTGTCTTTACAGTAACTTTTTTCGAAATACGGTATTTTTTAAATTCTTAAAAAATTTATGTTAAAGAACAAATTTTTGTCAATAATTCCTAAAAGTTTAATTTTGGGATACGAAATGGTTTATGAGATTTAAATAAAACTACTGTACCAAGCGATTCTTTTCAACTCACTTTGCAATTTATTTTTCAAAATGCAAAATGCTTTAAAAATTATGTCAATTTCTTTCGAAGCAATTTAACAGTGCTGGCTTAATCTTTTATTAAAATGCCGCAAAGTGAAATTTATTGTTATAATCCTTTTAAAATAGAAGGAAGCTATAATCACAAAAAAAATTATAAGAAACGTGCAGAAGTGGATGATATTGAAAATATTTTTACTTCGAGCAAAATTTTTGATAAATGCAGGAAAGTTGCAAAGTTAAAAAATTCCGAAGCTTATGTACTAACTAACAAAAAAATATTCTAATGAAGAAAAGAGTGTAAGTAAAGTTTCAGAAGAAAATGAAAACGAAGTTCCAGGCACAAAAGAAGCTTTTACTTTAAAACTAAATGAAACCTTGCCATTTTTGGAGCTGTCGCCAATAAAACGCAAGAAAATGTGTCAACAAAGTGTTTAAATAGAAAAAGTAATTAATTCCTCGATAAGGAAGAAATTCGCTTTGACATCGATGAAGAGCCTGAAAGTTTTCATAAAGATTCTGAAATTATAGATCAATTCAGAGAAAAATTAAAACTAACAACTAAAAATAAATTCGGTATTGCGAATTTTATAGCAAGAAGTGTTAAAAGATTACTTGATGAAAAAGGTGTGTTAAGCACACCAATTCTTAAGTCAAGAAATGTTTTCCCGTTGAAGTTCTTGACATTGTAAAAAATTTGTATGAAATTGATGATGTTAGCAGATGCATGCCTGGTCTTAAGGATTACATAAGTATAATGGAAGATGGTTGTAAAGTTAAAAACAATAAAACACTTTTAATAAACAGAACGTAAAAATAACGTAATCCAGATAAAAAGATTAGTGTATCTAAATTTTGTGCACTTCGTCGGAAAAATGTCGTTTTGGTAAATGCATGTGGTTTCCACAATGTTTCTGTTTGCGAAAAGCTTCAAAATGTTAAGCTCATGCTTCACGGTTTACATATAAAAAATAACTGAAAATTCAAAAGGATATGAAATAGAAACTTAAAAAGGGTGCTTTAAAAATATTGTGTAATCCAGCAACACCGGCTCGTTATTTAGGAAAATGCTTTCAATGTCCAGGTGAAACCTTAAAACAACCATCAGCCATCTATTAGAAATTAGTTATATAGAAACCATTACATAAAGATAGTGGATTAGTGTGGACAGGAATTCATTGCAAATATTAATACAACCTGCTGACGAATTGTTGGAATCTGTTTGTGAGAAATTAATTGTAATTTCGTATTTTTAACGAATGCAGATCACCAAAAAGAAGAAGATTTATTAAACCTAACATATCAGAAGTTGCGGATGGTACCCGGAACTCAATAAATGCATTGTTTTATTCCGGTATGTGTCGATCAAATCAAAATCACTATCACAAAAACACTATTCTGCCCACGAAGAATTTATCATAGTGAACAACTTTATAAATAATAAACTTTTAACGTTTCTTCTTTAATGATAACAAATAAACCATAATCAAATGAATGATATAAATATACAACTATATTTTTTCCAGCAACTTATTAACATCTACATATATAAATATATATGTAACATGTCTAAAGGTAATAAATAAGATTCCTTTTATGGAATTTGTGATACTTGAAAATAAAGTATTTTTAGTTTATTTTTTAAACTGCATGATGTTTTTTAATATGAATCTCATAAACCATTTCGTATTCCAAAATAAAACTTTCAGGAATTGTAGATAAGATGTTGTTTTTTAACATATAGTGTGTATTTTTTTTAGAATTTAAAAATATTTTTTTAGAAAAATATTAAACAAAAATACATGATAAAATTTAGACCTTTGAACTTGAACTTCAAATCAACAATTTAAACCCTTTAACATCTTATTTTTTCCATTTTCGTCGCATAACGAAGAATATTGCGTAAGAATTTCCGAAAATAAAAATAAATTTCTAAATCCATTATAATCCATTTTTGTTGAATTTTAAAATTTTTAAGTCGATATATCGCGAGTGGGCCACGATAATTTGAAAAAGTGAAAGTGAAAAATTTGTTAAAAATCGGAAGGTGTGAGGTCAAAGCGTCAGTTGATTTTAAATGTTTATGTTTATACTAATGACTACCTCCCTTCCCAATGTCTAAATATGGTCCCTAAGTAACTATCTAGTCAGTAGTACCAACGTCAGTGATTTCTTTTCAATGACATGCACATGTTAAATGTCTATACAAAAATGTATTGTCTGAGGCATAATTTGTCAGTAGTACTGGCGACAAAGTCAATAGTGAATGAATACTGATTCACTAGTGACATTTCCTACAGGGTATTCATGGAATTTTAGGCTGCAATTGAGTTGTATTTGTTTACAATTCAATTTTGTTGGACAAAACAAAGAACTAGGTGAACTTGTAAATGTGTTGAACATTTGTTTTTCTTGGTGTTTGCTTGTGTAATTTTTCACACTTGCCTTTGCGACCTGCCAATTTGTGATATTTTTATTAAACTGAAGCAGCCCATCATCAAAGGTTGTTCCGACCGATGCGAAAGGCTGAAGGAACTATCGTTCATGGTTTCGGTTTTTACTATGAACAGCGAATGAACGAGACAACGTCTCTGTGGATGATAGAGACGTCAATAACAATATTTAATGGCTTAGGCCGAGTTCACATCAGTGTGCCCAAAAAAGCGTAACCACTAATTACTAATGGAAAACTGTTTGATTCAGACACGTATTTACAAAGTTAAACAGTTTCATACATAATTAACAGTAAATTTTATAGAATCCAACACTATTGGAAACTGTTTAAATCAATAGATAGATGTCTGAATCCTATTTTTCATTAGTAATTAGTGATTAAATTTTTTTGTACATTTGTGTCAAATATGTATTCAGTATAAGTATGGTTCCGAAAAGTCCACCCAAACAGAAACGTAAAATAATAACATACTATGTACATATCGATGGTCTCTCATCTTCAGCAGATGGTTATCCTAATGTAATATCAGAGTGCCCTCCTTCGTCGGCTTTGTGTAGCAGAATCATCGGCGAAGTAAAATAACGAATAAAAATGGCTACTAATCACAGCTTCAAAAATTTAATGCGCCTCATTAAAACCAGAGGCGCTTCAACTCTGCATTATAACGTGCAAAACGTAGGGTTGAAAAAGAAAGAAGCTTTCCTCTATCTCTTCCTTCACCAACTGTCTTTTCTATCACTATCCCTTTCCTAAAAAGGGTAGCGCCTATAAGTAGTGGTAGGCATTCATTGCCTGAGTGTTACTTCTATTTATAAAATAAAAAAATGCCCTAACTCTTATTTTATTACGAAATTTAGTTTTTCAGTGATTCCAATACATTTCACACGGATATACCTTGTCACAAAAATGTATTGAAATAGTGTGAAAAATAACGATTTTACAAGCAGTTGTACAAAAAAAGTTGGATATTGGGTAGTATGAATGAAACAAGTATTTGTTTTTTACTTAACAATTTGTTTTAAAACCCCAAATGCGTGTGTTTTTTATAACATTTTTTAAGCAAAATGAAAATACTTTTTTTTATTTATACTACTCATTTAACATATAATAGTTTCTATTACTTTTTTAACTCCTCCGTTAAAGTTACAATTTATTGAGTTAGAGCCTTTCTATTTGAAACCAACGACATGTACTTATATAAGGCCATGATTCACTATCCTACACAATTGCACGATCTACGAAAAATACAACCCAGATCTGATAAATTATCGTCTTTCGGAAATTTTCATATAGAGTCTAAACACAATGTTTCCGGTGCGGTGCGATTTCTCGTTGCGGGAGAGAAAAATAAACATATTACAACGGAAGACGGCGACGGCAATATTTGTCATTGTTTGTTTAAATTTTTATTAATTTTTTTGTGCATTCATTTTTATAACTAAAAACAGAAAATTATTAACATTTTATACATTCGCAGATATATTTGATATATTTTTTAAACTTTTATAATCCATGACAAAAATGTTTGAACTTCAAAATCATGTTTTTTTTACAATAATGATGTGAACACAGCCAATTATTCAAAAACTATGGCAACGTCAGCAAGAGAAAGAGCATCAAAAATTAAGAGAATAAGAAAGTCCGCAATGAAAATAAAATAGATTTTAATTTTATTCCGTCCCGAACTGCGGATTTTTACTTCAAAATCGTATGGAAAATCGCACCACAATAAATAATCGTTACATTGTGTTCAGACTCATACTCCGTCATACAAGGGTTGTATTTTCGCAAAAATTGCACGAATGTATAGAATATTGTATCACGTCCTATACAGACGTATGTACATTGGAGCGACTCACTTTGCATGAAGGTGAAAAGTATGATTTTGTAACCTTTCTCTAATAAGAGATCAATATTTTTAATGAGGACTCCCAAACATTTGTGGGGTCTAGAAATGACCGTTCGTGAGCAGGTCTGTATCTAAAAATGGTATATTTCTGTGTGCATACTTTGGTATTTAAAAAATACTGAACCATTTTTAATCCGCGTTCAATGGTGTATTAAACTTTACTATTCGTACCATTAAAACTAAAATTGTTAGGCATATTGGTAGCAGGTGCGATTTATATTCAAATAAAATCTATTATTACATATACCCTTCACCAAAAATGGTAAGGGGTATATATGTATGTATATGTAGGTTTGTCATTTCGTCTGTAATTTCCACAATGTTCATATGCGACCCATAAATTATATTTTTTTTTTTTTTTTTTTTTCATTTATTTATTTATTGTATCTTCAATTATGAACTAACAATAAGTATTCAAATCTTAAATCTAAAATATAAGTATTAGGCCCGACCACTTTCGGACATAAACTTAGTGCTAGTTATAAATAATACATAATTAGTGATAATAAAAAAATATTTTCAAGCAATCCCATCTGGAGTGTTATAAAAGAGCCCTTGTGTCCTTCTTTTTCAAGCGAATGTGGCCAGTAAAATTCAAGATGTTACGAGCAAGCGGATTAGGATGTGACTCGAGTTTTGTTAAATATTTGCCTGCGTATTTTGCTATTTCTTCAATCACTAGTGGCATATTCAAATCACGATGTATATTTGAGTTTTTTATGTACCATGGAGCCGATGTTATCAAACGTAAAATTTTATTTTGCCTTCGTTGGATTCTCTCGACGTTAGAAGCTGAAGCAGTGCCCCATAACTGAATTCCGTAGCACCATATTGGCTTCAAGAGCGACTTGTATAATAAAAGTTTGCAGTCAAGGCTGAGTGTTGAGTTTCTACCAATCAGCCAATATATCTGAGTTAGTTTAAGTTTCATTTGTACTAGCTTTGAGTCAATATGGTGTTTCCATGTAAGTCGTCGATCAAGGTGTATACCAAGGTATTTTACATGTGAATGCTGAGGAACAACTTGATTGTTGATTCGAATTGGGGAACAAGTATCTCTTCGCAGGGTAAATGTTACCTGAACACACTTTTGCTCGTTTACCTTAATTCTCCATAATTTTAACCATAGTTCCAGTTGTGTTATATGTTCTTGTAGATATCGGGAAGCCTCATGAGGATTTTCGTGCATACTTAGGCAGGCTGTATCATCGGCAAACGTAGATGTATGGATATTGCTGCTCAAAGGCATATCACAAGTATAAATTAAATACAAAACTGGCCCCAGTATGCTCCCCTGTGGCACACCGGATGATATAGTTTCGGGCACACTCATGAATTCTCCTTCCACAACCGTGAACTTCCGGGAAGTAATGTAACTTTCTAATAAATTCACCAAATTTATTGGTAGATATAATTTTAATTTTAAAATTAGGCCTTCATGCCACACTTTATCAAATGCCTGCGAAACGTCAATAAACAGTGCAGAACAGTACTTCTTTTCTTCAAATGTTCTTCTTATACATTGAACCAATCTATGCGTTTGTTCAATAGTGCTATGCTGACTTCTAAAACCAAACTGATGGTCTGGGATACACCCACTACTAATTAGAATTGGCGACAATTTTGACATGAGCAGTTTTTCGAAAAGTTTTGACATTGTTGATAGCAGACTTATTGGCCTGTATGATTCTGCCTTGGTAAGATCTTTGCCCGGCTTTGGAATCATTTTAACTTTGGCAAGCTTCTAGCTGTGGGGATAATACTCCAGTCGTAAAATGGCATTAAAAATGAATAACATGATTCTAATTACAATACGAGGCAATTTTATTAGCATTTGGTTACTAATTCCATCATTACCCGGTGCTTTCTTCGGGTTGAGTTCAGCAATTAGATTTTGTACATCACACATTTTAAATTTTATGGGTCGAGGGTGTAGCGCAACTACACTCGGGAAATTAACAACACCAGTACATGTGTTTGGGGTAAATACGGATTTTAAATGCTTTGCAAACAAGTTACCTTTTTCAATATCACTCCTGGCCCAAACTCCGGTAGAAGTGCGCAGAGGTGGTTTAAACTCAACCGGTGTTTTAATTTTTTTCGCAGCGCGCCACAAGGAGTAATTAGATGCTGGTGTTACGTCGAGATTTTCCAGATAGTTTTTAAGAGATGCAGTTTTTTCATATGCAAGCAGTTCTTGGAGTCTTTTAGTGCACTCTTTTAATTTAATTTTATTTTGGGGTGATCTGTGCTGTTGCCATTCTCTTCTAGCTCTTCTTTTTGCACATACGAGATGTTCAATATCTGTAGAATATATTCTGTTAAACCCAGTCTGCGGATGGGAGGAAGTTGCATGTTCAGCTGCCTGCTTAATATTTTCGTTAAGATTAGCAATATTAGATTCAATATCATCATGAGTTCTTAGCTTAATGTTTTCAGTGCAATGACTACTAAGATATTTTTTGAATCGCAGCCAATTAACACGACTGACCATTTTCACATATGGGTGAGGTAGAGCACTTCTCAGTGGGCTACAGATTGTAACGATCGTGGGAGAGTGATCGGACGATAGATCTAGGGAAGCTTCGACGTGAATTAATTCCCTAGAAATATTTTTCATGACGCCAAAATCTATAATATCCGGAATTTTATGTATGTCAGTAGGCCAGTAAGTGGGCTCCCCACTCGAAATGACGTCCAAGCCCATTTTTGAAATTGTGTTGAACAACGCTCGTCCTCTAGGTGTGATAAGACGGGAACCCCAGAAAGTATGTTTTGCATTATAGTCTCCAGCTGCTACGAAACAAGGGCCAAGAGATTTGTAGAAATCCTCGTATTGATCCTCAGTAATTGCGAATCTAGGAGGGGAGTAAATTGATGATATGACAAAATTTGTGCAAAAATTTTCGATACAAATATTCGTTGCTTGTAGATGTTCTTCACAAATGTTATCAAGAATATAATGCTTGAGTCTTGACTTTATTAAAATTGCTGATACCCCGCAAGCTCTTCCTCTTGGGTCCTTTGAATCATATAAAATGTAGCCATTAACTTTGAATAGGCTTCTTGAAGTCAAATGAGTTTCAGAAACCAACATTATATCAATATTTTTTTCCGTGAGGAAGTGCTCAAGTTCATTTTTATGTTGGCGAATGCCGTTTGCGTTCCAGAAACTTATCTTTAACGTGTTCATGGCTTATTAACTAATGCTTGAAGCAGTGTAGACTGCATTCGTAGCATTTCTTGCATCATGCTAATCATATTTGTTGTAAAATTATTTATAGTCAGCACTAGATTCTCAATAGTAGCTTCAAGGCGACTAAAATTAAAGTTTGAGTTTGCATTCGTTGAACTATTTTGAGGCGGAATATTTTGTGTGGGAATATAATTAGTCTTAGCTGCATCGGCATACGATACACGTGAAGTGACAGGTTGGCTCATTTGAGCAAAAGTGGCGGAGTAAGCGTTTGCTGTTTGTGCTGGAGCTAATTTAGGTTTTTGCGCCATAGTCTGTTTAACGAAAGAATAGACAGGACATCCTCGGTAGTTAGCGGTGTGATTACCTCCACAATTACTAAATTTTTTTTCTGCTAGATCTTTAGGCTTAGTACAACCAGCAGTACCGTGCAATTCACCGCAGATAACACAAACTGAAGGTAACTTGCAGTAAGTTTTTGTGTGACCATATTCTTGACAATTATGGCACTGTACGGGTCCAGAACGCTTGTGTGGTTCTTCAACTGTTATTTTTCGATATAAGAGATATTTCAAATTATAAATTGGATGAGTCTCGCTTTTTTTCAATTTTATATCGTTTGGCTCAAGTTCGACGCGAAATAGAGGTTGAGGAATCTTCTCCCTATTTATTATGTTAGATACATTTTTTACCTTAAATCCCTGGAGGACGAGTGCATCTTTTATTTCTTCGGGAGCAACATAGGAATCGATGCCCTTTAATACGATCTGCAGGCCTTTAGCACTTTTAAGCTGATATGTGTAGAAACTTTTCTTATTTTTTTCAAATTCAGTAATCAGTTTGCGAAAATCTTTTTCTTCATAAATTTGAATTTTGGTTTCATCAATGTTACCACGTTTTATTGGAACGATGTGAAATTTATTCTCACCAATGACTGAAATTAAATTTTTTATAATAGCGTTTGAATTTTTTTCTCTCAAATAGATTGGAGGCGGCTTGGATGTTTTGTTCGTAGATACATCGGGTTCGTTGTTGTCAACTTGTAATATTTGAAAACGATTTTGGCGGTTAATAGAGGATGCGCTGTTATCCCTAGACATTTTTGGAGCAGATGAAATTTTCGAAGACTTTGGGCTTCGTCCGCGCTTTACCACTGTAATATATCTGTCCATTCCCACTTGGACCTTGGGTTTTGGGCTGCTCTTAACTTCAGTAAAAACTTGGTTAAGTGATGACCACGAGCCCGAGGCGGATGATATCGCTGAGTTAAATGTAGAAGTACTAGGCAACGGTAATGTTAACGAATCACTAGTTGGCATTGGACAAAGCGAAGTTGATCGCTGACGAAAAAGTGGCCTCGCCGTTAAAAAAAGTCTACTATCAGATTTCTTATTTAATTTATTATCATTAAGAGCTTCAGAGCTCTCAGTAAGTCTATCATTAGATTTTTTATTTTTATTATATTCATTAAGAGCTTCAGAACTCACAGTAAAATAGGCATTTCTGCCATTAGAACTCACTTCACAGTTATTTGTTTTTGAGGTACTCATATAGAGTATTCCTCAAGGGCACTTTTGTTTGTTTGTTTGTTTTTTTTTATTACGGTTTTTTTGTTTTTGTTAATTATGACTATGTAAAAAATATTAGCAATGCAAATAAAGCTAACAATAACAATATGTATTCCGAATATTTTTTCGTACAATTTTTTTTGTTTAGTATGAAATAAAAACTCCGCTAAATTGACTGTTCACTATGAATGTACAACGAGAACTCCCTCCCTCCCTCCCTGAATAGCAAAGACGAATAAGCGTCTGTACTTGAAATCGGTTTTAAGAAGCTCCCAGAAAACTAATTCTAATCGTGTTCAGAAAAAGTGTTCCAAAATAAATAATATACTGCCAATACACATCGTACACTAATGCATTTGACATATTTTCATAAAAATTACACTTTTTGTTCTTCAAATGACAAGAAAAATTTGGAAGAACAATTAATTTTCTTATAACAAAATAACAAAATATGTACTTATATAAAAATAATTTTTCATTCAGTTGTCGGTTGTGTTTTTT
The DNA here is from genome assembly GCA_905220375.1 of Tachina fera. Classification (NCBI taxonomy): domain Eukaryota; kingdom Metazoa; phylum Arthropoda; class Insecta; order Diptera; family Tachinidae; genus Tachina; species Tachina fera. The sequence goes on along the minus strand of LR999965.1, from coordinate 98,534,633 downwards.
TTTCACAAGAATAGGGTGCCACTTTTTCAAGATGAATATATTATTTTCTATGAAAAGAGATAAATAATTTTTTGTTAAGAGAAGTAACACTTAGGCAATGAATGCCTACTACTCCTACTAGGAACGTTGTCAACTTGGTGCGTTTCGCACCATTTTGGGTGCTTTTTGAAATTTTTTGTGCGAAAAATTCCTTAGTTGGTGCGTGGTACGCTTTTTTTAAATTTTGGTGCGTTTTTAAATTTTTGGTGGCACCAATGCAAATTGAACACGACAGTGGGTTAAAACTGGAAAATTTTTATTGTGAAACTTTTACCAACTTCCTGATAGTGTTTATTACCATATTAATAGTAATGATATTTACAAAACATCACAATTTGAAATGAAATCTTTTTTATGACCCTGTGATAACAATAATGATGAAAATATTAGCTTTACTAATTTGGAATAATTAATTTTTGATCTCTTCTTTAAAAGTTTTAAGCAGAATTTATAAAACTAATGTACAAAAATTTATAATTTTTTACAAATTAATGTGTGTGCCCTTAATTACTTGTATAAGTCATATATTTCTTTGGTCGAGATATCCAGTATATTACATACGAACAAATCCAAAAATATTTTTAATTTTTCCGACAGTTCAATTAATCTAAAAAAAATTTCTTATTTACAAAAAAATAATATTATACTTTTTATTCAAAATTTTTAATTCAATAAACATTTTAAAATAAAAAGAGAAATTCTAAGCTTGGTGCGTTTTTTTGTAAATGGCGCACTTTTTTCTCCATTTTGGTGCGTTTTGAAATTTCAAAGTTGACAACACTGTTACTAGGTGTTACCTTTTTTTTTAGGAAAGGGATAGTGAGAGAGAAGACAGATGGTGAAGGAAGAGAAAGAGAAAGGCTTCACTATTGTACAACTCTGCATTTTACACGGTTTTAATAATGCAGTGTTGCATCCCCTCTAAAAATAAATAAGGCGTATTAAATGTTTTTTGAAGCTATGATTAGTAGCCATTTTATCGGTTATTTTACTTCGCCGATGATTCTGCTACACAACGATGTTACATTAGTATCTGGGCATGTTGGTAACATAATGTGTTGCAACAGGGCGGATCATGGTGTAATTATACAGGTGACTGCGTAAGGATTTGTTATACACAAATACGGTAACCATAGCTGTGCAAAGAACTAGTGGTAAATTACGGCACTCGTTATCGAATGAAATTATGAAATATTTCAATAGTTTTTATGGAAATAATTCGTAATTTTGTTCGATAACAAGTGCAGTAATTTTCCCCCTGAATTTCGAAAGCACAAAATTAATTGTACCAAAACGAACGAAATTTTTGATATTCATCAGCCATGTCGAGTTTCAATTTTATCGTCTTCTACAAAGACGCTGTAAATGTTGCTTTTGATAAATAAAGTTAAATTTTCTATGAGCCTAATTCATAATATTTTAATTTTATAAAAGGTTTATAATGAAATTTCCATAGAAAATTTGTTTCATAAACCTCTTATTAAATAGAAATATTTTTTATAATTAAGGCACTATATCAATAAATTTAAAATTAGTATTTGAAATTAAAATATTCAAAAGCGTTGGACAATTTAAATTGGTTTTTGGTATACAGTAATTTTGACTTAGTAGCACAATTAAGATTGCACGATTTTTTGTGCAGATAAGTCAAAAATGCTGTTATCTTAAATGAACTTATCTACTATTGTGGTTCGCTGCCTACAAATGCAGCTAAAATAATATGTTAAAATATTATAATAAAAAACGTCTTTCTTTACACACATATGTATGTGTTTAATATTTTATTATTTATTTCGAATAACCATGCATTCATATTTAAATGTAAAAAGATGGATACATGTCTCAATATTTATGTGGAAAAACAGCCAACACATTTTTTTATGTATGCAGCTAACTTAAGACTTAAAAACAGATTTTGGAGAATAATTGCTCTGATATTACTGATATAGTATTACGATAACAAATTTCTACAGTCTTATATCTCCAAGGCGTTTGATAGAGTGTGGCATGGTGCACTTTTGTCAAAATGTATTGCCCTTGGTGTCGGTGATAACTTCTCTCGATTCTTATCGAGTTTCCTCAGGGATCGCACTATAAGAGTTGTTATGGATGGGAACTCGTCAAATGAGGTCAAGCTAAATTCAGGGGTACCGCAAGGTTCCGTTTTTTTCACCAACTCTATTCCTCATCTTTCTTAACGACCTCTTAGACAAAACTTTCAACCATATTTATTCTTTTCCGGACGACAGCAGCATTTGTAATTCTTTTTCATTCAGCAATAGACCTAGTCTGCCGGAGGTTGAGTCTATGAGACAAATAATGAATGAGACATTAAAGAGCGATTTAGCAAAAATTTCTGAATGAGGTCATGCGAATAGGGTCGATTTTAACGCCAGTAAGACCCAATGCTGTACGATTACTCATAGGCGCATGAAAATTCAGTGTGATGTTGGACGGAGCATATTTTTCAGGTCTCAAAAGAAGCATTTAAGTGCCTAGATTTTTTAAAACGGTGCAAGCAATACTTCACTCCATCTGATCTTCTTACTATTTATACCAATTATATCCGACCGAAAATGGAATACAACTCTCATGTATGGGCCGGCGCTTCAAAGTCTGAAACCCGAAAATTTTCACGCACAACACGAGCTTTATTCAGGGCACATCCTTTTGTGGTCGATTGGCCAGTAAATCGCACAACGCATTACAGAGAGAATTCCTTTTTTAGCCGTACTATTTGTATGTGGAATAAATTACCTGCGGAAGTGTTTCCTGTCACTTTCAACGTCGGAAGGTTTAAATCGAATGTCCACAGACACTACTCCCTCTATCCTCCTTCCCATAACCTATTTTCCTAGTTCTAGCACAATGCATTGCATGAGTAGGGGATATCCCCTGAGTGCTGGTCCTACTTAAAAAAAAAAAACACTGACAATTTTCCCTTAGGTATTAGAAAATAATAATCATGTTTTGCCGTCAGAATTTGAAAAAAATAATTATGTATTTTGCCGTCGGCATTTGAAAAAAATAATAATCATGTTTTGCCGTTGGTATTTGAAAAAAATAATAGTCATGTTTTGCCGTCGGCATTTGAAAAAACTAAAAATTATGTTTACCGTTGGCATTCTAAAGAATAATAATCATGTTTTGCCGTCGGCATTAGGAAAAATAAATATGTATTGCCGTCGGCATTAGGAAAAATTATTATGCATTGCCGTAGGCATTAAGAAAAATTAATAATCACTATTTCACCATTGGTATTAGGAAAAATCATTTTCATTATTTTTCCGTCGGCATATACACTAATGAAATCTTAATCTTATGAAACCCCTTAAACCATACCCACAAAAAAAATCACCCGTTATCACAATTAATATAACACAAAAAAATCACCCGTTCCCACAAGGGTTAATGTAAACAAGAAACCCGTTATGTAAACAAAAAAAAGATGCACTTATTGAACCACTCTCGCAGGTATCAAATTTCCAAGAATTTAAAAATTTTCAAATTTTAATTATCCAAATTTAACAATTTCAGCCACTATTTAAAAATTTCAGCCACAATTTAACAATTTTAATCAGCGCCCGGAGTGACAGTTCCCTACTACTGTTGTGCTCAGCCCGAACAGCTGATCGAAAAGACTTATGCCGTTATACAACGAAGCTTTGTTAGGTGGCTGCTGCAAATATTTGTTAAATTTTACATTTAAAATGCGATAAAGGAACGAAATAAAGGAATTAAATTAAATTACGAATTTCGTCAAACATATGTATTTTTATTAGGATGCACATGGATGCACATCTGTGTGCCATGTGCCACACAAGCGTAAAAAAAGCGTAAGCAACTAATTACTAATGAAAAACTGTTTGATTCACACATGTATTTATTAAAATAAACAGTTTCACATATAATTAATAGAAAATTTTATAGAATCCAACATGATTGCAAACTGTTTAAATCATTAAATACATGTCTGCATAAGACAGTTTTTCATTACTAATTAGTTCGTTACGATTTTTTGGGCAAATGACACACACGAAGTGCCAGATGTAAACTCAGCCATATGATGGCTATTTATATTATATATATATTACATATTTAATTCACTATTGTCTTTAAAGGTTTTTTGAGCACATGGCGGCTTAAGCATTAAACACATTCACCTCAGCAAGCTACCGACTACGAAATGTCAAATATATAATACACACGTTTATATGAGAATGATTATTTTGAAGACAGCAAGGCAACATGGCCGCAGGTTGTTGCCTATGCTGATTTTGTCGTTGTAATCCAATTAAACTAATGCATTAAACACATTCACCACAGCAGGCTACACGACCACACGACTTCAAATGCCGCTAGCAGCAGTTGTCGCCTAGTAGCCAGCTACTTAATTATTTTGAAGACGGCAGCAGCTCCATCTGCATCTCATATTTAAGTATAAATACATAGTTCTGTATTGCCACCTTTAAATATTTCGCATTTATAAAAATTAAAATACTCTTTCAAAATGTACTTATATGACGTAAAAGTATAAAAATTCAGTGAAGTGCGACTTTAAACCACGCACGAAGGGTTCCGTACGGACACGAGATATGTAATTAAACACGAACTTTAGCCTATATAAAATATAGTTTTTAATTTTTTCCGTTTTTTTTATTTATGCGATTTTTTTGTTTTGGCGATTTTTTTCATTAGGTGAATTTTTCAGTTTTTTTAGTTTCTTTCATTTTGGCATTTTTATTAGTTTTGAATCTTTTTCTCTCGTTTTTGGCGATTTTTTTCGGTTTTTGGCGTTTTTTATTTTTGGCGATTTTTTTAGGCGATTTTATTTAATTTTGGCGATTTTCGGTTAGTGGCGTTTCTTCATTATGGCAACTTTTTCGGTTTTGGCGTTTTTTAAAATTTGGCGATTTATTTTTAATTTTGGCGATTTTTTTTCTTTTGGCGATTTTTTTTCACATTAACAATTATTTTGTTATTGGCGCCTTTTTCGCGTTTTGGCGATTTTATCCGTTTTTTTGCGGTTTTTTTCTTTTTGGCGATATTTTTCATTTGGCCAATTTTTTCGAATTTTGAGACATATTTTAGTATTAGAAATTTTTTTAATTTTGGCGATTTTTTTCGTTTTGGCGATTTTTTTTGGTTTGGCGATTTTGTAATTTTAGGATATTTTAGTTTTACCGTTTTTAAAAGTTTCAAGAGTTTACCTCTTACTGTTTCCAAGATATAGCAATTTGTCAAAATTGCATTAACTGATGGACCACCCTTTAATTTAAATTTTTTTAAATTTTAGTGTTAATTGTTGTAGTCTATATAAAAATACACTAATTTTACAAATTTCAAGTGTCAATATACATATGTATGTAAATACAATCCTCACAAAAACATAAATGTGAAAAAAGGCCAAGTTTATTTCAAAATTTCGGTCATCAAAAGTAGTGAGATAAAAATGTTGACCAAGTTCCACTAAGAAGTGACTTCCCTGTCCCATATGTAAAGATGATCAACCGTGTTAATTGGCTGGGGTTCAAAAAATACCTCAGTAGCCATTGTACGGAAAATATTAAACTAAGAACACCAGGTGATATTGAATCTAACATTGAAAATCTTAACGAAAATATTAAACAGGCTGCTGAACATGCCACTACTTCCCATCCGCAGACTGGGTTTAATAGAATTTATTCTACAGACATTGAACGTCTTTTACGTGAAAAAAAGACAGCTAGAAGGGAATGGCAACAGCACAGATCACCCCAAAATAAAATTAGATTTAAAGAGTGCACTAGACGACTCCAAGAGCTGCTGGCATATGAAAAAACTGTATGTCTTAAAAATTATCTGGAAAATCTTGATGCCACACCTGCATATAATTACTCCTTGTGGCGAGCTGCTAGAAAGCTTAAAACACCCGTTGAATATAGACCACCTCTGCGCACTTCTACCGGAGTTTGGGCCAGAAGCGATACTGAAAAAGGTAACATATTTGTTGAGCATTTAAAATCCGTATTTACCCCAAACACATGTACTGGTGTTGTTGATTTACCAAGTGTAGTTGCGCTACCCCCTCGACCCATAAAATTTAAGACGCGTGATGTTCAGAAACTAATTGCTGAACTCAACCCGAAGAAAGCTCCAGGTATTGATGGAATAAGTAACAATATGCTGATAAACTTGCCCCATATTGCAATTAGAATCCTGTTATTTATTTTTAACTCCATTTTACGACTGGAGTATTATCCACAAAGCTGGAAGCTTGCGAAGGTCAAAATGATTCCAAAGCCGGGCAAAGACCTTACCAAGGCTGAGTCATACAGGCCAATAAGTCTGCTATCAACAATGTCAAAACTCTTCGAAAAGCTGCTCATGACAAAATTGTCCCCAATTTTAACTGATAGTCGGTGCATCCCAGACCATCAATTTGGTTTTAGAAGTCAGCATAGCACCATTGAACAAACTCATAGATTGGTGCAATTTATAAGAAGAACTTTTGAAGAAAAAATGTATTGTTCTGCCCTGTTTATTGACGTTTCTCAGGCCTTTGATAAAGTGTGGCATGAAGGTCTAATTCTAAAATTAAAATCATATCTACCAATAAATTTAGTGAATTTATTAGAAAGTTACATCACTACCCGGAAGTTCACGGTTGTGGAAGGAGAATTCATGAGTGTGCCCGAATCTATATCATCCGGTGTGCCACAGGGGAGCATACTGGGGCCAGTTTTGTATTTGATCTATACTTGTGATATGCCTTTGAGCAGCAATATCCATACATCTACGTTTGCCGATGATACAGCCTGCTTTAGTATGCATGAAAACCCTCACGAGGCTTCCCGATATTTACAAGAACATATTACACAATTGGAAATGTGGTTGAACTTATGGAGAATTAAGGTAAATGAACAAAAGTGTGTCCATATAACGTTTACCCTAAGAAGAGATACTTGTTCCCCAATTCGAATCAATAATCAAAATATTCCTCAACACTCCCAAGTGAAATACCTTGGTATACACCTTGATCGAAGACTTACATGGAAACATCATATTGACTTTAAGCTAACTCAGATGAAACTTAAGTTATCTCAAATACACTGGTTGATTGGCAGAAATTCAATACTTAGCCTGGACTGTAAACTTTTATTATACAAGTCGCTTTTAAAGCCAATATGGTGTTACGGTATCCAGTTATGGGGCACTGCTTCAGCCTCCAATGTAGAGAGAATTCAACGTAGGCAAAACAAAATTTTAAGGTTAATAACATCTGCTCCATGGTATATTAAGAATTCAAATTTGCATCGTGATTTAAGAATGCCACTAGTGACTGAAGAAATTGCAAGATACGCAGGCAAATACTTAACAAAACTCGAGTCACATCCTAATCCGCTTGCTCGTAATATTTTGAATTTTAATGGTCACATCCGCCTAAAAAAGAGGGACACAAGGGCTCTTATACTCAACACTCTAGATGGGAATGCTTGAAAATACATTAATTTTCCTTTTTGATTATCACTACTTTGTATTATTTAAATTATCACTAAGTTTTTGGCCGACACTGGTCGGGATAAACAATTATATTTTACCTTTAAGATTTGATCACTTATTGTTAGTTCATATTTGAAGATACAATAAATAAATATATGTATTAAAAAAAAAAAAAAAAAAAAAAAGTTCGTGTTTGCTACAATACCTATCACTGCAACATGGTATGAATTATATAAATTTGTAATCGTAAGGGTGTCACATAATTTCTAGATAATCTGTTTACTTGACAACTGTTTGAAAGGTTTAAATTGTATGAGCGTGTTAACACCAACTTTTTTCAACGAAACTTTATAACTTTGCATTATTCATTTGTGCCAAATTCCAATAAAATCGCTTGAGACAAATATTTTAAATTTGCTCTTTTAATTGTGTGCTTTATTGGAATATCACCGCTCCCTGGTAAAAATCTCCGGGTTTTCATATTTTTCTAGTTAGTTGCTAATCTAGACGTACTTGTTTATCAAATTTCAGCTTATTAGCGTACATTTTATTTATTTTCTTCTTATGGGCCCACTTTTTCAATCTCGATACCTGCTGGTGCCATTAGTTATCTTTCCTGTCGAGTTTTGTTGAAACGGATACTAATAAATATATAAATATGTAGCATATTCAAATGTGGTGACCCGAAGTAGATGAAATACGAGGCTTAAATTGTGTGGGCGTGTTAATGCCCACTTTTTCAACGAAAATTTATAGCCTTGTATTATAGCAACATGTATGCCAAATTTCAATAAAATCGCTTGAGTTTAACGCCTTAGATTTGTTTTAAATTCTGAGCCTTATGGGCGTAGTCCCGCCCTCCTATGCAAAATGTTTGGGTTTTTAGATTTTTCTAGTATTTTGCTAATCTATAACTACTCGTTTATCAAATTTCAGCTCACTACCGAAAATTTTAATTTTTATTCTTATGGGCGTGTTCCCGCCTACTTTTTTATCCCAAATTTTTTTTGCGAGTAGTTATCTTTCCTGTTTAGTTTAGTTGGAAAAGGATAATAGTAAATACATAAATAGTGCATTTAAAAGTGCCGACCAGAAACATATGAAATAGGAGGCTTAAATTGTATGGGCGTGCTAACACCCACTTTTTTCAATAAAAATTTTTAGCCTTGTATTATTGCAACATGTGTGCCAAATTTCAATGAAATCGCTTGATTTAAACGCCTTAGAAATATTTTTTTAATTCTGTGCTTTAGGGGCGTAGCCCCGCACCATTGGTAAACATTTTCGGGCTTTCAGATTTTTTTTAGGTATGTACTAACTTATTTTTACTTGTATACCAAATTTCACCTCACTAGCGCAAATTTAAATTTTTATGGGCGTAGCCCCGGCCCCCCCCCCGGCTAAAATTTTCGGGTTTTCAGATTTTTGTAGTTCATCGCTCACCTAGGTCTAGTTGTGTACCAAATTTCAGATCTCTAGCTATAGCGGAAGTGCTTAATTAATATTGATGAGTGAGTCAGTAGATCAGTGAGTCAGTAAGTATGTCTTAAAATATATACTTTTTGCACATCCATATCTCCGGAACCTTTCATTTTAAAACATTGAAACTTTGCATATGAGGTTACATGAATTTAGTCTAATTATGGTTTAAATTTTATAATTTTACGATTGCGATGAACAAAGTTATGAGGGGGGTAAAAACAGCTAGAATGGCTTCCTGTAAATATACACACTGCGTGCATTGGCCGGAACTTGCCCTGGCGCACTGCCGTGCACCTAGATTGTATGTATATAACATTTGATTTTAAAAGTTTTGTCGCTCGTTTTGGAACACCCTTTAGTTTTTAATTCTCATGTATTTGTTGGTGAAGCGGCCAAGGTTTTACATACTCAGTCCAAATTTCAAGTCCGTAGCTCTTACGGTTCCTGAGAAAATAGCGTGTGACGGACAGCGTAGCGAAAACAATAGTGTTCCTTTTTTTCACCTTTGGTGTACGAAACCCTAAAAATGAATCAATTTATTGTTTATATAAACTTTTGGAAATTGTTTCTGTTAAATAATATGAAATAATTGGACGATATCACTTATTCAACATTTTGTATTATACTGGCAGCACTGAATTTTCTCATTGCATTCTAAGAAATAGAAAGTGTATAGAAACTTGAAGTTTGTGAATTTACTTTATTTTTAACAGACTACAACTAAACAACTTAACACTAAAATTTATATAAATTAAAATTAAAGGATGTTCTATCAGGGTAATTTTGACTATGTACATTTTCCAACTTGCTGTATCTTGGAAACCGTAAGAGGCTAAGTCTTGAAATTTTCAAGAACAGCAAAGCAAAGAAATCCCAAAATTATAAAATCGCCAAACAGAAAAAATTGCTGAAACCCGAAAGAAATCGCAAAAGAAAGAGCTAAGTTAAAAAAAATTCTATCACTAAAATAAATTGCAACAATGAATAAAATCGATCAAATAAAAAAATCGATAAAATAAAAAAGAGATCGCCAAAATGAAAAAAAGCAAAAAAACCTAAAAAATCGCTAAAACGAGAAAAAAGCACCAAAATAAAACTAAAAAACCCAAAATATCCCAAATTATAAAATCGCCAAACCGAAAAAAATCGTTAAACCCCGAAAAAATCCCCAAAACGAAGAAAAGCACCAAATTAAAAAAAGTCTAGCACTTAAAAAAATCACCAAAATAAATAAATCGCCAGAATTAAAAAAAGTCGCTTAAATAAATAAAAGCAAAAAAACCTACAAAAATCGCTAAAACGAGAAAAAACACCAGAAATAAAAAAAGCACAAAATTAAAAAAAACGCCAAAGCTAAAAAAACCCAAAGTAAAAATTAGAGTTGGGCATAGTTGTTCTTTTTACGGATTGTTCCTTTTTATTCCCTACCAAAAAAAGAATTAGTTCGTTCTTTTCGTTCAGTTGTTCTTTTCGATCAGTTGTTAAGTGAACGACAGAACAGAGATTGCAAAATCATCAAATCAAAACATTAGTTTTCTTCGTTTGTGTTGCTCGAAGGTATTTGCCTTTTATACTTTTCATTTGCTGTGAAATTAAATATAAGAATAATTAATGCAAACTTCTTTTTAATAAAAATGTTTAATTTAAATTGCATATGTCCAAGAGGAACAGTTGGTGATGTACTGTTGCCAGTATGACACGTTTATCTACAGAAGTCCGAAGAATTATTCTTTCTAGCATGATGTCTATCGGAATACAAGTATTGGTATAGCATTAGCTAAAGGTTGTGATCTACAGTATATAAGAGCTGAAGGCTTGGTCTTGGACCATGTTTCAGATGAAATACAAAAGCATGTGCTGGCGAGTTATTAAAATATCGCAAGCAAATTGGCACTTCGAACATTTTTGTTTTTACTGATCTGAAAAAGGAAACATTCTTCCCATAGTATTACACAAGATATCAGCTTACTGGAAACGGCTAAAGCTGCCGAGTTCTTTCTAACAGATGGTGCAATAACAACTGGTAACATCAACATTTACTTACATATTTCTAAACGAAAGCATTTTTACAATAGGTATATATACTTTTGCATATATTTATATATAAACAGGAACTTCCACAGGTGTGGCTGTAAAGCAGCAAGACTTATTAGATTTAAAGGGAAAGTTGGAAGTACCTTTGCTGATCGGGTCCGGTATAACCAAAGACAATATAATGGACTTTTATCCTTATATACAAGCAGCAATTATATGTTCACATTTCAAAAACAAAGGCAATTGGAAAAATGAGTTATGTGAGAAGTCCATAGAAAAATTTATGACTTGCGCTTGGCAACAAAGTGTTTAAATAAGTGATGCACTGTTTATTGATCAAAATACAAAATAGAAAATTGCAGTTATGAAATAAAATACTTAATAAAATGTTTATTAGATTTAATTAAAAATTTAAAATAAATTAGCGAAAAAGTTATAAATCGCGCAATGAATACCGTGAGACTGTATTAATGTTTGCATTTGTTGTTTGGTGTTGAAATTCAAAAGGTCAGTGCTGATCAAACAAATTACCCACATCGTCCAATTTAACTCGCTGCTTTTGTGTGGTATATTAAATTCTTGAAATTTCTCCTTTCAAGATGCGGACAAATTCCAATTTGCAGTATTACATGTTTCTGTGGTCTCTTTACTAGTATTACTCTTATTACTGCCATTACCAGATCTCAAGGGAAATAATATATTACCAAAATTTTCAGTTCCTTCCGCTGGTACATAAACTTGTGATACTATGCAACCGTCAATGCAACCCATAAACATCAAAACATTTTGATATTACGAAACTTCGAATGCAACTTCGAACGAAACCATAAACAAAGACTACATACTATATGACCGACAATGCAATCTGCCTGGTTGCATAAAAGTGTCGAAAAGTCTTCACATACCATTATAAATAACTCGCTGTGTAAGAATAAGATAAACAAAAAGAAGTAATGAACAATAACTAACGAATGAACAGAAAGACCAAAAGAACAGAAAATACCAAAACAACAGAAAACACCAAAAGAACAGGAAAGACTAAGAGAATAAAAAAGAACAACTAGTCTGAAGTAGATCACATCGTTCAGTTATGGGAATAGTTCAATTGAACTAGTTCGTTCTTAAAAGCACAACCCTAGTAAAAATACACTTAAAACCGAAAAAAATCCCAAAAACAACAAAAAACCCCAAAACTATATATTATATACGCCAAAGTACATATAGTATTATAAATCAATTGTACGGAACCCTTCGTGCGCGAGTCAGAGTTGCACTTTACTGTATTTATTTTCAGTAAATAAAAATAGATATAAAATTTTTGGCTAAAGAAGAGTCATAACTATAAAATAAATGAATGGAAATGTTTCGTTTCACTTCCCCGAAAGCCTTCCTTCGTGCTGAACAAATTCGAAAACATTCTTTAGGAATAAACGTTCACATAATAATGAAATATATACCTTTTCCAATGGGATGTTTAAATTGAGAACCTTAACAAATTTTGCAACATCATACTTAGTTTACTTGGTATTGATATGCAATACCAAAACTATTTTATAGGGTTTAAAAAAAAAGAAGATAGAAGTTTGAAGTTCGAAGCTTTAGCAAACATTCAATTTTCTTTGATTTGCGAACAAATATTCAAAAATTTTGTTTCGAAATTTTTCGCTTTGGTGGGCATTCGTTTTAATAAAATCTCAGGTCACGTGGGATATTAAATATTATTTTCATTGGATAATTTTGATATAACGGAGTTATTTGTTTGTATAGCTATGAGTGCAACAAACGAGTAACTTATTTATCAAGTTTCAAAAATTGAAATTAATCTTAATACAGCAAACGCATATCTCAATTAGTGCGTTTCATGCTTAAACTAAAAAAGATTGATATATTATTACTACTAATATACATAGATGTAATCAATGGGTCTTCTTTTCATTACTCCAAATATTCAGTTCTTCGGGCAGAATATAATTTGCTTAACACACTACTGTACAGAAATTACCTATGTAACGTTAAACATAACTTTGTTCAAGATCCTAAAGCGTTCTTTAAGTTTAACTCCAAAAGAAAATCAACTGGATTTCCTAAAGTCATGAAATTTTTATGTTCTGAATCTGATGATGAATTGGTAATAAGTAACATGTTTGCTGACTTTTTTGCTTGAACATATTCTGAAGCTTTGTTTGGTCCCTGTTCTAAATACCCTTACAAAATCATTGCTCATCAAAGTATTTCATCAACTACCATCACTACTTCTCATATTTTTAACTGTTTAAAAAATTTTAAATCAACACCTTTTAGTGGACCTGATGGCATTCCGAGTTGTGTTATAAAAAATTGTGCATCTTCTTTGCTAACGCCGTTATCGTTAATCTTTAATACATCTTCAAAAAGCGGTCACTTTCCGAAAATGTGGAGAGATTCTTATATTATTCCATTATTTAAATCCGGAAACAAGTCTGATATAAGTAATTACAGAGGTGTAGCTAAATTAAGTGTCATTTCAAAACTTTTCGAAAAATTTATAATGGATAGTCTTATTCATCAAACGTCTGTTTTATTATCACCACTTCAACATGGATTTCGAAAAGGATTTTCTACTATGACTAACATTTTGCATCTAACAACCTTAATAAACGACGTTATTTACACGGATTTCAGAAAGGCATTCGACAAAGTGAATTATGCACTCTTATTGAAGAAATTAGACGTTATGGGCTTCAATAGAATTCTTCCTGAGTTGGATGAAATCATATTTGCTGAATAGATCACAATCCGTAAAATTTAATGCTGCACTTTCGAGGAAAATTCTTGTAAGCTCTGGTGTTCCGCAGGGTAGTCATCTTGGTCCGATTTTGTTCCTTCTTTTTATTAATGACTTACCAGAATCAGTTAAACTTTGAAATATATTAATGTATGCAGATGACGTAAAAATCTTTTCGAGTATAAAACTTCCCCCTGATCAGCAGTATCTACAGAATGATCTGGATAGTTTTTTCAAATGGTGTAAAATAAACTTAATGGAACTAAACTTAAATAAATGTAAGCATATGCAATTTTCAAGATCACAAGACTGTTCATTCCCACATTCTTCATGGATTTAATTTATAATCATTTGACGTAATTATGGATTTGGGAATATTGTTAGACTCTAAACTTAACTTTATTCAACACATCACAATGAATGTAAATAAATCTCGCAGCGTCCTTGCATTTGCTAAAAGATGGGCGAAAGAGTTCGATGTTCCCTTTATCACCAAAAGGCTTTTTACTTCGCTGGTAAGACCAATTTTAGAATACGGTTGTATTATTTGGGAATCGCATTATAATGTTCATAGTGATCGCATCGAGTATTTCCAAAACCAATTTCTTATTTTTTGCCTAAGAAACGTTTATAGAGATCGTTTGGAACTACCATCATACTCTACGAGATTAGCTGAAATTAATTTACCAATTTAAAAAGCCGGAGAACAATGCAAAACATATCTTTAATGGTCAATCTCGTTAATGGTAACATCTATTCAGAATTTTTGTTGAATTACGTTTCTTTCAATATTCCTCAACGCTTACTTCGTAGTTTTAACCCACTATATGTAAGAACATGTCGTACTAATTTTGCTATGTCTGATCCGCTTAGGAAAGTATGCACTTGTTTTAATGAAATGTATAATTTTGTAGACTTTTCTTTGAACACTATAATATCAGCGAAATGTCATTTTATTTTTAAATCAAAAATTTTAATTTTATTCTGTATATTGTATTATATGATCTTGAATTCATCCTATAAAAATTAAAATTCAAAAAGTTTGTAATATTTAAATAGTCTGTAAGAAAATTATCCATGGACTAAAAGTGAATAAAATAAAAATAAATAAATTGCATATGAACTTTTATCCAAACACCGATGTATTTATGATGATGAACCGTTTCTTTTTTGCTCTCCTGGAAACTTGTATTTTTTAAGGTACGAACTTGAGAAAGTAAAGCAACGATATTCAACTTATTGCTAATATCAAAACAAAAAATATTTAATCGAATAAAAATTGCACTATAGCAGCGATTTTCGAAACCGCTCAAGCGTGGGACTGCTCTCACAATCATGAAGAGAGCACTAAGAGCTAATTTGTATTTTTATTTAATGTGTACTCAATTGTTACCACAATCAGGGTTACCATTTTAATCTCACACTATTCGTATGTGCCGGTTGTGTAGTCGAATTTTACTAGACAACAAAATATTCTTTTTAAATTAGTTTAATTTTAAAGTTTTCTATATTTTAGAGCTTGAATAATCATATCTGAAAATAAGTTATTATACACTATTTAAAATACATCAAATGTGCATTAATCTCTTTTTGAACACAAGAAATTTGAACACAAAAAATTATAATTTTTTCAAAAAATAAATATGTATGTATCTTTATACTATGTACATAAACCCACTTTGGTAAAGGGTATATAAGATTCGACACAACCGAATATAGCACTCTTAGTTGTTTTTTTTTAATTTTCAGTTGTTTTTGAGTAATCGGGTTTTTTGATTTTTTAAATTTATTTCTTGTTCTCAAAATGTAGTGAAGTTTGATTGTTGTGGGGTATACTGGAAATATACACATGTATACAACAAATTATTGGAAGTGTATACACAAAAGAAGTAAAGAAAAAACAGATGTTCATGCATCATTTTTGTACAATAGTGAAGTGATTTTTTAAAGTCGGTGAGATTTTTGTAAGAATCATGTTTTTCATGTAAATGTTGCTCAACACAACACAACACAACACGACCCGACCTCACACGAAATCAGATTTTCTGTTGAGTTGAGTCATGTGTGTTCGTGTCACAAAAAAAAATACTGCACACGTCAATCTCTACATTAAATCTCTCCATTTGAAAGTTATATAAAAAATTTGAAGAATTCAATGCCAATTTTGAAAAACGAATTACAAAGACAAAACTGAATAAAAATTATTTAAGGGACGATTATGGAGTTGAGTTGTCAGTTGAGAAGAAGTGTATTGTAGACGTCAACTAGCAAAAAACAGCTGTAATTTTTTATGATAAGATAAGTCCTCACCTTAAGGCAAAATCGCTTGCAATTAGAGTTAAAGTTGTTAAATTAAAATCCATAATAAAATCTACGACAGTAACTTCTTATTTGGCGTATTTTTCTTCATAGTTTTGTTAATAAAATGTGTGAAATTGATTGGAAGTATCGTAAGATTTTTGAGAGAATGAGTTGGGGGCTGATTTTTTGTGTCAATTTGTATGGAAAGTGTGTTTATGCCACAATTATATTTAATCATTAAGGCCGGCACTGGTAACAGAAGTGTGTTTGCAATCCATAATATAATAACGTTAACATTCACTTCTGTTGAAAATATACATAGTACTATACATAGTACTATTTCCTGTTATTGATATGTTTTAGTATGTACTCGTGTAGGAATTTCACAAAAGTTAATATATTTTATCCTTTACTGCCAAATATGGTACATATTGTCGCCTTTCTTCTCAAACCATGTAAACGCCATTTTTTTAAATTGACTTTTTTGGTTTTTACGGTAAAAATTAACATTTTTAACGCGATTGCATTCTTATCTTGACAACAACAAAAATTAAAGCCATTTCCAAAACCTCGTGAGCGCCATAAAAAATAACATATGCATGAAAAATGAATCACTTTCATATCTAAAGTTGGAAATATTGAGGTCTTACCCACCAACTTTTTAAATTTTGATATAAGAAATAAAATCACGAAAGTGTCAGGGCAATCGTTTCTCTTTTGGTGCAGTAGAGATAACAAATTTCGTCGAGTGACTCAAAAACTATACATCTTATATAGCAAAAATGTTCCCCGAGACCACATTATTTTAATAAAATGAAACTTTTTTCCGATATGCCAAAGCTCTATCTCGATATGCAAACATGGTTTCTGTACAAAAAGCCATTCTGGGTCCAAATTCGCTTTCGGACCTTAAGGGATTAACGCATGCGCATAGTGGGTTAATTTCTGATACCGATTCTAATTATTTTTGCATAATCAATAATTCTTTTAAATAATTCAAAGCAAACGTCATACATACACAGAAAAAAGTAACAACAAGATTCAATTAAAAAAAAAAACAAAGATTCAGTTAAAAAATTAATTAGTTTTCAACCAATCACGGAAATTGTAGTATTAACTCATCCATTTTAATTGAAAATTTTTTTGGTTTTTTCAATTAAAAAAATATTATATTAACTAAAAATTTAATTGATGGTTTTCTAAAGATTCAATTAAAATTTAATTGAAATATTTTTGAAGATTCAATTAAAAAATTAATTGAAATACTTTTTAGGATTCAATTAAATAACTTATTAATTTTTTTTAAAAATTCAGTTCAAATATTAATTGAAATATAAAAAATCTAAGAGTTTATACTCTTATATAAAAAATTGTAAAAATATAAAAAATGTTATGTACATACATACATACGTATGTATGTATGTATATATCTCCATATAAAAAATTTACAAAAATGGAAACATTTGTGTATTGTACCAAAAACCTAACTGATGCATCGCATGGCTTTTGAAGTTTGAATGGAGGAAAAAAGTACAATGGCCGTATTCGGTCTTGCGTAAGTGTAAATGAAGAATATTTTATGATTGGATTTTAAAGAAAGGCTTCGATGATTTCCATATCTACTTACGCAAGACGTTTTGCATCGAACCCCTAATACCGCCAATGTACTAACTTTACCATCCACATTTGGTCTATAAGCTTGCATTTTTTATCATAATTGCCTTGTTATTTCTCAACAAAAGGGAACAAAATGAATTTCTGTTTTTTTATTTTCATATTTAATTTTTTATTCAACTTATGTCAAAATTACTAAGAATAAAAAAAATTAAGCTGAATAGTTTTTTCTCCCATATAAAATATCAAAACCAATTAAAAGATTAATTGAGTATTTTAATTGAAAGTATTTTTTCAAAACAATGTGGCATACTATAAAAAACAGCTCGATTTTCATACATAAAAACAAAAGTTTCATTATTTACATACAATTAACAATTGTTACCCATTTTTAGAGTATTCTGAGTTAAGCTCTGTTGATAGCACTTTTTTGTTAGAGCAGCAAAGTCAATTAAAATAAACATATATTCAATTAAAATTTTAATCAAAAGTATTACTTTTTCTAAGCAATCACTTAATTAAATAAAATTCAACAATATTTTTTTCTGTGTATGTATGTAAGCAGAAAATTGAAATTGTGAAAGATGGGACGTAATTATGTATTTCGATTCGAAATAAAACATTTCCTTTTCGATTAGAAAAACATAATTAATTCTTTAATTATTGACACAAGTCCATCTTGCCATAAAATATATTTTTTGAAACCTAGTTTTATATCTTTGCCATCCATTATAAAAAATCAATTGACCTGCGAAATCATTTCATAATCACTGATATTACTATGTATTGATTTCTGTGATTTGTATAGTCAAAATATGTAAATATTAACTGCAAACACAAAAAAAGATATAATCCAAAAATAGACAAGAAGGCAAGTTTATTGTTTTTCAGAGGCTTAGTATTTTATTTAAAATAATATTATGTAATTAATAACAATACGAGTATATAAACTATTTATTAATTTGAACTTGTTTCAGAATCCGTTTCGTCTTCTGATTGCTTTTTTGCATTTAAAATAGACCTATCAGAAAGCAAAGAAATTGGTTCATGACAAAGTGGTTTTGAATTTCGATAATGTAAATAAATGTGAAAAAAGGCCAAGTTCCTTTCCAAAATTTCGGCCATCAAAATTAGTGAGATAAAAATGTTGACCAAGTTCGTGCTTGGTACAATATTTTTCCCGATATAAAGAAATAAACAAGTATGCATTACTCTCTTCTTTTTTAGAAAGGTAAAAATATTGCCAAGTTAGAATATTATCTAGAAATTATACGACACTCTTACGGCTACAAATTTATATAATGCACAGCATATTACAGTGATAGATATTGTGTCAAAAAAGAACTTGGTCAACATTTTTATCTCACTACTTTTAATGGCCGACATTTTGGAAAAGAACTTGGCCTTTTTTCACATTTATGTTTTTGTGAGGATCTGACTCCTTTTTTAAAGGGTTTCCTAATAAAGGTTATTAAACTTTAACTTTATAGTATGTTATACTTCTATTCATATTCTATACAAGGACTGATGTACTTAATTTTTTAAGAATCATCAGAGTAGAAATATGTAAAATATAGTGTACATTTTAGTGGAAGTGACCCCAACTATTTTTCTAAAGTCTGCCTAAGTCAATTTTTTTTCAAAACTGTAGTTCTCTGCCATATAACATTGATCTAAATTTTTTTAAAAATGACTCCACATCCCTAATGTAACAACCAGTGCTTTCGGAATTTTCCTGTACGCAACTCACCCCTTAAATTAAGGGGTATCGATTTTAAAACTTTTTTAAACTCAAGATTTTGCTTTAAGTTAAAGTTTCATTTAAAAGCTTTAGTACAGTATTAGCGTGGCCACTGCCACTCCTGGTTTAAATATTTGGCTTTTTAAATTTTTCTAGTTGGTTTCTCATCTTGACCTACTGGCGTATCAAATTTCAACTCTCTACCGCAAATTTAATTATATTATATTTATGGCGTATGCCTGCCTGCCCACTTTTAAAAAAAAAATTTTTTTAGTCAGTGCCAATCATGCGTGTCAAGTTTCGATGGAAACGGATAATAATATCTACATAAGTAGTATAAATCTCCTGATCCGAAGTACATGAAAGAAGAGACTTAAATTTTACTGTCATGTTAGCGCCCACTTTTTTAAAGGAAAATTTATAGCCTTTCATTATTAAAACATGTATGCCAAATTTCAATAAAACTGCTTACGCCAACGATTTAAATTTCATGTTTTAGCTATAGCCCTTATGGCTATATTTTGCTGGCTTTAAGATTTTTCTAGTTAGTTTCTAGCTTAGAAATACTTGTCTATCAAATTTCACCTCATTAGCGAAAATTTAAATTTTATGTTATTATTTGCGTGATCAAGCCCAATTTTTCAAGATTTTCTTTGGCGAGTGTTTATCTCTCCTGTTGAGTTTCGCTGAAAACGTGTAATAATGAATACATAAATAGTATATTTAAATGTGCTGAATCGAAGTACATATGTACATGAAATAGGAATGCAAATTTTGTGGGGTTTTAACTCCCATTTTATTTAAAGAACACTTATAACCTTTTATTATTGCAACATTTAACCCTAATTACAATAAACTCGCTTGGGTTAAACGCATTATATTTTTTTTTAATTCTGAGCTTTTTGGACGACGGGGCTACGTCCTTGGATATAATTTCAGGTTTTCAGATTTTTTTAGCTACTTCCTAGTCTATAGCTACTTCCTTATCAAATTTCAGCTAACTAGTGCCAATTTTAATTATATTTTATAATAGGCGTGATACCACCCACTTTTTTAAACACAAGATTTTCTTTGGCCAGTAGTTATCTTTCTTGTCGAGTTTCGTTGGAAACAGATAGTAATTAATTTATAAATATGTAGTATATTCAAATGTATATGAAATAGTAGGCTTAAAATGTATGGGAGTGTTAACGAACACTTTTTTTATAAAAATGTATAGCCTTGTATTATTGTAACATGTGTGCCAAATTTCAATAAAATTTCTTTAGTTAAACGGGACGTAGCCCCGCAGCCTTTTTTAAAATTTTCGGGTTTTCAGATTTTTTTAGGTGAGTATGCAATTAGTTCTACTTGTGTACCAAATTTCAGCGCACTAGCACAAATTTAAATTTTTATGGGCGCAACCCCGCCCCCTGGTTAAAATGTCCAGGCTTTCAGATTTTTCTAGTTTATGGCTCTACTCTTGTAACAAATTTCAGCCTTCTAGCTATAGCGGAAGTGCTTCATCAATTTGATGAGTGTATTAGTGGTCAGTGAGTATGTCTTAAAATAAGCACTTTTTGCACCTCCATATATCCGGAACCTTTAATTGTAAAACTTTCAAACTTCGCATATGAATTTATTCTAATTATGGTTTACATTTTATAATTTTACGATTTCGAGGAACAAAGTTATGAGGGGAATAAAAACAGCTCGAATGGCTTCCTGTAAATATACACACTGCGTGCATTGGCCGTAACTTGGCCTGGCGCACTGCCGTGCGACCAGATAAGTAATATTAATAAGAATAGTTAATAAGAAAGAACTGTCAATGATATTCAACGCACTTCGTCAAAAAATTCGTTTTACTAATCACTGCAGTTAAGTAAAATGTAGGAATATATATTTTTATTAATATATTTTCAATGTTTTTTTCAATTGTTTTCCAGTATGGTTGAAAAAATTATAGACGAAGAAACTGGACTCTTTTAAGGCTCAGGAAAAGTCACTGAAAGTTGTGTTCACTACCATCGTGGATGGGTCTTGAATGGACCAACAAGCTACTTTGTATTACCAAAAAGCAATTCACCAACTCATAGCTTCCAAAGTGACTTTCAATACTCTGGAAGCTCTTACCATCCGTCATCGGAAGCATCGTCTTCAGATAATGAAGGAAACTTTCGTAATACTACTTTAGATGAGCAGTCGGGAGTTGCAAGAAAAAGTAAAAGAAGAAAAGTGAAAAGCAAATCAGAAATGTGGGAAAAAAGAGAAATAAAAAATTTCGAATAGAAGGAAAAGTATATTTTAGCAACGAAACCGCATAGGGCAAGGTTCCCAGCAAAATAAGCGTGATAAGAGGACATTTAAAGTAGGATATAATGACCAAAATTGGAGGAAAAATTGCGGAAAAATTACAGAATACCAGAGGAAAAAATTTTTTTATTCGTTTTGGAATCAGGATTCTTGGGCATAAAGGAAAGTGTTAATAAGTTTGTAAGAAAATATTTCTTAATACTTTTGCGCTTAAGTAACGGAGTGTTAGGAATTGGGTTCTTAGCGTAAACAAATATTTTATACCTCTTGAGACAAGAAAAGCAAGAAACAATTATCATTTAAAAAAGCAAGAAAATGCTAAGTGCTTCATATTAGGCCTGCCAAACATGGAAAGCCATTACCACAGAGCTTCAACAAGCAAACAATATTGGACTTGACGCATACGTCAATAAAAGAAGTTTACAGTCTTTAGGAAAATCACTTAAATAATAATGATGCTTCTGAAGCAAAAGTTTCTTACGAAACTTTTCTAAAAGTTGTTCATTCGCTAAATATTAGCCTTTTTAAACCAAAGAAAGACCAGTGTGATGTTTGTTTTGCTCACAGAAAGGAAAATATTGAAAAAGAGCGCTATGAGAAACATATTTTGGAAAAACAACAAGCTCGAGCAGAAAATTCTGAGAACAAGAAGAGAGCAAAAAAATCATGAAATAAATATATTTTCAAAATACGTAAACCTCTCTTTGAATACAGTGTTATATAGCGATGGCTGTGGCGCCTGAAACAGAAATATTACGTTAGGTAATACTTTGCAGCTGATCGCTTTAAGAAATCATGTTGAAATTTTTCAAAAGTATTTGTGCATAGGCCATACACAAATGGAATGAGATTCAGTCCATTCGCTGATTGAAAGAAAGAAAAAGAATGAGGAACTTCTTGTTCCAACAGACTTTGTTCAGTTAATAGAAAATGCTAGATTTGATCCGTCCCCTTACCAGGTTCACTATATAGAACCCAATTTTTTAATGATTTCAAAAAATTAAATTTTATCAATCCATAAGACCAGGAATTATAACAGGTGATCCGCAAGTGATTGATATAAAAATTGAGAGAGTAAAGTGACAGTTCTCGACTGAATGTTTTCAAATTTTTTACTGCCGAAATTTGTCGTAGAAAAGCTTAGTAAGATGAAAACATATGATTCAAAATGTAAACAAATGAAAAGTAAGCAATTGCAAATTTAAACATTTTAAAAAAGGTTAAATAAAAATTGCGAAAGTCATTAAAAAATAATTAATTTGCAAAGCATAACAATAATATATGTTAATATACTTATTTTACTGTTTATTTTATTGATCCTTTTGCTTTGAAAATTATTCTAATTACTCAGGAGTTGTAAAACTGTAAAATATCTGGTTACTTAGTATTGCACTGGCTTTTCAGGTAATCAGTCACATTAACAAATAGTCATGCAATTTTTATTAATTTAACCAACAACAAAGCAAGAAATCAAAAAGAAATTAATTAAAAATATTACATGAAATAAATTACATTTATTCTTAGATTTTTCGTGGTATAAAAATCCTCACAAAAACATAAATGTAAAAAAAGGCCAAGTTCCTTTCCCAAATTGCGGCCATCAAAAGTAGTGAGATAAAAATTTTGACCAAGTTCAGGCTTGGTACAATACCTATCACTGCAATTTGTTATGCTTTATATAAATTTAATTTAATTAAATTATTAATTAATTTAATTTTAATTTTTGACAGTCATCTGAAAGAAAGCTCAGACGTAGTTGTTTTGAAAATGCAAAATTAAATGCTAGCATGAGTGAAATGTGCATGCAAGGTTTTAATACATTAGCTTGCGTTTTAAATTTATCTAGTTGGTAACTTACCTAAGCCTATTTTTTTTTGCAAGATTTCAGTTCTCTACCGCATAATATTTTAATAAAAATTTTATAAACGGGACCCTACTTCCCTAATTTAACAATCGGTGCTTTCAGATTTTTCCTGTTTAATTCTTAGTTTTGAGTTTAAAGTGCGTGTCCATGCTTCCCAATTGAAACTTCCAGGATTTTAAATCTTTCTTGGTGATCTCTAACGTAGATTTATTTGCGTATGGAATTTAAGCTCTCTAGTGCAAATTCTAGCTTGAAAGGTTTAGCCCCCCACTCTCCGTCACTTTTTTAATTTCAAGATTTTGTTATGATCATTTTTAAGATGATAGCTTTTAATTAAAGCTTCAGTTAAAAGCTTTACTACAAAATTATCGTGGGCCATGCCACTCCTGGTTAAAATATTTGGATTTTTCTATTTGATTTGGTTTCTCATCTTGACCTACTTGTATCAAATTTCAGCTCTCTAGCGCAATTTAGTTACTTAATTCTTATGGGCGGAAATACGCCAACCTTTTTTTAAGTAAATTTTTTTTGCCAGTGCCAATCATACATGTCAAGTTTCCTTGGAAGCGGATATTAATATTTAAATAAATAGTATATTTAAATCTTCTGATCCGAAGTACATGAAATAGGAGGTTTAAATTGTATGGGCGTGTTAAAACCCAATTTTTTCAACGAAATTTTATAACTTTGCATTATTCCAACATTTGTGCTAAATTTCAATAAAATCTCTTGAAATAAATATTTTAAATTTGCTCTTTTAATTGTGTGCTTTATTGGAATAGCCCCGCCCCTGGTAAAAATCTCCGGGTTTTTACATTTTTCTAGTTAGTTGCTAATCTAGACCGATTTGTTTATCATCTTTCAGCTAACTAGCGTACATTTTATTTATTTTCTTCTTATGGGCGTAATACCGGCCACTTTTTCAATCTCAATACCTGCTGTAGTTAGTTATCTTTTCTGTCCAGTTTCGTTGAAAACGGATAGTAACCCAGTGAAAACAAGTAAGAGTGCTATATTCGGCTGTGCCGAATCTTATATACCCTTTACCAAAGTGCGTTTATGTAGTATAGAGATACATGCATAAGCACAGAGATATGTAGGTACATATTCATTTTGTGAAAAAATTCATACTTTTTTTCTAGTGCAATTTTTAGTTTTTTGACATTATGTTTAATTTGTTGCTTTTTAAATTTTTGCGATTTTTTTTTATATATGCAATTTTTTTTGGTTTTAGCGATTTTTTTCGGTTTATGGCGTTTTTTAATTTTGGCGATTTTTTTTCGTTCTGGCGATTTTTTTGATTTTGACGATTTTTTTCATTTAAGCGATTTTTTTATTTTTTATATATTTAATTTATTTTTATTTTTTGTGGCAATTTTTTTTGGTTTTGACACTTTTTTCTCGTTTTGGCAATTTTTTTCGGTTTTGGGCGTTTTTTTTTTATTTTGGCGACTTTTTTTCGTTCTGACAATTTTTTTGATTTTGAAAATTTTTTTCATTTAGGCGATTTTTTTTCATATAGGCAATTTGTTTTTTGTTTTGGTGATTTTTTCGTTTTTTGGCGTTTTTATTTCTTTTTGGCAAATTTTTTAGTTTTGACAGTTTTTTCTCGTATTGGCGATTTTTTTCGGTTTTTGGCGTTTTTTAAGCGATTTTTTTTCGTTTTGGCAGATTTTTTGATATTGCCGATTTTTTGATATTGCCGATTTTTTTTCATTTAAGCGATTTTTTTAATTTTTGGCAATTTTTTTTCATTAAGGCAATTTTTTTTTGTTTTGGCGATTTTTTCCGGTTTTTGGCGTTTTATTTTTTAGTTTTGGCAATTTATTTTCGTTTTGGCGATTTTTTTTGATTTTGGCAATTTTTTTTTTCATTTAGGCGGTTTTTTTAATTTTTGACGATTTTTGTTCATATAAGCATTTTCTTTTGTTTTGGAGATTTTTGCGGATTTTTGTCATTGTGGGAATTTTTTTTTGTTTGACACTTTTTTCTCATTTTGGCGATTTTTTTCGGTTTTTGGCGTTTTTTAATTTTGGCGATTTTTTTCGTTTTGGCGATTTTTTTGATTTTGCCGATTTTTTTTCATATACGCGATTTTTTTTTAATTTTTGGCGATTTTTTTCATATAGGCAATTTTTTTTGATTTGGCGATTTTATTTCGGTTTATGGCGCTTTTTTTATTTTGGCGATTTATTTTCGT
Source organism: Tachina fera (assembly GCA_905220375.1). Taxonomy (NCBI): domain Eukaryota; kingdom Metazoa; phylum Arthropoda; class Insecta; order Diptera; family Tachinidae; genus Tachina; species Tachina fera. The sequence continues at coordinate 98,508,817 of LR999965.1, read as the reverse complement.
TTTGGCGATTTTTTTTTTATTTTGGCGATTTTTTTTCATTTAGGCGATTTATTTTTAATTTTTGGCGATTTTTGTTCACATAAGCATTTTTTTTGTTTTGGCGATTTTTTTCGGTTTTTTGCGTTTTTTTTTAATTTTAGCGTTTTTTCATTTTGGCGATTTTTTTTGTTTTGGCGATTTTTTTAAATTTTTGGCGATTTTATAATTTTCGGATTTTTTAGTTTGACCGTTTTTGAAAATTTCAAGAGTTTAACTCTTACAGTTTCCAAGATATAGCAATTTGTCAAAATTACATAGTCAAAATTTCATTAACTGAAGGACCACCCTTTAATTTAAATTTTTTTAATTTTAGTGTTAATTGTTGTAGCCTATATAAAAATACACTAATTTTACAAATTTCAAGTGTCAATATGCATATGTACATACATAATACAATTGTATGTATATTACATGGGATTTTAAAAGTTTTCGTCACTCATTTTATATATTTGTTGTTGTAGCGACCAAAGTTCTACATACACTGTCCAAATTTCAGACTTGTACTTTTACCGTTCCTGAGAAAATAGCCTTCTTCCTAAAACATGAAATATGTTTAATTATTAGGAAAAAAGTTAAAGCTTTCCAACCCTGGAAACGTTTTTTTATTTTGTTAAATTTTAAAATTTTTTTTTTAATTATAAATACCAATTTTATTCATACCGAAGTATAAAATAAGTTAATTTAATAAAAAACTTGTTTTCGGTAGTTATTTTCTATGGGAATATTGAGTATGAGGTTTCCAGCTCTGAAACCGTCTGCCCGATTTTGCTGAATTTCAATAGCAAAATTTTTCGGAAAATTTCTGACACACCAGTCGAAGAACGAAGTCGCTAGCTCTTCTGGGAGCTTGGGAAAACCGATTTCACGTACAGACAGACGGACAGACGGACATCGCTTGTTCGTCTTCCCTATGCATAAGGATCCAGAATATATATACTTTATGTGTCGCTTATTAATATTGTAGAAATTACAAACGGAATGACAAATCTATATACCCTTTTACCATTTTTTGGTAAGGGGTATAAAAAATGGAAGTCATTCTAGTGGAAGTACATTTTCATTGCTTCCAAAAAATCGATATTTTTAATTTGCCGAGAGTGAGCAAAAAACCATGTAGAAGCTTATTTTAGTCACACAAAACCTTGTAACTCCTCCATAGTGTTAGAAAATACTCACCAGAATTTAAAAAAAAATAATTTTTTTAAAGAAATTTATGAATTATTTTTAGTCTAAAATTTAAAAGTTATTTGCTTATATTTGCCTGAAAACACTGTTTCGGGCTTAAATTCGTATAAAAAGAAACGAATAGTTAAAATAGGTAACTATTGACCATTTTTCTTAGATGAAAATATTATCTTAGAACACTAAAAAGGAATTTTTCTTAATATCGCTTCGAATTCAGTGACCAGGCATTTACATTCTACATTTTCATGACTTTTTTGGGGTCTCTTTTTTTACTGGGAATAAATATATATGTAAATATGTAGTATATTCAAATGTGAAGACCCAAAGTATATGAAATATAAAAACTTAAATTGTATGGGCGTGTTAACATCCACTTTTTCAACGAAAACTTATAGCCTTGTATTATTGCAACATATATGCCAAATTTCAATAAAATCGCTTGAGTTTACCGCCTTAGGTTTGTTTTTTAAATTCTGCGCCTTTTGGGCGCAGCCCCGCCCTCCTATTTGCTAATCTATTACGACTCATTTGTCAAATTTTAGATCACTAGCTTACCGCCTACTTCTATAAATCCAATGTTTGCTTTGGCTAGTGTTTATCTTTCCTGTTTAGTTTTGTTGAAAACCGACAATATTAATTACATAAATATTACATTTAAATGTGCTGACCGGAATTACATGAAATAGGAGGATTAAACAGTATGGGCGTGTTAACGCCCACCTTTTTTAACAAAAATTTATAGCCTTGTATAATTGTAACATGTGTGCCAAATTTCAATAAAATCACTTGAGTTAAACGCATTAGATATGTGTTTTTATTTCTGAGCTTTATTGGCGTAGTCCCGGACCCTTGGTAAAAATTTTTGGGTTTTCATATTTTTCTAGGTAAATACTCACAAAGTTCTACTTGTGCACCAAAATCCAGCTCCCTAGCGCAGATTTTAATTTTAATAGGCGTAGCCTCGCCCCCCTGGTTAAAATTTTAGGGTTTTTACATTTTTATAGTGCATCGCTCACCTAGATCTACTCGTGTACTAAATTTTAGATCTCTAGCTATAGCGGAAGTGCTTCATCAATTTGATGAGTGTGTTAGTGGTCAGTGGTTAGTGGTCAGTGGTCAGTGGTCAGTGAGTATGTCTTAAAATATGCACATTTTGCACCTCCATTTCTCAGAAACCTTTTGTTCTAAACTTCGCATATGAGGTAACATGGCTTTATTCTAATTATGAATTAAATTTTAGGATTTTACGACGGCTGGGGAAAAAGTTATCAGGGGGGTAAAAACAGCTCGAATGGCTTCCTGTAAATATACACACTGCATGCATTGGCCGGAACATGGCCTGGCGCACTGCCGTGCGCCTAGATATTGTATCGAGTACCAATAATTAAAAGAGTTGAAAGTTTATATATTTTTCAACACTATGTGGAGTTGGAGTCAGCTATTTCTTTAATCTTACCAACTTTTACTATTTTTCCGTTCGCGTACTTTTTTCAGTAACAGCTCTTTTTTTGAGTAAATTTTAAAATTTTCGCAGTAACTACTCATTTACTGCATTTTACCGCAAAATTAAAAAAAACACACATAAAGTGTCTGCAATATAATGAACATGTCATGTTTTACAAATTGAATTTTGAAAACAACTTTCTTTGGTCTTCCCATAAAAAATTGTAAAGTGACATTACAATTACCTATGCACTTTTACTCTTATTCAATAAAACTGTAAGTGCACGTACCTTTTACCGTATAATGCACGGCATACGCAACAGGCATACACCAGCACTGATTGAAACCGAACCACAACATGCCAACTCAAGGTATGTATGATTCTCACTCAGGTCATATTTTAGTTGGCATAAGTACCGAAGACAAGTTCCGAGACGACGACAATTATAAGTAGGTCACTTGAAAGTTTGTCCGAAAGCTTTACCGACTCTTGTAGTATTGTAGTAAGCCAGTAGACAAACTGTATTTTAGCGAATATAAAAACTCTCGAATTTACTTTATATTTCGTAGTAGTTTTCAGGAAGTCTTCCGAATTTACTTTGTGCTCAGTGTAGTTACCTGCACAGTAGCCGAATATAAAGTCTCCTGAATTTACTTTATATTCGTATTAATTGTGTTGCGTAAATTACGTAGCGTCTATACGTGATATTAACTCTGATATAATATGAAATACAACGTCGGCAGAATGAGAAGAAAAATATATTTATATTAATATTAATATCTATGTAGCGGAAAACGTACTCTTGTAAATATCATAATATTTCATAATTAACAGGCAGCCGCGCAGTGAACATCTTCGTTTATTTTAATATTACTGTGTGTTTTATAAAAAATCTTGGCATTTCCTTAATACATCGTATATAGTTAAAACATTTCAGCATTTGCTTACCAAAAAATATTCATTTTCATTTTAATACACAAATTTCTCTTCTCGTATCTATTTATGTGTGCGTTTTTTGACACTTGATATCCATAATATTGTTTTCATAATAATATTGTTTTCTAAATATATATTATGAAAACAATATTATAATATCTGATATAATATTAATATAATACTAATATTGCAGTCCACACGTAATATCACCCTCTCTGCTATGAAATTTGACGTTTGTTGATAGAAATATATTTTATATTTGACGCTATGTTAACCAGACATAATATCACCTCTCGGATATACTTCATACTCTTCACTTTTTAATAGTGTAGACGTTAGAAGTCGTGAGTTCGTATATAAAACTGGTTGTGTTAGTATAGCAACATCTACATACAGCGTGACCATATTAGCTTATTTTAAGCCAAATTTAGCTTATTTTTTTGGATTTAGCTTCAAAATTTTCATTTAGCTATTAACTTATTTTTTAGCTTTTTTTAAAATTCATTTAGCTTTTTTAGCCTTTTTTAATGTAAATTGTTGAAGGGATATACATTTTATAAGGATGATAATTTGTTAACGTTTAAAAATATAAATTTTAAAAATAGTTTAGAAAATACATAATGTAAATTGTTTGTTTATAAGAAAATGATTGCAATTTTCGAATTCCAATGGCAAAAGTCCAATTAATATTATTCATGACTTTTAAAGAATTATCTTAGAGTTAAGTTGGACGTGCATTCAGCAGCATGTAATTACTTAAAACAAAAATGAGAAATTGATTTAGTATAATGCTGTTTAGTATAAATGCTGTTACGTTTTTGAAAATTGGTTAAGCTTATCCACTTGACCTGAGATTCGATAAAAACGAATGCTCACTAAAGTGAAGAAATTTTGAAACAAAATTCTTCCACATTTGTTCGCTAATCTCAGAAAATTCGAATGTTCGCTAAAGATTCGAGCTTCTCTCGGAAGTTTTTCGAATGTATGGCAGTAGCCGAGTGGATGTGTGCCAAGTTCGATGCATGACAGCACTTTAAGTTAAAAAAGAAAAAAGAAATCATAGGTACATATGTGCAATAATTGAACAGAAATAAATTTGTCACGATAGCCAAATGGATGTGTGTTAGCCAGTTAGAATGGAGGTACCATGTTCAAATCCTGCAGCCTGCAAAGTCAAGGTATTAAAAAAATAAATAAAATAAGTAAGTTAATTAAAATAAATAAATAAATGAAAAAATAAAATTACTCTTTTACTTTTTCTGTTGGCTTTTTCAGATATCGAAACTAGTTCGATATTCTCTCACTTTTGATACTGCTAGCGAAACTTCGATAACGAATGTTTTTTGGGACAAAAGTGACCGACAGGTTAACATTTTTCGATTCATTTTTGAGTGTCAGTCTCGATAGTTTTACACGATAAATTTTCGAAATATATTCGAAAGCGATATTAATAACGAAAGCCTTGGTCTACTAGGTATTTTTAACCCCCGACTGTGTTTCTCTGTATCTGTGTGTTTGTCCGTGTCCACGTAGAGACCAAACGGCTAGATCGATTTTGATTTAGTTTTTTCTGTTTGAAAATGTAAATTGATCGAGAGGGTTTTTAGCCGTTGAAAAGATATCGCATCTTCTCTAGATATATTCGTGGGTTTTAAAATTTTTTAATTTTTGTTATGAGAAGTTTTTGTTTTTTTTTTCTTTAAAGCTAAAATTTAGTAATGAATAATTAATTTAATAAAAAATTATTCATTATTTTTTTATTTCAAATAATAAAAATATATGTTTGTGTATGTACATACATATATATTTAACGTTATTTTAGCAATATTGCAAAGTGAAAGAAGTCGAAAAAGTTTAGCTTTATTTTCTGGCCTAAAATTTAACTTTTTAGCTTATTTTAGCTCTTTTTCAAACGTGATTTAGCTTAATGTTATTTTTAAAATCTGGTCACACTGTCTACATAATATTCAAGGGAAGCAGACCTTTGACTAGATCATGGGCAAACTGAGTCATACACCAGCTGAAAAATAAACTGCGTTACAAAATATTATGTTGATCTCAACATAACTTTGCCTTCACTTTACAAAAGCTCCATTGGCATTAAAAAGCAAAACCACAAAGATTTGATAAATTGGAGAAAAGTAATGCCGACAAATAGTTGGACCTTTTTTGAAAAACTCGTTATCAATAATGAAAATTAAGATTTTAAAGTGTTTCTTAAGTGTAATTAATTAAGGTGAACTTTTTTAATTACCAATGGAATGATTTTTCTTTAATCTATATCTCTATACAAAATCTCGAATCAATTTGAGAAACCTTCAAAATTTTGTTTTTTTAAGTAGGTTAAGAGTTTAATAAATAATAATAAGTTTCTTTGTATACATTTCACACAATATATATTTTTTATAAGAATAAATGTTAATTTACACACAGAAACTTTTTTTAATTTTAGAAAAAACTCCTAAGCGATACATTATGCCAATTTCTGCTTGCGGAAAAAACACGTGAGCGACAAATTTGGCTACAGTTACTTGTACGTAAAATTTTTTTTCCCAAAAAGGTTCTATACCCTCCACAGAGTCGCAAAGACATATTAAAAAAAAATTTTAAAACACATACATATTTACAAAGATATTAAGTTATTTTAATTTTCTGAAAAATTAGTCGTTGGTGCTTAAGAAGAAAGTCGACGATATGTACATTAGAGCACCCAATGTTAGGCACAAGTTTTTATTTTATTTGCTTCAACGACAATTTCTAGTAGACTGGTCATAAAAAATTACATGTACGTAAAACTTTGACTGATAGTGTGCAAACCGGCTATTCGCGTTGCACTTTTCATAAAAAAAATGCTATAAACACTTTTGGCCCCAAAACTTTCAAATGGGACGTTTGTCGGAAGAAAATTTTATAAACTTTTTTCTCATAAAGAATTTTGCACCAACTATGGCATATCGTGGTCCTTTAATGGGATGATAGTGTTGTAAATGTATTGAGTATTTGAGTACTGAATACTCAATACCGTGCATTTTTCCCAGTACTCAATACACAAAAGTAACTACTCAATACTTTCAGGTTGCATTTTTTTAATATTCAACCCAACGTTTTCCTTTAAAATACATCAAATTTATACAACTTTGTGTGCCATACGAAGACAGCCACTGAAAGAAGGACTTCGAAATCCATCATTAAACGTTTCCAATCATGAACACATATTTGACAGAAGGATTTACCCTATAGATTTTGTCTGTATGACAGATGGAGAAGGAAATCCAAATATCTCTTTCTTTGTTCCAACTGAATTGCGAGTTGATCACAAAAAGTTAAAGTGTGCGCACCGGGACTTACAGATATTAAAAATTTCTTAAATTCTGGCAATTTGGATAAAAATTAGCGTACATAAACTAATCTTCAAAGTAATTTATTTAAATTTGTTATGAATTAATATTAATATATTTAATTTTTGTTTTTTTTATATACATATTGCATTATATTATATGCAATGCAGGTAAATTTATTTTTATAAATAATAATTGTTGACCTCTTATACATATATTCACATACGTAAGTGTGTATGTGTGTTTTTAATTTTCAATTCAAAAAGCCGTTGAAGTACTGAGTAGTATCGAGTACCTAATTGAAAAAGTATCAAGTAGTATTGAGTATTCAAAAGTAGCCGTTTTTACAACACTATGGGGTGAAACTAAGTTTTTGGGAAAACTTCTTTTCAATGCATCATGTGCTGTTGTATAATTTCCAAGTGGTATGCGATGTTTTCATTATTATATTATTAAATGATATATTTGGAACTAATTTAATGGGGCTATATAGTATACAGATATTACCTTATAAAACAATGAAAACGGATTATAATTATCGCGAGAGCCGTTGAAAGAAAGTTTTCCAAAAATAACTTAGTTTCATCCCATGAGAGGACCATGATAGGCCATAGTTAGGGCAAAATTATGTATGGAAAAAGTGTTGTGCACCATTGATGAAAAGGGTAATGTGCGTGGCTAGTTTAGTTTGCACACTATCGGTTAAATTTTTGCGCATGTGTAATTTTGTATGACCAGTCTACCAGAAACTGCAGGTGGAGTGAATAAAATAAATACTTTCGGCATCCCATACATTTTTGGGTGCTCTAATGTACATATGTACATACAAGTATGTACAAACATATGTATGTATTTATGTCCAACGTTGTCAAGATATAAATTGTTGTTAAATTGTTCTTTCAAAACATTTTTTGATTTCATACAGAGCTCTCTCGGACATATTGCAAGGGGTTTCTTAAATTCAATATGCATGTGATTTTCGTTACTTCCTCTAATCGATCAAATATGACTACAAAATATTCACTGGGATTTACAAAGGGATTGTATATGTGGGTGTAAACAAAGAGCATGTGTTGGTGATTATATATATAAAAAGGGATTGTTTTTTTATTCATGCAATAATATTGTTTTTTTTATGTCAATGATATCCTTAGAGACAAAATTTTGTTCATAAACGCTAAGTCGATTTTTTTTCAAAAGCTCAGTAGCATCATTACAGCAAGAACACATAACGCATGTGTATATATTATCTCCATTTTTTTCTTAAGATCTTTATTTACTTTATGCTTAAAATTAATCCGTATTTAATTAAATGCTCTCAGATATTTTTATATGTGTCTTAAAATGTAACAAAAATATTTGTCTTACTTAGTTGTGAGTGCTCCAATTATAAGACAGTTGAAACTTTTTATTTCAAGTTCGGAATTTATACGATTTCCAAATATGAATTTTAACTAAGTTTTCGTATAAAGATTAAATTAAATGGCCATTTATTTGTGTTATACAATGATATAAGCAATGTTAAATTTAACTAAAATTTGTAACAAACATTTCGTTTACTTTTTTTAATGAAGTCAAAATAAACATTTTCAAATGGATAACTTTTTTATTCATACATTTAAGTTTCAAAAGAGGATGGTAATAAATGAACCATCTTCTGAATTCGCCAAAGAAATATTGAAACACTTTGGAAAGGTAATTACTGCGACAATGTTATGTTTTGAGAAATTTACTTCTATTCAATATACTAGCAAAATGAAAACTAAAAATAACCAAATTAAATGCTTAATCTAAAGTAAAACTTTCCTAAAATTCTTTTAATTAAAAACAATAGACTTAAAATCTTTGCATATTTAGGTCCACCTCAAATGTTTTAATTCAAACCAATGTGATTTCTATATACATATGTATGTATGTAAATACAATTTACATGTAGTAACAATACATATTGGGCCCTCTTTTCGATTTAATCGTAAGCGACATATGTATCTTAATAATAATAATTTTATCGAAATTAATATTTTAAAGGCCCATAGTTTAAAATTATCAAATTTTCAAAATTATGAATATATTTTAAAATTCAGGCTGTAAAATTTTATCCTCACAAACACATAAATGTAAAAAGGTCAAGTTCCTTTCCAAAATTTCGGCCATCAAAAGTAGTGGAATAAAAATGTTGACCAATTTTTTGTTTGGCACAATACGTATCACTGAAATATGCTTTGCATTATATAAATTTGTAATCGTAAGGGTCTCATATATTTTTTATATAATCTGCAACATGTACATATGTCAAATTTTAATAACATCGCTTGAGTTAAAAGCCCTAGATTTATTTTTAATTCTAAGCTTTATGGGCGTAGCCCCACTCCCTTGGATAAAATTTTTGTTTTTTTCAGAATTTTAAGGAAAACTAAAAGTAGTAAATATGCATGTTTTAAATTTTTCGGATGTCAAAATTTTCTTAATAGCTGGAAAACATGAACTTTAGCAATTATAAACAAGAGAAGTTACACTCAGGCAATGATTGCATCCTATTAATGCTAGGTGTTAAATTCTTTGAACAAGGTGTAGAAATGGTGAAGAAAGGTGGTCAAAGGATAGAAGAAATTAAGTTTCATTGGCGCATATTCACAAATTGTTACTAAGTGTTAACTTTTTAAATACCTATTTAAGTTATTCATAGTTGATTACTTTCAGCAGCAAAAGTTTACACTTAATTACACAGAAAAAATGATTTGTAAATACAATTAACTTTTTTGTTTTATCAATTAAATAATTAATTGATTTTAAACCTACAATGATTTTTGTAAATACAATTAACGAAATTATAAGTTAAGGGAAAATCTGAAAAATATTAATATATCAATAAACAGTTTGTTGAAATTTAATTCATTTTTTCAACATTTATTATTGTTAGATTTCTAAGTTATTTCAATTAAAGTTATTGTTATATTAACAATGCGAATTGCTGAATTTTCGTACACATTTTGATTATTATAATTGTTATATTAACAATGTTTTGTTTTATACACAGTCGCAATCCTAGAAACGCTTCTTTTCTTGTCTGCGAAAAACACTAAATGTCTTTGGGTGGAGTTGAACCGGCAACATCAGGAATAATAACCCACTTGCTTACCTCTCAGCGAAAGAGCAACGCTTTATTAGATACACAAATAATGAATACATACAAAACATGATTTCTTGTTTTTTCTACATGTACGCATTCCGTTAAGATATAATTTAACAAATAATTTTGTTGAGTAATTTAATTGACAACAAAAATTTAAATTTGATGATTGTTAATTTTTAAATTAAATATTAACAATTTGTTTTGTTGGTTGCATTTTGATGATATTTTTTTCTGTTTATGGGTAAAGCTGTAACTAAATGTCAACTAACTAATACATTCAAAGAACAGCTGATTGATTTTATTTACAATTTATTGGAAAAGTAAAATCAATTTGTGGACCTCTAAAATGCACAAAACAACAAATACTTTTTATTTCTTAACAATTTCCTATATAATATGCTTACCTTATTGTCTTAATTTCTTGCATTCATTTTTAATGTGTTTAAAAAAACATCCATATAAAGCAACAACAAAATTTTATTGAATAACTTAATTTTTATAGGCCCTTATTTTAATTGATTTATGTACATACTATAAACAAAAAAATTACTTTTTTATAATTTGTATAGATTTGTTAAGGAAATAAAACTGTTTTTAAAAGCTTCATGAACTTATTAATTAATTACAGAATTTATCGTTCAAAACATTATCGGCATTTTATGTTCTCTACATAACAATATGCAAGGTTGCATTTCATTTACCAGCTGAAAGCAGTTGTTGCGCTAGTTACGAATTGTGAATAAGACCTGGAACTATCTATGAACTATTTTTTAATTTCTGTTTTATTTGTTTCGAGTGTGGTTACGATTTCTGAATATGCGCCATTATCTCTCGAAATTTGCTTTTACACGTTTTTATAATAATAATAATAATAAAAATAAAAAATGGTAATGGTATGTTTGTCATTTCGTGTGTAATTTCCACATATTATGTGACTAGAGTTTTTCATTTCTCGTGAAAGCGGGAACGACTTGTCGGTTTTCTGGCAATTCCCAGGAATTTATATTAATATAATAATATATATATAAATAATGATATATTAATAGACATTAGCCTGTGGCAAAAATTAAATAAGTATAATTAATAGTAACAAACCGGCAAATTGAAATACGATGAATCAAAACAATTCACATATTTCATTTGCATAAAAGTTACGTACATAAAGTATAAAAGTTACGTATATCAACTGAACGTCAAAGAAAAGATAAATTTCATGTTATAATTATTAATAAACAAACAACACTAAAGTCAGTTAACTAACAAATAGTTGAACGGAACAACTAGCTGTTTTCGAAGGCCACTAAACCTTCATCATCAGCGTTCTTTTGCGTTTGGTCCACTGTGCATGGCATCAGTTGATGTATTTTATATTTCAGTATGAACAAACTTGGTATTAAAAATATAAAAAAAAATAAATTCAGTGGAAGTGCAACTTTGTCCCGTGCACAAAGGGTTCCGTACAGGCACTAGGTAATTCAATACGAACTTTAGCCTGTATAATAAATAGTTTTGGCTTTTTTTCGATTTTGGGTTCTTTCGGTTTTGTGCGTTTTATAGTTTTGGCACTTTTTTCTCCGTTTTGTCGATTTTATCGGTTTTTGGCGTTTTTTCATTTTGGCGATTTTTTTTAATTTGACGTTTTTTTTTATTTTGGTGATTTTTTTACATTTAAGCGTTTTTTTAGTTTTAACGCGAAGTATTGGCGTTTCTTAAATTTTACGATTTTTTTTATTTAGGCCATTTTTTAGTTAGCATGTTGCCTAGATATACTATTAAACCCTAACGATTTCATATTTATAAAATGCATGGCAGATTATAGTGAAAGTTATTGTACAAAGAAGAAATTGATCAAAATTTTTATCTCACTACTTATATTGGTCGAAATTTTGGATAGGAACTTGGTCTTTTTTCACATTTGTGTTTTTGTGGGGATCATTGACTTACAATTTACAATACATTCATAATACAACGTTAGCGGAGCTGGGGATAAAGCTAATAAGTGTATATAAATAAGAACTATAGTTTTATTACACTTTTGTGTATCTTTTTCTTAATTTTTAACAAAAAAAAATATCAAGTGGAAATTTAAGTAACGAAACGCCATATAATGTAACGCCAGATACTAAGGCTAATAAAAAAAGTGGAAAATATTTTTTAATACAGATGTGTGGAAAATAAATATATATCAAACTAAACGGTAACAAAAAAAGTTTTGTCCAAAAAGACTTGCCCAGTTCGCAAAATTAAGCAATTTTGTTAGTCAAGTCAAACCCCACTTCGGGTTTTGTAACGTAACGCCAGGTCATATTTGACATATATCTTGAAATCCTTAGGTTTGATTCTTATCGTTTTTCACTGAATATATATATATACATATATATATATATATATTTCATATATGATTTTAAAGTTTTTTTAACAATTTTTTCGTTCAAATGTCACGTAAAGCCAGAAAAGAATACACTATATGTATATTGACACTTGAAATTTGAAAAATTAGTGTACTTTTATATAGAATACAATAATTAACAGTAAAATAAAAAAAATTAAATTAAAGGGTGGTCCATAAGTTAGTGCAATTTTGACTATGAAATTTCGACAACTTGCTATATCTCAAAAAACCGTAAGAGGCAAGCTCAAAAACGGTAAAACTCAAAAATGCCCAAAATTATAAAATCACCAAACTGAAAAAAATCACCAAAATTTAAAAAAAAATCTAACACTTAAATAGATCGGCAAAACCGAAAAATCGAAATGAAGAAATCGCCAAAATTATGTATTTTTATTTCTTATGCATTCTTAAAAACAAAATATCAATATATATATATATATATATATACATATGTATGTATATATATCCATATATAAACACATTTCGTTCTTTTAATCATATAATTTTAAGATTGAGAAAATGGGCGGGGTTTCACTCATTACAATTTATAATACTATTTCACGCGGTGCTACTTAACCTTTTTATACGAAACTTACCACACGCCTTGATCTCTAAAATAGACACAATCCCGTAATAAAAAAATGGGCGGAGTTACGCCCATTACATTTAATATTATATTTTAAGTGGTTATACTTTACCGATTTTTGCAAGACTTAATACGCACCCTGATCTCTGAAAAATACACAAAATACACTTATTACTACATATAAACTTTTTTAATAATTATAATATTTCTATGTTTTTTGTAATAATGCGAGGTTTCAAGGTAAAACAAACTGCACCCATCCACCAACCGAACGAAAAATATTTGTAGCAATTGTAATGCAATTTTTGAGATATTAAGACATTTTTGAAATAAAATTTGCTGAATATATGAAATTTAATTGAAATATAGTGAATTTTAATCATACATTCCATTTTATTAAAAAATTACGTCAAATAGCTGATATTAATAATAATCTTTACCTAAGTACAGACATGGGTGCTGATGAATTGCGTGGCGGTAATATTTCCCCCAGCGAATAAAGTCTGGTTTATTTTTTCTTCTCTTCTTTAGAAGCTCACATTAATTAATAAAAATATTTCATTCAATAACAATTGAAAATACTGAACTTAAGTCCGATTAAGAAATTATTTCTGATTGAGAGAATAAAATTTAATAAAATAATAAATTTAATAAGTGTTTATTTTCGATTTTTTCATCATTTTGCTTATAATACTTTTATTTTATAAAGGTGTTGGAAAATAAAATATATGTATATCGAATATAAATTGTTTCTTGTATAAGTTTCTAACGATACTCACTTATTCTATTGCAATTTCCAAAAAGCTTATGCAAATTATCAAATGATTTTGCGAAAGTATGTGCATACGAAGATAAGAGGTTCGCAACTTTCCAAAAGTATGGTTGAAGTCTACTCATGATTTGTTAAAGCGCCAATGAAATGTAAACATATAGACATGTTCATTCGAAATGCATATATTTTATACTAAAAATTAAAATTTAAATTTTTTAAGAGTTGAATTTGCCCTGTATGCAAATTTGGCATAAAACCTTTACTAAAAAAGGGAACAAATTTTAATCGTAATCGAGCGATTAATGGTTTCGAATATGATTAAATCGCGTTTTCGATTACAATCGCTGTGAAGGCTCTAGTATAGTTTTTGCATACTTGTACATACTTCTTCTACATTTTAAAATAAATTTATTAAAGTGCAATGATGACTCATTTACATATCGCTCCTTTATTGCATCATAGTCATCTAACAAAAAAAATGCGTTTTTGGCGTTAATACTGCAAAAAATGCGTTACATCCTTTATTCAATCTTGTGAAAAAATCTCATACTTATGGCCGGTACACTCAGCAGTTCAGAGGACAGGACTTGTATATCTTGATAATGTTGTATGCAAGAAGAAAACTTTAAACTTATTTCCTTCAAAACTAGTTTTTTTGAGAAAGTTTTCAGCAATGAAGGAGCAATATTTATATACATACATAAATATTTATTTAAATTCTTTTTCCGAAAAAATTAGTGAAATCAGCTTTATAGTTCAATCAATAGTGGCAAAAAGTGGTGCCAGCTTGAAGTTCTTAGACCCAATAACAACTTACAATCACTTTATAATTGTTTCGTTTGCAAGAAATGAACTTTTCTCTAAAATATGTATTCTTTATGAGAAACTCCTCATGCTCAAAGTACAAAGTAGTAGAGCTGAAAATATGTCATGGTTAAATTAAATAATCTTTAAATTTTGGTTCAGAAAAACTCATAATCTAAAGCTCTTATGAACAACACAAGAATGTATGTATGTATGTATATCTACATAGGTGTGTTTGTATGTCTGTAAATAAGTATTTCAATGAAGCGCATTCATTTATATATTCCAACAGACGTTAAATTCAGTTTAACAAAAAAGTCGCCACTTTTTAAAGACATAAACCATAAAATAAATAATTTCATTTGAAACTTGGTTAACTTACGGTGTTGCAAGCGAAGACACAAATACAATTCAACCCAAAAGGAACCTGCATCAATAGAGCTCTCATCCTTGCCTGAAGGCAAAGGCAGTAAATAGAAGCAATAGAGGACAGGGTACCATGAGTAGAGCAAAAGAAAGTGCCTGTCTGTTTATTGCAAACATTTTACACAGTGAAACAATTTCTTTGAGTTCTTACAAAAGCACAACACAACAATAACAAATTAAAAATAAAGAAAAAACTAAGCACATTTCTTTAGAATTTATGGACAATTATATACAGAAGTTCCTCCTCATACACTGTAGCGAAAAACAAACGGACACGACGAAATGGCAACGGAAAACGTTAAAATGAAATTGTCGTAAGTTTAAAAGTGACTCATTAAATGTATTTTTTAATGGATCTTACAGTAAGTAAACTTTTTGGCGAAAATTAAAATTCCATTTTTTTTTTTTGAAAAAGAAGCAGAAGCGAAATAGCAATGAGTAAAACACCGTATTTGAACCCTTTCTACATTTAAGCCACACATTCATTCAAACACACATACATTTCTTGCCACACGCGGATACCCATCAAGCACACAGATTAGATCTCAAATTGCAATTAATTTCAAATCGTACAAATTCGAAGGTTACTTCCAATTTACACCTTACAAACAGTCATCGTGTTTATAAAATTAACATCATCTTTACATGATCTTAATACACATTTTCTAGACAAATTTCCTGTCTGTAGCGTGACGAGATTACGGGATTTTTCGAGGTTACGAGATTTAAGGCGATTTCGGTTTCTGCAATTTTCTTTCAAGAAAACTATTTTATAGATTTATTTATGTTTTAATAAATTTATATAACATACATGTAGCTCCATTATTGCAATAGAGATATAAGTATCTCAAAAAGCTAGTTTTGCTTACAAACTCAATGAAGACATAAAGATCCTCACAAAAACATAAATGTGAAAAAAGGCTAAGTTCCTATCCATTAAAAGTAGTGATCTAAAATTTTGACCAAGTTCTTTTTTTGGCACAATACTTTTCACTTCAATCTGCCATGCATAGTATAAATTTGTTATCGTCAAGATGTCATATAATTTCTACGCAACCTGCTTACTTGCCAACATTTTTCCCCATATGAAGAAGTAAATATGTATAGCAGTTTTGATTTAGCTGCCTTTTGTTTAAGTGCACTTTGAACTTAACTGCCTAAAATTATAAATTTCTGTCACTATTCTTTAAAATCCAATACAAATTCGTTTTTTAAGTGAACTTTCTATATCTGCACATTTAAGATAAGTGCCCTAAAATTTTGGTAATTTTAAAATATTTTCATACAAAAAATCAATGTTAGCCGCACATTGACTTAACTGCACAAAATATATTTTTTTCTATAGTTATACGTTTTTAGGTGCACTTTGTATACCTGCGCATTTAATATACTTGTAGGCAGTTTTATATTATTTTCATATAAAAATGTAAGTTACCTGCACACATTAAAAATATGTAGCTACATAAATGTGCAACCATGTATGTTTATAAAACAGAAGTCGAAAATTGTATACCTGCACATTTAGGCAGGTAAGTGCATTTAAGATAACAGCATTTTTGACTTAGCTGCACAAAAAGTCGTGCAAAGTTGATTGTGCAGCTAAGTCAAAAATTCGTATATTTTCGTTATTATCTTCTGTGTTATAACTATAAAACTATTGCCTAGTTGTTTTCTCACCTAGCCCTACCTTTGTATCAAATTTCAACTCATTTGACCAGCTCTCATTCCTGTTTCCTTGGAAACAAAAAAAAAACCTAAGTAGTATATTTAATTCTGCCGACCCGAAGTACATGAAAAAGGAGGGTTAAATTTAATGGGCGTGTTAAGGCACATTATATTTATGATTTTGTAATTCTTTTTCCTCCAATGCAACACTTCATTCGGATTACGAAAATTGGTTCATTAGCTGAAAAAATGTCACATATAAAAATTTTCATTCATGTAACGACATATTTTTACTAAGCAAAGTACATTTTCATATTTTAAATGAAAAATGTAATCATTGCAATGAAATATTTTAGTTTATACAATGAAGTGACGTTAGTCCTACAATTTTTAACGAACAATTTTATTGAATTAACAACATCTTTCATATATATATCTTGACAATTTTTCATTACTGAAACGTAACATACATATAATGTTTTGATGATATCGTATCATTGTGTTAACATAAGTCATTGTTATATAATATAATTATTCAACTTACGTGTGTATATTGCCACATGCATCAGAAATTTTTTTGTATATAAACTGTCTTCTCCGGCCAAGATTTGAACTTGCAACTCATCGCGTGGTAGTTCACGAGCTTACAGCTGCAGCCACAACAAGCTCAATTATTATTTAGATACACACTAAATACATATACATAAACCATCATTAATTTAATTTAACATTATTTAATTAATCTATTAATTCAACATTATTTAATTTATTTTAAAATTATAACTTATAAATAAATATGTATTAATATACATATATACAAAAAAATACTTTGACTTGATTCCATAATTCGAACCAGTGAATAGAAGAGTAGCATACGGCCTACTAGCCAGCAGTAGGAAGTTTTCTTCATTGCTTATAATTGTACATTGTAAAAAATTGCCGAATTATTTCTTTCATGAATTCTACATGAAAACATGTATTTACGTTTTTCTTATTAGTCTGAGTTTCATGGGCGTAGTCCAACTCCCTTGATAAAATTTTCAGGTTCTTAGACTTTTTGTAGTTAATTTCTCACCTAAACCTACTTGTGTATCAAATTTCAGCTTACTAGCGCAAATTTAAATTTTTATGGGCGTAGCCCTGCTCACACGGCTAAACAGGTTTTCTGATCTTTCTAGTTAATTGTTCACCTAGGTCTACTTGTGTACCAAATTTCAGCTCTCTAGTTATAGCGGAAGAGCTTCATTAATTAGATGAGTGTGTCAGTGAGTATGTGTTAAAATATACACTTTTTGCACCTTCATATCAAAGGAAGCTATCATTGTAAAACTTTGAAGGCTCGCATGTGAGGTAACATAAATTTATTCTAATTTTGTTTGACATTTGTATAATGTTAGGATTGCCGGCAACAAAGTTATAAAATTGGAAGCGGATGGCTTCGGGAAAATATACAAACTTCGTGCATTGGCTGGAACTTGGTCTGGCGCACTACCGTGCTTCTAGATGTATTCTTTTTTTCTCAATCGTTTTACATGAAATTTTTACACAAGATAAAATATGATATAATGATTTGTACGCATTTTAATTCCAAAAACGCATATTTGCATATATGCCTATGTTGCAATAAAGGAGCGATATATGAATATAGAGATATCACAAAAGAGTTTTTATATATAGGTTTTTATTCACAAATAAACGCTTTTTCGATTCAAATTCAAACTTTTTAAAATCAAACTTAATTTTTTTCAAAGTAATTTCAATTTTATTCAAAACAAATTAAATTATTTTCAACACAAATTAAACTTTTTACAAATTATATTGAATTTTAATTTGAAATTTATTTGGTGGTGGTTTAGCTTGGTCTATATACGTATTTCATTGGCGCTTGAACAAAATCATCAGTAAACTTCAACCACAAATTTTCAACAGTCACAAACCTCTTACTTTATGCACAGACTTTCAAAGACTATATGAGAATTAAATGTTAAATTATATTGAATATTTTTCATTTCAAATTCATTTTTTTCACTTTAAATAAAATTTTTTTCAACTTGAAATTAATTTTTTTATTTATTTATTTATTTATAAATTTATTACAATTAAAATTACAATAAATTAAAGGCTAAAAGCACTAGCAGCAATTTCTACCGGCTAATTTTTTATTTTTTTTTTGAATTAAACGCAAATTACTTAAAATATAATTTTTATTTATATAAAATTTTCAATGTAGCGGTTCTCCAGTAGCAGCTAATGACAAATTCAGAGCCATATCAACATAATAATTGTTGCAATCTGAAGGTGTTACGGATTTTACTGATCGGTTAATTATGGTGACCAAGTCCATGTTGCTCTCTGAATCAGCAGGCATATTACGAGCACAGAGCTTAGTTTTTGAGAAAACTTTTTCAATTGGGTTTAGCATAGAGGAGTATGGAGGAAGAAAAACTAAAATGTGACCGGACTCAGCAATTTTATCTTTAACCACTTGCGTTTTGTCTATCTTTGCATTATCAACGATCAGCCAAGCACCTGTGATGTTGGATTCAGCTAATTTATCAAATAATTCTTCAAGGAAATGTGTGAAAATGTTGGTATTAACCGAGGAATTAACAATTATTTTTTTATGTAAAATGCCATGTATGTTAATAGCTGAAATAAAGGAAACATTGTGTCCTCTAACGGTAGGATCAATTACATGTGCTGCAGTATTTACTTTGGATCTAGCCTTGTTTCTCCGAACATGGTAATTGAAACCGGATTCATCAATGAATATTATTTTATCTCTTACTTCCGGAATGTTTTACGCAAAATTCATTGCATACGGTATACGTCGTTGAATTGTAGCATAGGGATTTAAACGATCTATGTTAATTGTCGCAGTTTTTAAGGTAATTCGCAAAGAATTTAAAAAAGTATTTTGCGTTTAATTAAAAAAAATAAATTTGAAGTTAAAAAAGTTTAATTTAAAATAAAAAAAAAATGAATTTGAAATGAAAAATATTCAATACGATTTGTAAAAAGTTTAATTTTTGTTGAAAATAATTTAATTTGTTTTGAATAAAATTGAAATTACTTTAAATTGTTTATCTAATTTTTCGACCTTTTGGATATATTTAATGAAACTATTTTTTTAAGCTTTAGGTCAATTTAATATATATTGTTTTTTATTTATCGATATTTCGTAACCATTGGCTAACTTCTTCAGGATATTTCTTTCTTTTATAAGCAATTTTTTATATTTTGTTTTAAATTGTTTTTGAATTGATTTTTTCGTTTTCAATGACAAAATTATTTTATATATATATCTAAATAACAGTGTGTGTCATAAAAATTTTTGGTAAAAAAACTTAATAGGAATATGTCTACAATATGTGTTCATGTTAATAAAATTAAAATATTTTAAATATTAATTGAAGCAAAGCTTTTTAACATGTAAAAATTTAGAATAGTTTTTAGCAAATATAACAAATTTTTTAATACTTTTACATAACATTTTGTACGATTATCTTGACTTTCTTTAAAATTTTTGAAAAATGGTAACAACATTGGTATAAATTTTAATATTTCATAATGGTAATGAAGTTTTACAAAATTTTAATTAAAAAGACTATAAATTGCTTATAAAAGAAAGAAATATCCTGAAGAAGTTAGCCAATGGTTAACGAAATATCGATAAATAAAAAACAATATATATTAAATTGACCTAAAGCTTAAAAAATAGTTTCATTAAAAAAATTTAGTTTGATTTGAAAAAGTTTGAATTTGAATCGAAAAAGCGTTAATTTGAGAGTATAAGCGCCTTATTTTGAATGTGTTTTCAAAGTTATCATTAACTTGATTTACTAAATTGTAATATCGTTTTAAATAGAAATGTTTTAATATCTTCATTTAGATATCATATAATACTAATATGGTTGTGAATTTGATAGACGGACATATTTATGTACAATTAGCTCTCAATAACTTGCAATTCAAAGGACCACAGAAAAACTTCAAACTACAGTATGTGAGATCCTTGTTAAAAAAAGTTGTAAAACAGTATTTTACTTTTTTAACACTACACCAATCGTAAAGTCCAACTACGAGTATAACCCACAACGTTATATTTCATAAAGAACGCACAATATTGTGCACTTGCACTTCAGCAAGTTCATTAGGCCCAAGCACTACATTCTACAAAAATTACACAACCCAAATAAATCAACTTTTTCTCCCTCTCCCCAAAAATTAATTTCATATATTCATATATCTCAGTGTATTAAATAAAACTACATCATTGGTTTTTGTACATTAATACCTAATATTTTCACGAGGTATACAATTATAATTCATCACAACTCAAAGGTAGGATGTCCGACGGTGATCACATCGGCTAACTAACAAAATTTGCTTCAAATCATCTAAATATGGTAAGCTAAACAAATCAATGGTTTCTTAGTTATTCGTAAAATAAAATTTAAAAATTAATTTTTCTTATAAAAATTTAAAAATATTTTTAGTCTAGAACTTCATAAAAAATTAAAAACAGCGAAATACGAATTGCTTATTAATTTCTTAAGGAGAAAACCATCAGCAGTTGATCCTTTTGAGGTAGTTTTCAATAACTTAACGAATGTTGGTTTTCAAATGTCTGTTCAAAATTGG
Organism: Tachina fera; assembly: GCA_905220375.1. Lineage (NCBI taxonomy): Eukaryota > Metazoa > Arthropoda > Insecta > Diptera > Tachinidae > Tachina > Tachina fera. The sequence goes on along the minus strand of LR999965.1, from coordinate 98,487,453 downwards.
AAAAATTAGAAAAAAATATATAAATACGTTTGCAAATTGAGTAAAATTTACATTAAAAGCAAAATAAGTCTACGATGGATTCATAATAAAGACAAAAGCTTACTGAAACCGACCAGTTCAAGAAAATGGGAGATGCCTTTAAACCCCTAAACCCCAAAAAATTCATGCCAGTAGGTAAGTGAAGGTTTCATCATAATTATCCTTTATGAAATTCGCCTTCATCTATTTATAGTAAGCTTTTGATTGTGCAGATACGAATTTATGGAATTGGTGCATTGTTGCCATTTTAACATTTTCACTGCTAGATCTGGAATTTTGATTAGTTATAAAATTCTTCTGTATATGGGATTCTTCTCATAAATGTACAAACGTAAAGGTTCCCTGATGATCTGCACCAGCAAAAGTATTTTAAACGTATTTGTTACAGTTCCAAAAAAACCAATTATTTACTATTTTATGTTTGTATATGCTAAAAAATACCGGCAAACACTAATAAGCTATTTCAATACTTTACTCAAAATTTAAATCTAGCATTATAATATTCTTCTGTGAAACATTTTAGCAGAAATTTGTTTTCCCGATTTAACTTTTTCTCATCACAATTTTTTGGTGTTTTCGACAAAAATAGTTTACAATTTTTGTTTCGGAGCCTAAAAATAAAAAGCAATTGCTTATGCTTAACTCTGCATCGATAACAAAATTCGATTCGATGGTGTTGCCAGCTCGTACAATGAATTTGATAGCCAGCAATGATCGATAGCGAGCAAATATCGGAAATTGAATGCAAATCATAAGGTGCTATATATTATTCCAAAAAATATAATGTACGAATTTAGGCATACATATATATTAAATTATAAGTCATTTCCTTATATTGCATGTTATTCTAATCCAATAATCTGATAACTGGGCATTAATACATTTCTGCAATAAAAAACGACATGTATTTACAAATAAATTGCATGAAGAGTTTTCAATTGTAGCTCAATTTTTATTTCAAACTCAATAAAGCGTCGTTTCTCAAAAACTGGGGTCTAATCGTCGCTTTCGGTAACTAGCTGATTCGATAACATTTTTCAGTTTGAGATTATGGCATTCGTTATCGAACAATGTAATAATATACTTAGATATCGAATGTCATAATCTCAAACTAAGAAAACGTGATGGAAGCAGATCGTCATCGAAAGCGACGATTATTCCCCTGTTTTTATGTTTTTTATACGAATATAATTAAAAATAATTCATGCGAATGTAAACTTTCCCATCCGGAAATATTGCAAATTTTAATAACTTCTTATGACTTATAGATAGGGTGGGTTGTTATTGGATGAATTTCTCTTTTTCGATGCCTAGTCACCGATTTGGCATTCTATAATATTTTCATCTGGGAAAAACTAAAAGAAAAAGAAATGTCTTCATGTAAATTTAAGCTAATTGCTTTTAATTCTTACACTCAGCGAAAAGTTGCAGCTTAAAAATAAGAACGCTTCCCATTAATTCAATAATTTTCAATACAATAGAAAAAGTATATTGAAATACTTAAAAATAAATAAAATTAATAAATAAATATACTGTAAATAAGTATTTCAACATGACTGGACTTTGGTTAATGTTTCTTATTAATTCAATATGGTTTTTATGGATTTTAAGCTGTTTTTTATCTGGGTGTAGGCCAAAATTCGTTGATAAATTTCCTTAAAAAAATCGTATTTTTAAAAATCATTGTGAGTATTTTCTAAACCAATAGAGGAATTGTATTACTAAAATAAACTTTTGCTTGATTTTCTGTTAACTATCGGCAAATTAAATATATTGATTTTTTGGAATCAATTAATATGCAGTTCCTTTAGAATGACTTCCAATTTTGTTTACTGGGAAATGCATTAATAATAATGGGGAAAAACCCACTAGAGCATTATATTTCGTATGATTAAATCATTTTCTATAAAATTTTATATAATTTTGTATAATGCAATCTTATATTATAATCTGCTCAATGGGAATATTGACCTTTATGTTTGCTGGGTATCTGCTGCTATGAGAACGAGTGTATGTGTTTGTATGCCCAACATCTGTATTCAGTCATATTTATGTGAAAAAAGAAAAAGAAAATAATAAACTGTAACTGTTTCGACAATTATACAATAACAATTGCTAAACTTTTGATATTTTTGTGAAAAATAATTAAAACAAATTTAATAACGATTAAGTAACACTCATAAACTCGATGAAAAACTTTTAAGTACATCGCAAAGTGCAAGTAGATAGATATTTAACAGTTGCCATGACTTTGGCACTGAGATGAAAAGTACAATTGAAGAATGTGTGCTGTAATTGGAAACTAAAATTGCTCATTGGCTGGCATATTTCTCAATGCCCTTTCACACACGAAAACAATTGTGCTGGCATAACATCCCAGCGGGAAATTAAGCGAAGTACTTCGATAATAATCAATGATGTCAGTATGACATCGTAAGCGACGAGTTCGCTTGAAGAACCATATTTTTTTATGAAACTTTTTTTTTACCGTTAGCATTGAGCTTATCTCTGACATAGTCTCAAAGGCAGTTAAATCACAAGAACTCGGTGGAAAACTGTGATCACTTCTTCGATAAATCATACGGTCATGAAACTTCTTACACGACTTTGCTGATGGCCTGTGCGTATGATTGGATGATTAAAGTGAAATTTAAAAGAGACGAATTACTACTCGTAGAAAGCAAAATTTTACTATGGGTTAGAACTCAAAATGATAAGTTGTTTTTGAGCGACGCAAGTTGGGAAAATATAATAAAAACGCTCGCATCGCCTAATTTACTTAATAACGACTTTGTTATTAGCGATATGTTCACATATGAGTATGTTAAATATAATTTTTTAGAGAAATATTGTATATTTTTTATGTAATGGCACTGGACGTTAGCATCCTACACTCCCAGTTCAAGACTTTTGAACAACTACACCATATGAAAAGTAAATATCTATATATTGAAAAGTTTTGCAAATGATTATCCTAAATAATAAAAAATAATTTTTTTTTTAAATTTTGAAGTAAAACATTTTTTCGGTAAAGTAAACAAAAAACATTCATATATATATGTATACAGCCCATCGAACATCACACTGTATTTTCATGCCAAGAACATCAATAGCATCTGATTCCTGGTACCCCCCACAGTTACAGATGAAGCAGGATTTTCGGTCATTCGTCTGTGAGTATCCATAGAACATTGGGTCTTACGGGCGTTAAAGTAAACCCTGTTCTTATTACCCCATTCCGAAATTTTTGCTAATCATAGTTTAAAGTCTCATTCATTGTTTATGGCATAGCCTCAACCTGCGGTAGGATAGGTCTATTGCTGAATGAGTAAGAATGGCAAAATGCTGCTGTCGTCCGCGGAAGGCAGATAGAGTTGAAAATTTTACATAGAAGGTCATTTATAAGGATAAGGAATAGACTTGCTGAAAGAACGGAACCTTGCGGTACCCCTGAATTTAACTTGAACTCATTTGATGAGATCTCATCTATAACAACTCTTATAGTGTGATCCCTGAAGAAACTCGATAAGAATCAAGAGAAGTTATCACCGACACCAAAGGAAATACATTTTAGCAAAAGTGCTCCATGCCACACTCTTTCAAATGCCTTGGAGATATCTAGAGCCAACAACTTACTTTCGCCAAAATGGTGGATTGTATTACACAATTTCATCGAAAGGAAGGCGAGTAGGTCTCCCGTAGAGCGCCATCTACGAAATCCATACTGCCCGTTTTTCAGAAATGATCTTATAATACAAATTGAACATACAGATGTATGGATAAATTTATTTCCCTTTTGAATATCAATATCAATTTTAGTTTTCTCCACTCATGGAGTTCATTAAGTTTTAAGTTAGTTGTTCACGATTTTTTGTTGTTTAATGGATGCACAGTGAATATTTCTCGTATTCCGCAATGATGAACTTGGAAGTACACAGTACAACATATGATTTTGGGGCTCAATTCTGACAGTTTCACGTGAAAGTAGGCCCAAAATGAAGAACTTGTGCATCATTCGTTTTGTCTTCTTACCTGGTAAAATTATTTTAGTATCGATTTGAAGTTAGTAACTATCGTATAGGGGAATTTTTCGTGTTTTAGGCTCTTTTGTTTGACATAACTCGAGAACCACTAGTCCGATTTAGCTGAAACAAATTTAGAAAAATTAAGAATTACAATTCTTCTAATCTGTTCTTATACAGTTTTCCTATATGTGTGCAACACATGGAAATGTCTGTATTTATTAAAGAGGTTTCTGAAAATAAGATTTTAGATGTTAAAACAATTTAAATATTTTTGCAACCCTACATCAAGCCATCGACATCACATCACATGCCGCACAGTGGCACATTTGAAGAGATGGCGGCCAAAAGTCTTAAAAAAAAAATTTTTTTGTGTCACCGATTTAATATTTTTTTATATAAAAGTAAACACATGGGAACCTCGAAATCCAGAAATTTAAGTTTTTATTTGGATTATTTTTCTTCGAATAGGGTGATCAAAACGCGCTTTTTTTAAGAGAAGCTGAAATTCAAAATATTTTAGAAAATTTTTGAACTTCAAGTGGGCAGAACTTTTTGGGTTTAATATATATTTGGGAAAAATTATTTTCTTCACACAATATCATTTCTTAAGTTATAAAATGTATTAAAAAAATCGTGCCTTACTTTTCTCAAGTTCAAGATTTGGGGATTGCAATAAAGGTCTAAAATATACCCAAATCTCGATGTTCAGTAGAACGCAACTTTTTTTCTGCGAAAATCTTCGTAAAATGACTTATAATGTGTTATAGTACATACTTTGAGCTATTATTATATGCTAATTTTTAAAATTTATATTTACATCTCTAGAAAATTTTAGAAAATTTCCTAAACGATAATACGTTTCAAGCATTAGCCTCGAAAATTCCACAGGATATATAGATATAAACAAGCATGGGACAAAACTACCATTAATACTGATATCATCCCCACTTGGTTGATCCTTAAGATTCCTAATTGACTCAGGAGCCTCTTCATCTTTTATCAACCCTGAATTTGTGCCTTAAAAGACCAAATAACTTTGTCAACCCGTAACTATCACTACCATATCTAATAAATATACATTAAATTCAAAAACTTACATACCAATATTCAGAGAATATAATGAAAGTGGTCAATTAGAATTCCTTATTTTTAAATTCCATAATTACTTCGACGGGCTTTTAGGAATCAATATGTTATAAAAACTCAAAGCTAACATTGCCTTACAAAATAATTTCTTGATAACACCAAACTACACTATTCTTTTAGAAATGAAAACAAACACAACTTCACATAAATATTTAGCTACCATCTAGCTCGAAAAAAATTATAAAACTTCCTGTCGATATCGAGAGTGGTGAAATCCTTGTTAATCAAACAAAGATTTCAACAAACCTTGAGATTTCCGAAGGCATTTACATTTCAGTTAATTTGCATAGTAACATGGAAGTACTAAATAAATCAAATTACGATCAAATTTTATACCTTGAGCAACCAATAAAAGCAGACCCTTATAACTCTTCAAATTACGTGGAGCTCAATTGCATTAATTAAGAATATTTTGAAAATAATGAGGAAGAAGACATAGATTTCTCATTACGACTAGAGCATTTAAGCGTGGAAGAAAGAAAACTTCTCCTTAAACTCTGTCATCAATTCAAGTCGGTGTTTTACAAAGAAAATCAAAGCCTTTCATTTACAAATCGAATTAAACACACCATACAAACAACAGACGAAATACCAATATACACTAAATCATATTGCTACCCGTACATCCATAAAGATGAAGTAAGGAAACAGATAAGTAACATGCTAGAACAAGGCATAACTAGACCGTCTTTCTAGCCCTGTAGCTCTCCCGTATGGGTAGTTCCAAAGAAAAAGACGCCAGCGTAAAACAGAAATGGCGCCTTTTCATTGACTACCGCAAACTGAACGAAAAAACACTTTCGGACAGATACCCTTCACCGAATATCAGTGATATCCTGGATAAATTGAGCAAATGTATGTACTTTTCAACGCTAGATCTTGCCAGCGTATTCCATCAAATCGAAATGGATCCGAAAGATGTCCGAAAGACTGCTTTCACAGTTGAAGGCGGGAATTTTTAATACATAAGGATGCCTTTTGGACTGAAAAGTGCCCCTTCTACTTTTCAGAGGGTAATGGACAATGTATTAAAAGATTTTATAGGAAAAATATGTCTAGTTTACCTCGACGATATTATTATATTTTCTACTTCTCTGGAGGAACATATTCAAAGCTAGAGACAAGTTTTTGAAAGATTAAAAACAGCAAATTTCAAAATACAACTAGACAAATCTAAATTTTTAAGGAACAAAATTTCATTCCTTGGACATATTGTTTCAACAGAGGGCATTAAACCTAACCCTGCGAAATTAGAGGCAATCAAAAATTTTCCAATCCCTAAGACACCAAAAGAAATCAAATCCTTTTTGGGGCTAGTGGGGATTACAGGAAATTAATAAAAGATTTCGCAAAAATTGTTAAGCCTTTGACAATGTGTCTAAATAAAAACAGCAAAATCGATTTAAAATTATAAAAATGCTTTTGAAACATGCAAAAATATATTATCCAATGATCCTATTCTTCAGTACCCGGATTTTTCTAAACCATTCGTTCTTACAACTGATGCTAGTGGATTTGCCCTAGGAGCTATTTTATCACAAGGCCCAATTGGAATGGATAGACCAATATGCTACGCTAGCCGTACACTATACGATTCCGAAATCAACTACTCCACTATAGAAAAAGAGAAGAGAGGCAAATATTTTCGCCCGTACTTATACGGTCGAAAGTTTAAAATTATCACTGACCATCGTCCTTTAACAAGGATAATGAGCCTGAAAGACCCCAATTCAAAAGTAGTACGGGTGCCCCTGTGGCTGAGTGGTAGCGATGCTAGCCTCTCAGTCCAGAGGTCGTGGGTTCGATTCCCACCATAGACTCTGGGTGTTTTCTGCAGACAAGCTAATCGCTTTGCGGGTTGTGTTTGTTTAAAATAAAAAATTAAAAAAAAAAAATAAAAATAAAAAATAATGATCGTCATTAAATAATATTTGAAAATTAAACAAAGCACAAATTTCTATAAAAAAAAATGGAGGCTGAAACTGGAAGAATTCGACTATGAAATACATTACAAAAAAGGGACACAAAATACTAACGCCGACACTTAAAGCATAGTTAAAATTGATGTAAGCCACATGAATGTCGATATTATTGAAAATGATTCTAATCAAGGCACCCAAGATACCACAATCCATTCTTCCAATGAAAACTTCGATGACGGAATCTTTATATCAGAAAGACCTCTTAACGAATTTAACATAAAATTGATTTTAGAGAAAACTGATTTGGGAAGTCCAATGACGCTAGAAACTATATACAGGAATAGGCAAAGGCGTGTTATGAGACGACCCCATTTCAATGAAGAAATAATGACTGATATATTAAAAAAATTTTGCCCACCTAAGAGGTTAACCGTTATATATATTTATGACGACATCTTTAGGATAGTACAGGACACTTATACAAAATACTTTTCACACAGCAAGCCTTTTAAGTGGTAAAGAAATTTTAGAAGATATCAGACAAAATGACGGTCAAGAAAAGTTGATAAAAGAATACCATGAAAATCGTAATCACAGAGGCATACCCGAATGCTATGAACATCTTAAAATAAAATACTACTTTCCCTATAGAATGAATAAATAAAACAATGAATAACTGTGACAAGTGTCAAACACTTAAATATGATAGGCAACCTCCGAAAGTAAAATTTAAACTACCAGAAACACCATCTAAACCATTAGACATATTGCAAGTCGATATTTACCCAATTAATAACCACCAAAATCTAACAATTATCGATAAATTCTCCAAGTTTGCAGCAGCTTATGCTCTTGAAAACAGAAATAGTATAACAGTACTTAAATCACTTAAAATTTTTATATGGTCATACGGTATTCCCAAGAAAATCGCTTGCGACCAGTGCTCGGAGTTTATGAGCAACATCTTTAAAAAATGTTGCAGACAATATAATATTGAACTTCATTATACACCTTTTCAACAAACATGTAGAAACTCACCTGTAGAAAGACTTCACTCCACTTTCACTGAAATTTACAGAATAATTTTGGAAAGTAAAGAGTCTAATAGGTCAGAAATTGACCACGAAGAAATGATTACAGAGGTAGTAATAACTTATAACAACTCAGTACATTCTGCCACAAAAACGTAAAATTCGACAATGAACATGATTATCTTAGGAAGCTCAATGAATTCCAAGAAATATTATTTCCAAAAATTAAAGAATATATAGAATCCTCCTCCTTGAAACGCATAGACAAATTGAATACTTCCAGACAAGACCCCGAAATTAGACAAATTAATTACACTATATACAGAAAAAATTGCAGAAGGAATAAAATCACCTCAAGATTTTCAAAACATAAAGAAAAATTAGATAACCTTCACACAATAACTACAACTAATAACCAAAAAATACATAAATCCCGCATTAAACGGAAACAAAAATTTTTTTCTTTTTAGGGCCAAGTTAATTACGGCACAATATATTCAGATTCGCGACTTATCTAATAATAAAGGCATTCTACCAATAATCTAGGACCAGCAAGGCATGTCACAAGCTATAGCAATCTTATTCATATTGTTAATCTAGAAAACTATAGGGAAAACATTGACAAAATCAACAACACAGTTAAAGCCTTCGAAAGAAATAGTGCAACAAAAATTTATACGGACACAACAAAAATAATACTGAAAGAATTGAAACTAAAATTAAGTAGTTTGATGACTAAACGCACCAAACGCGGCCTTATTGAGGGAGGGGGACATGCAATAAAATTTATCACAGGATATATGGACGCTAATGACGCCCAGGAAATAAATCGTCAAATTGGGGAACTGCAATCTAATAATAAAATAATTTAAGATACCATGAAAAAAGATCATAAATTTAATATGAATATGATTGCTAGATTCTCTAATATAACAAACTACATTAACGAGGTACAAGGATCCATATTACTATTTTTAAACCGAAATACAAATCAAACTAACTACCTTGTTAAAAGCACAGAAACTACAATTAGAGAAATACAATACCTCAATCAAATAAACTACAACATTGACATACTTACTAGTCACATAAACGACATTTCAGAAGCCATTATTCAACAAAACTTAATATAATTCCTAAACTAATTTTACGTCCGGAAGAAATCGAACATATTAGAAAATTCAACCATTAAAACGAAATCTGTAGAAAACATACATGAATTACTCGGACTTCAAGCTTACTATAATGAATCCAATGTTATTTTTAACGTTCAGATTCCTAACTTTGATCCCAATCCCTATCAATTTTATCATATTATTCCCTTACTTATTAATAAAAAAAATTATTGTTACAGAAATTTATATAATAATAAATGAATTCAAGATTATGTATACTTCGGAAAGATGTCAAAAAATAGAAAATATTTTCTGTTGTTCAAAAATTAAAATATATGAAATTGCCGTGAACTCTAGCTGAATTGGCCATCTATTTAAAAAGCAGGATGCACAGTGCGTTATAAATGACATCGTTGACACACAATCCATTTGGCAGCCGGATCCTAACTTCATTTTATTTAATAATATACCAAAAACACAAATAGAGACGACTTGCAATATCAATAAATATTCATTGAATGGTACAGGCGTAGTAAATTACAACCCAGTGAAAAAAAATGGAAGTCATTCTAGCGGAAATACATTTTCATTGCTTCCAAAAAATCGATATTTTTAATTTGCCGAGAGTGAGCAAAAAACCATGTAGAAGCTTATTTTAGTCACACAAAACCTTGTAACTCCTCCATAGTGTTAGAAAATACTGACCAGAATTCAAAAAAAATTTATTTTTTTAAAGAAATTTATGAATTACTTTTAGTCTAAAATTTAAAAGTTATTTGCTTAAATTTACATGAAAACACTGTTTCGGGATTAAATTCGTATAAAAAGAAACGAATTGTTAAAAAAAGCAACTATTTACCATTTTTTCTTGATAAAAATATTATTATAGAACACAAAAAAGGGAATTTTTCTTAATATCGCTTCCAATTCAGTGACCAGGCATCGAAAAAGAGAACTTCTTGCAATGACAACCCTATGTAAAAATCATTAGATCGGATCGAAATTTGCACTACTTCCGCATCGTAAACTCTACATTTTCATGACTTTTTTGGAGTCTCTTTTTTTACTGGGAAGAACTGCGAAGTATGCGTAAATACCATTACCTATAGTTATGATATAAACACTTTTTGGGAAGACATATATATTGCTCCAGTACCCATCTCCGAAATTCATGCCTCGTCTGAGATTAAGACAATGACATTAAAAAAGCTATCAGATTACAATTTTAACCAGCAAAATGAAATCCTTTCAATATCATCCAGACTTAATTTGCAGAACGGCATCGAATCACTTATATGGTTAATTATTAAAGCAACGCTGACTTACATTCTAAAAAGGATGTATGCAACTAAAATTAAACAAGCAATCCTATATAATGCTACTGCCCCTTCGTCCCTTTCGCTTCAATCTGGGCAGGGAGTTATATACACACCAACCACAATCGCACCAACACCAAATCAAAGGCCAATGCACTAGACAAAACGATGTATAATTTAATTCATTGTAAAATTAATATTTTAATAAAATTATGCTTTGTGTGCAAGTTCAATAAACTGAACTTCCACACATGCCAAATAATTAAATTTTTCGCAAGAATTAATCTAAATAATATTTAAGCTTAGTTAACAATTAAGTATAATAAAAATAATGTAAACAAAATTAAAAATTTCAGAAATAAATTGGTAATCAAAAGTAAAGGTTGTTTTTTTTTATTAGAACTTAAAAGATAACATATTTTTAGCGCACAAGAATAAAGAAAAATTTCTGCCCTTGATGGAATTCTAACGTCACTCACCCTGTGTTCTCATTAGTGGCCTGCGTAAGCAGTCTTGAAATGTAAATACGTCATGTTTTTTAAAAAAGTTATCACTACAGATAAAAGTAGCTCAAAACCCAAGGTACAAGTCGGAATGGACAGATACACAACAGTGGTAAAGCGTGGGCGAAGCCCGAATTCTCCAAAAATTTCATCTGCTCCAAAGATGTCTAGGGATAACAGCGCTTCATCTACCAATCGTCAAAATCGTTTTTCATTATTGCAAGTCACCGACGACAAGCCCGCTGCATCATCGCAAAAGCCTTTTAAGCCACCACCTATATATTTGAGAGAGAAAAATTCTAACGCCCTAATTAAAAAATTAGTCTCGGCCATTGGTGAAAACGCATTTCATGTTATTCCAATAAAGCGTGGTAATATTGATGAAACTAAAATTCAAATATACGAAGAAAAAAATTTCCGTAAAATAGTGACTGAATTTGAAAAAAATAAAACAAGTTTTTATACGTACCAGCTTAAGAGTGCCAAAGGTATGCAGATCGTATTGAAGGGTATTGACTCTTATGTTAATCCCGAAGAAGTAAAAGATGCACTCATGATACAAGGATTTATGGTAAAAAATGTTACCAACATAATCAATAGGGAGAAGATCCCCCAGCCTCTATTTCGTGTTGAATTGGAGCCGAATGATATACAGCTGAAAAAAACGAGACACGCCCAATTTATAGCCTAAAATACCTCTTATACCGAAAAATCACAGTTGAAGAGCCACATAAGCGATCAGGTCCCGTACAGTGCCATAATTGCCAAGAATATGGCCACACAAAAACATACTGTAAATTACCCACTGTTTGTGTTGTGTGCGGCGAATTACACGGCACTGCTAGTTGCAATAAGCCAAAAGATCAAAGTGATAAAAAATGCAGTAATTGTGGAGGTAATCACACCGCTAACTACAGAGGTTGTCCTGTGTACTCTTTTGTCAAACAGACTATGGTGCAAAAACCCAAATTAGCTCCATCTCAATCAGCAAACGCTTACTCCGCCACTTTTGTGCATATGGGACAACCAGTTACTTCCCGTGTATCGTATGCCGATGCTGCTAAGGCTAGTTCTATTCCCACACAAAATGTTTCACAGCCAAATAATTCAACGAATGCAAATTCAAGCTTTAACTTTAGTCGCCTTGAAGCTACTATTGAGAATCTGGTGCTAACTATAAACAACTTTACAACAAATATGACTAACATGATGCAAGAAATGCTGAGAATGCAGAATACTCTGCTACAAGCATTAATTAACAAGCCATGAACACGTTAAAAATATGTTTCTGGAACGCAAACGGCATTCGCCAACATAAAAATAAACTTGATCACTTCCTTACGGAAAAAAATATTGATATAATGTTGGTCTCTGAGACACATTTGACTTCGAGAAACTTTTTCAAAATAAATGGCTACACTATGTATGATACAAAGGACCCTAGAGGGAGAGCATGCGGTGGATCTGCAATTCTAATTAAGTCAAGACTCAAGCACTATATCCTTGACAACGTTTGTGAAGAATATATGCAAGCTACGAATATTTTTGTAGAAAATTTTTGTTCTAATTTCGTAATATCATCAATTTACTCACCTCCCAGATTTTCAGTTACCGAAGATCAGTATGAGAAGTTCTACAAATCGCTTGGATCTTGTTTCGTGGCAGCTGGAGACTACAATGCAAAGCATACGTACTGGGGATCGCGCCTTTTAACACCTAGAGGTCGAGCTTTGTTTAATACAATTTCAAAAATGGGCTTAGATGTTATTTCGAGTGGGGAGCCCACTTATTGGCCTACTGACGTACGAAAAATTCCAGATGTTATTGATTTTGGCGTAATGAAAAATATTTCTAGGGATTTAATTAGTGTTGAAACTTCTCTAGATCTCTCCTCCGATCACTCCCCCACTATCGTTACAATTTGTAACCCACTAAGAAGTGACTTACCTCACCCATATACGAAGATGACCAATCGTGTTAATTGGCTGGGATTCAAAAAATATCTTAGTAGTCATTTCACGGAAAATATTGCATTAAGAACACCCAATGACATTGAAACTAACATTACCAATCTTAACGAAATTATTAAACAGGCTGCTGAACATGCCACTACCTCCCATCCGCAGTCTGGGTTTAATAAAATTTATTCCAGGGATATTGAACATCTCGTATGTGAAAAAACGACTCGTATGTTCTAAACGACTTTAAGAGTTGCTTGCATCTGAAAAAACTGCATCTCTTAAAAATTATTTGGAAGGTCTTGATGTCACACCGACATCTAATTACTCTTTGTGGCGCGCTGCTAGAAAGCTTAAAACCCCCGTTGAGTTCAAGCCACATCTGCGCACATCTACCGGAGATTGGGCAAGAAGCGATACGGAAAAATGCAAAATATTTGCTGAGCATTTAAAATCCGTATTTACCTCAAATACATGTACTGGTGTTGCTGATTTGCCGAATGTAGTTGCTCTACCCCCTCGAGCCTTAAAGTTTAAGATGCGTGATGTACATAAAGTAATTGCTGAACTCAAGCCAAAGAAAGCTCCAGGTATTGATGGAATTAGTAACAAGATGCTGATGAACTTGCCGCATATTGCAATAAGAATCTTGCTGTTTATTTCTAATGCCATATTACGACTGGAGTATTATCCACAACTCTGGAAGCTTGCAAAAATCAAAATGATTCCAAAGCCGGGCAAAGATCTTACTAAAGCTGAGTCATATAGGCCAATAAGTTTGCTGTCAACTATGTCAAAACTCTTCGAAAAGCTGCTCATGACAAAATTGTCCCCAACCTTAACAGATAGTGGGTGCATCCCAGACCATCAATTTGGTTTTAGAAGTCAGCATAGCACCATTGAACAAACTCATAGATTGGTTTAATTTATAAGAAAAACATTTGAGGAAAAGAAGTATTGTTCTGCCCTGTTTATTGACGTTTCTCAGGCATTTGATAAAGTGTGGCATGAAGGTCTAATTCTGAAATTAAAATCATATCTACCAATAAATTTAGCGAATTTATTAGAAAGTTACATTACTTCCCGGAAGTTCACGGTTGTGGAAGGAGAATTCATAAGTGTGCTCGAATCTATATCATCCGGTGTGCCACAGGGGAGCATACTGGGGCCAGTTTTGTATTTGATCTATACTTGTGATATGCCTTTGAGCAGCAATATCCATACATCTACGTTTGCCGATAATACAGCCTGCCTTAGTATGCATGAAAACCCTCACGAGGCTTCCCGATATTTACAAGAACATATTACACAATTGGAAATGTGGTTGAACTTATGGAGAATTAAGGTAAATGAACAAAAGTGTGTCCATATAACATTTACCCTAAGAAGAGATACTTGTTCCCCAATTCGAATCAATAATCAAAATATTCCTCAACATTCCCAAGTGAAATACCTTGGTATACACCTTGATCGAAGGCTAACATGGAAACATCATATTGACTTTAAGCTAACACAGATGAAACTTAAGTTATCTCAAATACACTGGTTGATTGGCAGAAATTCAACACTTAGCCTGGACTGTAAACTTTTATTATACAAGTCGCTTTTAAAGCCAATATGGTGTTACGGTATCCAGTTATGGGGCACTGCTTCAGCTTCCAATGTAGAGAGAATCCAACGCAGGCAAAACAAAATTTTACGGTTAATAACATCGGCACCATGGTACATCAAAAATTCTAATATACATAGTGATTTAAATATGCCACTAGTGATTGAAGAAATTGCAAAATACGTAGGCAAATATTTAACAAAACTCGAGTCGCATCCTAATCCGCTTGCTCGTAATATTTTGAACTTTACTGGACACATCCGCTTAAAAAAGAGGGACACAAGGGCTCTATTGCTCAACACGCCAGATGGGATTTCTTTAAAATACTTTTTTTATACTTTTTTATAAATTTTTTTTTCTTTTTTCATTATCACTACTTATGTATTATTTATAACTATTAACAAGTTTATGTCCGACAGTGGTCGGTCCTAATAGTTATATTTTTAGATTTAAGATTTGAATACTTATTGTTAGTTCATATTTGAAGATACAATAAATAAATACATGTATTAAAAATAAAAAAAAAGGTTTTTAAATGTACTCTCGTGGCATGCATTATACTAAGCCAATAATAAGTGCTGTCGCAGTATAAACGAAGCACGATGAGTATATTGGTGTACGTGTATAAGACTGTTAACAAGCGATGTCGCCAAGACGTCTTGTTTATAACAAACAATGAAAAGAAGTACTGTTTATACATGTATACTAGTTATTTTGCATATTGTACGTTTGGGTGTGTATGTGAGATTTAGATTATAAGTTATTATGTTTGTGTTTAAAGGATATTTTTTAAAGCAAGCGCACACAACTCATGTAGATGCATGTTTGCGTTTGTATGTGCGCAGAAAAATAAGAGAGCATACACAAATTATGAAGGTATGTATGTGTGTACATACATGACGTTTGTATACGCATCAATGAGAGAAAAAAGCACAAACACCACAAAAATTTTTTAGTCACGAACTATTTTCTTCTTTACTCTTATACCTGCAATAAGTTAAACAAATGAATTGCCGACAATCTTGGTTGTCGTTTGTTTCAGAAGATTTCCCTGTAGTAAAGCATTTGAAATTGCCCTCACGTCTTAAAAGTTCTGCTTGTGCAGGTCTTTAGTTCTCATTGGCTAGTAAAATTTAGATCTAGAACTATTACAACACAAACACTCAAATTTCATACTTGCCAGTCGTTAAGCAGCTCTGGGTCGGGGAACATCTCTCGCGTCATCGTAATTATTTCTTAAGTGCGGTCAGGCTTGTGTGTGTTGTTTGGCCTTCGAGAGTTTTTCGTCTCGCTCGCACTGGTTGATAGATCTCCCACGGATAACCGTATAATCTTGCGGTTTTTTGTGGAAATTCTTTAACAATCACGTTGCCTACTTCCTATGTGAAGGCATAGGTCATGTACAGTCAGTCACAGAACCTTATAAAATTCTGTTAATACCATCTTGGGCATATGGTCTACGTTACTCCGCCCATATTTGTGCAACACCATATTATGCAAATTTACTTTGCACTAATATGTTTAATAAATAAATAAATTCATACTTGCTTCTCTCTTCGCTTTATTTTGTTTTTAATTTTCGTAGTTTTGCCAAAAATGATAAACTACAAGATTACCATAATGCAAAAAAAAATAGTAAACGTGAGACGTCACGCTCACTGCGTTTCTATTAGCTGATAATTTGGTTTATTATTTTTTATACAACTCGTTAATGCTATTTTGACTGCAGGATTTCCAACCGCTATGCAAGTACTGGTTTTGCTAAGTTCGGTGAAAAAATTGGACATACATATAATAATCCCACTTTTTTACTTTAGCAGCTACTTACGAACAAGAAGACAAAACAATATTGTTTTTGTTTTAGGTATTTACCCTTGTTTTAATATTCGCGGTAATTAGATAATTGATTTTTAACCGATATGCAAATTAAAACCTGTGAACTTTTAAGCAATTCAGTTTTTAATGAAATTTTTCTTTAAAGTAATGCGTGTGCGTTCTTAGAAGGTAAATAAAAGTATTTGTAACAACTTTTTTTTTCCATGAAAAAGTTAACATAATTTTTTTATAAATAACTGAACGCTATGCGTATGTATGAAGATGTTATCCCAGCATACCATTATCGGAGCGCTCTTATATATGAGCTCATATATGAGCGATTTTATGAGCTTCTGTGAGTGTTTCCTGCGTGCATATTTCTGAGATCATAAACGATCGATTTTATGACTTTCTATGAGTGTTTCTTGCGTGTAAATTTCTGAGCTCATAAACGGTAAATTTTATGAGTGTTTTATGTTTGGTTTCTGCGCGCATATTTCTGAGCTCATAAACGATAGATTTTATGTGATTTTTATGAGTAATTTCTGCACGCTACCAGATAACGGTAAATTCCAGCTAAGCAGAAGAAAGAAGTTACACAAATTGATTCAGTAGTGAATATTTTTGGAAGCGTAAAGACAAAATTGTGAGTTATTTTATAATAAATATAAAAATAATACATAATTAAAATAATGAAATTAGCAAGCTTAAAAGAAAGCAAATTAATAATAAGTGAACTTCGTTCAAATAAATTAAGAAAAGAAAATCCAGCATGTAATATTAAAAATAAAAAGAGTCATAAAATACTCTTTTATGGATAAAATTTAGAGCTCTTTCATGAGTGACCAGTTTATTGGAAAATGCCACTCAAATATGAGCGTTTTATGACTGTTTATGATTATTTTATGAACTTATTTTGAGCGTCAGCGCTCCGACAAAAGAGCCTTTATGAGCTCATTTAGAGCGCATATGGTATGCTGGGATGTGTTATGTGCATACACACATACATATTTTTTATTAATGTACGTACGCGTATATAAATTTATCATTTCTTTTGTAATTTGTATAATGTACCTGCTAGAAAAGGTGTTATTCGAACAAAATATTAGTGGAGACACTGAATTTATTATTTGTTTACTTGGTAAAATGATGTACCTACCATTTTTAATGCTTTAAAATATGACAATTTTACTTTCAAGAAATTTTAAACAAAAAAATTATTAAAAATGCTACAATTTAACTGAATTGCGCTATATTATATAATAGCTTTTTAAAAATATATAATAGTTAGAGTCTTTAGTTTTAGTATGTTTCAATTTGGTGCTATGAATTAACACAGAAAATATTTGTTTAAATTAAAACAAGTTTAATTTCAAAAATTAAAAGAAACCCTCAATAACAAAAGGTCTGTTCATTTACTTTCCCAGAAGAAACTAGCAACGAGAGAGTAAGGCAGAAATTTACAAAATTGCTCTCCCAAATATGAAAAAGTAAATGAACGCTTTACTTGTCAGAACTTGCAAGAAAATTTTATTCATATCAGAACCATGAATGTAAATCATGCTGCAATTGTATTTTTCTGATGTATTTTGTTTGATAATATTTTAAATTCCAATTTTTTTTAGAAATTTACATTTAATATGAAATTCTTTACACAGTTTTCATGTATTTTTACTATTTTTTATGCATTTTTCATAATTTTTTAATTTTATTCATTAACAAATACAAAAATTTAACTTTCCATCTCTGAATATATATGAGAAACAAACAAAATTTTTCGCCACTAAAATTGAATTTATGGGGCTTAATGAAAAAAAACAATAAATAAAGAAAACATGCCTTATATTTCCATACGTGTACATGTTTTTAAACAAAAAAATTTAAATTTTTAATTTTTGTTATTCAGATATTTCTTAAATAATTTATTTGACAACAAAACATACAACAGGTGGTTGGATAATTCTTGCAAGTAAAAATTTTACTAGTTATAATTTGTAGGAATTTTTTTGTCTCTCAATTTTTTTTTCTCTTTTGACTTCAAACTTTTTGAGTTAATGAACACTTTCCAGTAATAAGTGTTACAAATTCGTGACAATTTTTAGTAAGCGAACAAACCTAAATAAAAGAAAATAAAATAAAATCGAATAGAATTTGATTGTTTCGATTTCTTTGTTTAAATTTCTTAGTTTCCCATACTTATGCTTGAAGTCTTTCATTCGATTTTTTCTCAGCCTTTATGGCAACTCTTACAATAGACGTGTGACGTCACGTCTAACGGTAAACTCTCCGATTGGCGTAATCTTGTAGTTAATCATTCTTGATATCTACCAAGTTCATGGAACGGAAAGTAACTTGTAATTAGCAGCTAAAAAATTTTAATATTATAAAAATTTATTATGAAATGTTAAAACAAAAAACTTGGAAGTGCAGTAAATTTCATCTGTTAAGCCTCCTTCCTAAAGAAAATACAAATTGTTGCAAACTGCGGGGAATATTATAAAATCTCTGATGCGTACAATCACATATTTTATGAAATCTAATAAACAATTTTAACTTACTCGCAAACTTCGATTAGCATTTCACGCCTGCATAAGGCTCCGCAATAAACAAAATTAAAGAATTCTTGCCAGGCAGTCATAAAATTGAAGAAAGAAAAATTTAATTAATTTCGAATTAAATGTTTCAAAAATAAACACAATTAAAATTACATATAATAACCAAATAATAAAAATTCCATTTTATTTTTTTATGGATAATAACATTTCTTAAGGCAAAAAGAATACGATAATGTTCCACCACCCCACCCACCCTTTAGAATTCGTTCTAAAGTTTTGTTTGTAAAAACACACTCACACTTTAACATAATCAGGCCGGAGAAAAATGTGAGAGGGATTTAAAATTGTAACAATAAAATATAAGTTTTAGACCCTTGAAATTACTTGAAAATTTTTTTCTTTTTATTTTACAATAAATACTAATTAAGCTCGCTAACCCCAAGATGGTTACCATACTCTATAATAATTATAACCAAATATTAGGCCTATGCACACAGTTCGATCCAGGTAACCTTCCTGATATATAAAGGTAAAAACAAAGAAAATTAGATATGCTAAGTGCATAGTTATAGTAACTGCACAACAACAACATGCAACATGCTAAAATTTTTATTATTTAAAAAAAAAAGAAAAACAAAAAACTTTTAGCGCCGATGTAGTGGAGTGAAATGCTCTGAACAAATATTTTCCATAAGTATTTACTATACTTAAGGACAACTAAGATACATATTTAATTTGAAGACATAAATCATGCAAAGTGTAAAATTAATCCTCACAAAAACATAAATGTTAAAAAAGGCCAAGTTCCTTTCCTTTTTGTTATAATCTGTTTACTTGACAACATTTTGCCGGATATAAAGAAATGAACAAATATACATTGTACATTATAAAAATATTTCCAAGTTAGCACATTACATAGATATCACTGACACCCTTACGATTACAAATTTATATAATTCATACCATGTTGCAGTGATAGGTATTGTACCAAGCATGAACTTGGTCAAAATTTTTATCTCACTTCTTTTGATGACCGAAATTTTGGAAAGGAACTTGGCCTTTTTTCACATTTATGTTTTTGTGAGGATCCGATTACTTTTTGGAAGGTTTTCTCAATAAAGCTTTTTAAACTTTAAATTTTTAGTCGGTTATAGTTCTATTCATAATGTCTGCACCAGTTCAAAAGGGCAGAGTTACATAAAATAATGAGCTATAGGGTGATATGTGCACCATTGTGTCATAATAAGCACCTAATAATTTGATTAATTTTTTAAGAGTCATCTGAGTAGAAATATGTAAAATATAGTGTTAATTTTGGTGTAGTAAAGTCTGCTCAGACGAAGTACTTTTGAAAACGCAAAATTAAATGCTAGCATGAGTGAAATGTGTATGCAAAGTTTCAATACAGTAGCTTGAGTTTTAAATTTATTTAGTTTGTACCTTACCTAAGCCTATTTTTTTTTTTGCAAAATTTCAGTTCTCTATCGTATAATATTTCGATAAAAATTTTATAAACGTGGCCCTACTTCCCTAATTTAACAATCGTTGCTTTAAAATTTTTTCTGTTCGTAAATCCCTTAACTTTAATTCTTAATTTTGAGCTTAAAGTGTGTGTCCATAACCCCAATTGAAACTTCCAGGATTTTAAATCTTTCTTGGTTATCTATAATTTAGATTTATTTAAGTATTGAATTTAAGCACTCTAGTGCAAATTCTAGCCTGAAATGTTATGGCCGTTACCCCCACTCTCCGTCACTTGTTTAAACTCAAGATTTTGTTATGAGCAGCGCTCAATTATCATCTTACATTTTTTAAGATGATAGCTTTAAGTTAAAGCTTCAGTTAAAAGCTTCAGTAGAAAATTATCGCGGCCCCTGCCACTACTGGTTAAAACATTTGGGTTTTTAGATTTTTCTGTTTGGTTTCACATCTTGACCTACTTACGTACCAAATTTCAGCTCTCTAGCGCAAATTAATTTATTATTTAATTTTTATGGGCGCATTCCCGCCCACTTTTATTAAATAATTTTTTTTGGCCAATGCCAATCATATGTGTCAAGTTTTGTTGGAAACGGATATTAATATTTAAATAAATAATATATTTAAATCTGCTGATCCGAAGTACATGAAATAGGAGTTTTAAATTGTATGGGCGTGTTAACACCAACTTTTTTCAAGGAAACTTTATAACTTTGCATTTATCTTGAAAACAAAAACAAATGTTCTTATTTTGTTTTTGTTTTCAATATAAATAAGCGAACGAAAATTTCTTGTCGACATCGTGATCCAAAACAATATGTATCCCGAATATTTTTTCGTTTGATCTTTTTTTGTTTAGTATTAAATAAAAACTCCGCTAAATCGACTGTTCGCTATGAATGTACAACGAGAACTGATAATTAACATATTTCATATATTTTAATAATTAAACATATTTCATGTTTTAGGAAGAAGGCTATTTTCTCAGGAACGGTAAAAGCTACGGGTCTGAAATTTGGACAGAGTATGTAGAAGTTTGGTCGCTATCCCAACAACAAATATATAAAAGCTTAAAATTAAAGGGTGTTCCAAAATGAGTGACAAAAACTTTTAAAATCCCATGTAATATACATACAATTGTATGCATGTGTGTACATATGTATATTGACACTTGAAATTTGTGTATTTTTATAAAGGCTACAACAATTAACACTAAAATTAAAAAAATTTAAATTAAAGGGTGGTCCATCAGTTAACGAAATTTTGACTATGTAATTTTGACAAATTGCTATATCTTGGAATCTGTAAGCAGCTCTAGGCGAGTCAACATCACGCGTCGTTGGCAATTGTTTCTTAAATACAATCAGGCCACCGTTGTTTATTGACTGTTATGTATTTTTTAGTATTGACACTACTTATTATATACTCTTTTGAAGGAAACTCTGATCTTATTGTCTGATTTTATTTACTAAAATATAATTGATTTGAATTTTTTAATTTTTTGTATAAAAACTGATTTCAATAAAAAATACCATTTTTATATACGGATTTTTCACTCGTGAAATTTTCAAAAACCGTCAAACTAAAAAATCCGAAAATTATAAAATCGCCAAAAATTTAAAAAAAATCGCCAAAAAGAAAAAAATCGCCAAAATGAAAAAAACCGCTAAAATTAAAAAAACGCCAAAAACCGAAAAAACGCCAAAAACCGCAAAAATCGCCATAACAAAATAAATGCTTATATGAACAAAAATCGCCAAAAATTAAAAAAAATCGCCTAAATGAAAAAAAAAATCGCCAAAACGAAAATAAATCGCCAAAATTAAAAAAACGCGAAAAACCGAAAAAAATCGCCAAAACAAAATAAAATTGTTTATATGAAAATAAATCGCCAAAAAATAAGAAAAAGCTTAAATGAAAAAAAAATCGTCAAAACGAGAAAAACGTGTCAAAACTAAAAATATGTTTCCACAATGACAAAAACTCCAAAAACCGCAAAAATAGCCAAAACAAAAAAATGCTTATATGAACAAAAATCGCCAAAAATTAAAAAAATCGCCTAAATGAAGAAAAAAAATTGTTAAAATTAAAAAAATTTACTATATGAAAAAAAATCGCAAAAAATTAAAAAAATCGCTTATATGAAAAAAAAATCGGCAATTTAAAAAATATCGCTAAAACGAAAAAAATTTCCATAATTAAAAAACCCCCAAAACCGAAAAAAATTCCCACAATGACAAAAATCCGCAAAAATCGCCAAAACAAAAAAAATGCTTATATGAAAAAAAATCGCCTAAATGAAAAAAAAAATCGCCAAAATCAAAAAAAACGCCAAAACGAAAATAAAAAAAAACTGTCAAAACTAAAAAAATTGCCAAAAAGAAATAAAAACGCCAAAAACCTAAAAAATCGTTAAAACAAAAAAAAATCTCCTAAATGAAAAAAATTGTCAAAATCAAAAAAATTGCCAGAAGGAAAAAAGTCGCCAAAATTAAAAAAAAGCAAAAAACCGAAAAAAAAACGCCAAAACGAAAAAAAAGCGTCAACACTAAAAAAATTGCCACAAAAAAATAAAATATATAAAAATAAAAAATCGCTCAAATGAAAAAAAAGTCGTCAAAATCAAAAAAATCGTCAGAACGAAAAAATCGTCAAAATTAAAAAAACGCCAAAAATCGAAAAAAATCGTCAAAACCAAAAAAAAAAATTGTCTATATAAAAAAAATCGCAAAAACTAAAAAAATCAGCAAAATAAAATAAATCGCCAAAATTTAAAAAGCACCAAATTAACATATGCCATACATATCTCTGTGCTTATGTATGTATCTCTATACTACATAAACGCACTTTGGTAAAGGGTATATAAGATTCGGCACAGCCGAATATAGCGCTCTTACTTGTTTTAATAAGGTTTTTTTAGTTTTGTTGTTTTTTTTTTGCGTTTTTGGCGTTTTTTTAAGTTTTGGTGCTTTTTCTCGTTTTATCAATTTATTTTAGGTTTTTGTAAATTTTTTTCTATTTTGGCGATTTTTTGCAGCGTATTTTTTAATTTTGGCGATTTATTTTAGTGCTAGTTTTTTTTCTAATTTGGTGATTTTTTCGGGTTACGGAGTTTTTTTTCAGTTTGGCGGTTTTCTAACTGAATTTTTGTTCGTTTTACCGTTATTAAAAATTTTAAAATTTTGCTTTTAACGGTTTCCAAGATAATTAAGTTTTCAAAATTACATAGTTAAAAATACATTAACTAATAGAACCCCCTTTTATTTTATTTTTTTTTTTAAATTTTAGTGTTAATTGTTCTAGTCTGTAAAAAAATATCTAATATTACAAATTATAGTGTGTATATAAATATACTTACAATTGCATATATGTATATTACATGTGATTTTAAAATTTTTCGTTGTTCGTTTTGGAACTCCCATTAATTTTCCTCTCTTGTTGCAGCAGCCGAAGTTCTACATACTCTGTCTAAATTTCAGGTCCGCAGCTCTTACTGTTCCTGAGAAAATAGCCTTTAATTTATTTCTTTCTATAACATGAAATATATTTAATTACCAAAGAAATAATTAGTTTTATTTAATTCGTTTTATATAACAGAAAAAGTTCAAGTTATCCAGGTCTGGAGCTATGATTTTTATTTTTATAATTTTTAAGCCAAACTTTTTCTTTCTAAACAATAAGGTATAAAGAATTTGTTAGCAAAAAAAAAATTATAATAATTTGACCTACTTCCTTTTATGTTGGAAATAATATTTCATATAATTTATATTTGCTTTTCCCACCTGTGCATATTATTCTTACAACTACTTGTTATTCTGTTTTAAAAATAATCGTAGTATCATTTTGAATTTCATTCTAATAATTTGTAAAACTTTATAACATTTTTCTGTTCTAAATAAATCTTTGAATTAACAGGTTATGGGCCCAGAGCTCGTATAAAAAAAAAATTTTTCAAGGAATAGTTTGTGTTAGTCACATTGTTTGGTGTTAGTCGCAATACTCAATTGGATTAAAAATGAAATCCCTTTATCAAATTGATAAATTAAACGAAGAAAACTATGACACTTGGTGTGTCCAGATGCAGTGCGTTCTCAGACATTCGGAACTATGGAGTGTAGCTAATGGAAGCAGCAAAAAGTCAAAGGCTGCAGCAGAAGCTTTGATATGGGAACAACAAAACGAAAAAGCTTTAACCACCATTATGCTTTCAGTCAAACCATCTCAACTAAGCTATTTAAAAAGTTGTGAAACAGCTGCTGATGCATGGAATAAATTGGCTGGTGTTTATAAACCAAGTGGACCACTAAGAAAGGTCAGTCTTTATAAAAAATTGTTAGCACTTCGTATGTCGGAAGCTGTTAATATGATGCAGTATCTAAATTTGTTTGTTGAAAATGCTGAAAAACTAAGCGAAGTAAATATTTCTCTAGGTGATGAGCTACTAGAAATAATTTTGCTCTCAAGTCCCCCTAAAGATTTCGAAAACTTCGTCATAGCTATCGAAACGAGGGACGTATTGCCGACGTTTGATGTTCTGAAGGTTAAGCTTTTAGAAGAGTGGGAAAGACGCAACCAGCATACTGAAAAAGAAGAAATTGTTTCTGTACAAAAAACATTTTCGTTAAAATCAAATAGTACATCAAATAATAAAAAGAGCTTTGACAAGAAAAACTTTAAATGCTATAAATATGGGAAGCGTGGACACTATGCAAAAAACTGTCGAGCAAAAGATGAACAAAAGAACCAACAACAACGTTCATTTGCTTTATTAGCTACATACAAAAACAATGGGTTGAACAAAACTTCTTGGTGCATTGACAGCGGCGCAACGGTGCATATTTGTTGCGACCGTGAAAGATTTATTTCGTTTGTGGATTATAAAGAAAAAGTAATGTTAGCTTATGATCAGTTCACAGAAGCCGAAAGGAAAGGGGACGTAGTGATTAAAGCTAAAATCGGAAGCATTACACTAAGAGATGTTCTTTACGTTCCAAGTATGATTGGTAACTTCATTTCAGTGTCTAGAGCTACAAATAATGGATTGAAAGTGTAGTTCGAACAAGAATCTGCCATCTTTATAGACAACCGTGGTAAAAAGTTACTTAAAGCAAATAAAAGCTCAAATTTGTTTGTATTTTCAGAAGAAGTGTCGTATAATTATTGTTTGAATGCCAGCAGTGCAGTTCTTTGGCATAATCGCTATGGTCACCTCAATTTTAAAACCCTTAGTGATCTTTTCAATAAAAAATCCGTCCTTGGTTTGAAGTTGGATAGTATTCCAAGAAATATATCGTGTAATACATGCATGCAAAGTAAAATATGCAGTCAACCATTTTCCGTAAGTGAAACCAAATCAAAGAATTTATTGGAATTAATTCATACTGATGTTTGCGAACCAATGAATACGCAATCAGTTGGAGGTGCGCGATATTTTGTGAGTTTTATTGACGATATGTCTCGTTGGATTTTCGTATATTTTATAAAACACAAAAGCGAAGTGTTTGAAAAATTTAAAATATTCAAGACTTTTGTAGAAAATCAGACCGAACACAAAATTAAGGCTATTCGTAGCGACAATGGTACGGAGTATGTAAATAAAAAATTTGATAATTTTCTTGAACAATGTGGCATTCAACGGCAATTGACTGTACCGTATACGCCACAGCAAAACGGTGTTGCGGAACGTGCCAACAGGACGATTATTGAAATGTCTAGAAGCATGATGTTGCACGCAAACGTTAATGAATCCTTGTGGGCAGATGCTATAAACACATCTGTTTATATACGCAACAGAACTACAACTAAAATTTTGCATGAAAAAACGCCTTTTGAAATGTGGCACTCAAGAAAACCAAACGTTAAACACTTTCGTGTTTTTGGTTCACCAGCTGTTGCTTTGGATAAGATTCAACATAAAAAGTTTGCAGCAAGGGGTAAGAGTTACATATTTGTCGGATATTCAACAACATCCAAAGCATATAGGTTATATGATGTCGACGCCAGAAATGTTGTTGAGAAAAGAGATGTTAAATTTTGCGAGGATATATTCAGAAGCTCAGACTCATACAATTTTGCTGAAATTATAGCCCAAAAAGACGAAAATACCAAATTAAAAGATGACAACAATACACAAGATGATGATAATATCGATAACATTCAGCGAGATAAAGAAAGTGGCGAAGAGTTTGAAACCTGTAGCTCAGACAGTGATGGCGATAATGAAAATGCATTTGTTGAAGTTACAAGAGGAAGAGGTAGGCCAAAATTAATTCGTACGGGTACCAAAGGAAGACCTAGAAAAGTTTACCAAAAAATCAGTTTTATGAGAAACGAAAATATTGAAATTCCCCAAACAGTGAAAGAAGCTTATGACAATGACTTTTGTGATTATTGGAAGGATACCATGACAAAAGAATTTAAGGCCCTGATACACAATAATATATGGGATGTTGTAGATTTGCCGAAAAACAAGAAAACAATTGGCTGTAAGTGGGTTTTTAGTTTGAAAAAAGATGAGAACGGTAACGTACAGCGATTTAAAGCACGACTTGTAGCTAAAGGTTGTAGCCAACAATTTGGTGTCAATTTTAACGAAACATTTTCTCCAGTTGTCCGCTACTCAACAATTAGAATGATGCTGGCATTATCAGCAGAACATAACTTGCATTTGCATCACGTTGATGTTTCAACTGCGTATCTGAACAGCAAGCTGGAAGAAGAGGTATTTATGAAACCACCAGATGGATTTGCAGATGAGTTTAAGCCAAACAAAGTACTTAAGCTAAATCGTTCAATTTATGGTCTTAAGCAATCTGGACGTGCATGAAATACTACTCTTGATGCGGCTATTCGTGAAATTGGTTTCGTCTCTTGTAAGAACGAACCGTGCCTTTACCATGCGAATGATGGTGATAAATTTAATTTGATAGCGGTATACGTTGATGACATTATGATTGCCTGCAGTGATAAAAAATACTTAGAGGTAGTAAAACACAAGATAGCTGAAAAGTTTAGAATTGTTGATGGTGGTGAAGTAAAGCATTTTTTGGGGATGGAAAGAGAAAGAGAAGTCGAAACAGGTTCTATTGCAGTTGGTCATAAGCAGTATATTAAAAATCTATTGCAAGAATATGGTACGGCACATTGCAGACCCGTGTCAACGCCCTTAGATCCTGGATTTCAAATACAATGCAGCAACACTGAATGTAAACAAGTTGACCCTAAAGCCTATCAGTCATTAATAGGAGCACTTATGTATTTAGCGATTTCAACCAGGCCAGACATACTTCATTCTGTGGGGAAATTGGCGCAGAGAAATACAAATCCTCATATTGAACACTTGAAGGCTGCCGAACATATTTTAAGGTATCTTTCTGCAACATTGGATTTTAGATTGGTTTATTCTAAAACAGGTGAACCGCCAAAAGCATTTGTGGATGCTGATTGGGCTAGTTGCAAGGAAGATCGCAAGTCTTATACTGGTATGGTATTTGTTATGGCAGGAAGTTCGATCAGTTGGGAAAGTAAAAAACAACCCAATATTACGTTAAGTAGTACTGAGGCAGAATTCGTAGCCTTATCTACGGCAGCAAGAGAAGCAGTTTATTTAAAAAGATTGCTTAGTGAAATAAACTGCTTTCATGTCAATAAGCCAATATCTGTTTATGGAGATAACTTAAGCGCTCAGTGTATAGCTAAAAATCCAGTTTTACACGGAAGAAGCAAGCACATTGATGTCAAATATTTACATGTGAGAGATGTCGTGAAGGCAAATGAAATAGAATTGCAGTATATTTCAACAGATGAAAACGTATCAGATGTACTAACCAAAAATCTAACGAAATCTAAGCACTTTAAATTTTTAAGAGGTCTCGGACTTCAGTCAATTAAATTTATCTAAAATATATGTATATATAATTATTTATAAAAATATGCCAGTTTGAGGGGAAGTGTTGGAAATAATATTTCATATAATTTATATTTGCTTTTCCCACCTGTGCATATTTTTCTTACAACTACTTGTTATTCTGTTTTAAAAATAATCGTAGTATCATTTTGAATTTCATTCTAATAATTTGTAAAACTTTATAACATTTTTCTGTTCTAAATAAATCTTTGAATTAACATTTTATATAAAAAAATAAAAGTTTTCCAACCCTGGAATCATCCTTTTAGATTATTCTGATACAAAAAACGTATCAATATATATAATTTATAAAGAAAAGGAAACCTAATTACTTTTATATATCACAAAAAGTGTAAGCTTTTTGATTTTTCTGATTTCCTACACCAATCTTTTTCTTTTAGGAATATAAGATATGTATAATTCACAGAAAAAAACAAGTAAGAGTGCTATATTCGGCTGTGCCGAATCTTATATACCCTTTACCAAAGTGCGTTTAAGCACAGAGATATGTAGGTACATATTCATTTTGTGAAAAAATTCATACTTTTTTTCTAGTGCAATTTTTAGGTTTTTGACATTATGTTTAACTTGGTGCTTTTTAAATTTTGGCGATTTTTTTTTCATATATGCAATTTTTTTTGGTTTTGCCGATTTTTTTCGGTTTTTGGCGTTTATTTTTAATTTGGCGATTTTTTTGATTTTGACGATTTTTTTCATTTAGGCGATTTTTTTATTTTTCATATATTTAATTTGTTTATTTTTTTTTTGGCAATTTTTTTAGTTTGACACTTTTTTCTCGTTTTTGGCGATTTTTTTTCGTTCTGGCAATTTTTTTAATTTTGACAATTTCTTTCATTTGGGCGATTTTTTTATTTTTTGGCGATTTTTTTCATATAGGCAATTTGTTTTTTGTTTTGGTGATTTTTTTGTTTTTTGGCGTTTTTATTCCTTTTTGGCCTTTTTTTTAGTTTTGACAGTTTTTTCTCGTTTTGGCGATTTTTTGCGTTTTTTAATTTTGGCGATTTTTGTTTGTTTTGGCAGATTTTTTGATTTTGCCGATTTTTTTTCATTTAAGCGATTTTTTTAATTTTTGGCGATTTTTTTCATATAGGCATTTTTTGGTTTTAGCGATTTTTTCTGGTTTTTGGCGTCTTATTTTTTAATTTTGGCGATTTATTTTCGTTTTGGCAATTTTTTTTCATTTTGGCGTTTTTTTTCATTTAGGCGATTTTTTTTTCATTTTTGGCGATTTTTTTTTCATATAAGCATTTTTTTTTTGTTTTTGCGATTTTTGCGGATTTTTGTTATTGTGGGAATTTTTTTTTTTGTTCTGACACTTTTTTCTCGTTTTGGCGATTTTTTTTCGGTTTTTGGCGTTTTTTTAATTTTGGCAATTTTTTTTTTGTTTCGACACTTTTTTCTCGTTTTGGCGAATTTTTTTCGGTTTTTGGCGTTTTTTTAATTTTGGCGATTTTTTTTTTCGTTTTGGCGATTTATTTTATTTTGCCGATTTTTTTCATATAAGCGATTTTTTTTAATTTTTCGGGATTTTTTTTCATATAGGAAATTTTTTTTGATTTGGCGATTTTATTTCGGTTTATGGCGTTTTTTTTTAATTTTGGCGATTTATTTTCGTTTTGGCGATTTATTTTCATTTGGGCGATTTTTTTTTATTTTTGGCGATTTTTGTTCACATAAGCATTTTTTTTTTGTTTTGGCGATTTTTTTTCTCGTTTTTGGCGATTTTTTTCGGTTTTTGGCGTTTTTTTTTATTTTGGCGATATTTTTTCGCTCTGGCAATTTTTTTAATTTTGACAATTTTTTTCATTTGGGCGATTTTTTTTAATTTTTGGCGATTTTTGTTTCATATAAGCATTTTTTTTGTTTTGGCCGATTTTTTTCATTGCGGAAATTTTTTTTGTTTCGATTTTTTTCGGTTTTTGGCGTTTTTTTTTAATTTTGGCGATTTTTTTTTTGTTTTGACACTTTTTTCTCGTTTTGGCGATTTTTTTTCGGTTTTTGGCGTTTTTTTTAATTTTAGCGATTTTTTTCGTTTTGGCGATTTTTTTCATATAAGCGATTTTTTTTAAATTTTTTTGGGATTTTTTTTCATATAAGCAATTTTTTTTTTGATTTGGCGATTTTATTTGAGTTTATGGCGTTTTTTTTAATTTTGGCGATTTATTTTCGTTTTGGCGATTTTTTTGATTTGGCGATTTTTTTAATTTAGGCGATTTTTTTTTAATTTTTGGCGATTTTTGTTTACATAAGCATTTTTTTTTATTGTTTTGACGATTTTTTTTGGTTTTTGGCGTTTTTTTAATGTTAGCGTTTTTTTTTCATTTTGGCGATTTTTTTTGTTTTGGCGATTTTTTTAAATTTTTGGCGATTTTATAATTTTCGGATTTTTTAGTTTTACCGTTTTTGAAAATTTCAAGAGTTTACCTCTTACGGTCTCCAAGATATAGTAATTTTTCAAAATTACGTAGTCAAAATTGCATTAACTGATGGACCACCCTTTAATTTAAATTTTTTTATTTTAGTATTAATTTTTGTAGTATATATAAAAATACACTAATTTTACAAATTTCAAGTGTCAATAAGCATATGTACATACATAATACAATTGTATGTATATTACATGGGATTTTAAAAGTTTTCGTCACTCATTTTGGAACACCCTTTAAATTTTAGCTTTTATATATTTGTTGTTGTAGCGACCAAAATTCTACATACACTGTCCAAATTTCAGACCCGTAGCTTTTACCGTTCCTGAGAAAATATCCTTCTTCCTAAAACATGAAATATGTTTAATTATTAGGAAAAAAGTTAAAGTTTTCCAACCCTGGAAAAGTTTTTTAATTTGTTAAGTTTTTAATTTTTTTTTTTTAATTATAAATACCAATTTTATTCATACCGAAGTATAAAATAAGTTAATTTAATAAAAAATTAATAAAAACTTGTTTTCGGTAGTTATTTTCTATGGGTAAATTGAGTATGAGTTTTCCAGCTCTGAAACCGTCTGCTCGATTTTGCTGATTTTCAATAGCAAAATTTTTCGGAAAATTTCTGATACACCAGTCCAAGAACGAAGTCGCTAGCTCTTCTGGGAGCTTGGGAAAACCGATTTCACGTACAGACAGACGGACAGACGGACAGACGGACATCGCTTGTTCGTCTTCCCTATGCATAAGGATCCAGAATATATATACTTTATGTGTCTCTTATTAATATTGTAGAAATTACAAACGGAATGACAAACCTATATATATACCCTTTTACCATTTTTTGGTAAAGGGTATAAAAAATCTCGGAAATTCCTGCACAAGTTTCCCAGGAAAATGTGTGGGAGCCCGGGAAATTTTTCTCTAGAAATCCCGTATGAAAAACGCTTATATGTATGTATGTATATGAAAAATCATTTGCACATAAAGAATGCATTAAAATCGTCACCTTTTTTCTTAAGTAACTTAAAAGTTATTGTTTTTTGATATTCACCCTGATTCCAGTTGACAACATTGACTGCACGTCAATACAATACCAAATAAATTCAGTGAAGTGCGAATTTGACCCACGCACGAAGGGTTCCGTACGGACACTAGATATGTAATTCAATATGAACTTTAGCCTATATAAAATATAGTTTTGCCATTTTTTTCGTTTTTGGGTTTATTTCGGTTTTGAGGGGTATTTTAAGTTTGGCGTTTCTTGCTTTTTTTTGGGTTTGGCGATTTGTTTAAGGCTTGGCCCTTTTTTAGTTTTTTCCCCGTTCTGACGATTTTTTTCGGTTTTTTTTTTAAGTTTTGGCGATTTTTTCGGTTATTTCATTTAGGCTATTTTTTTAGTTTTGACACTTTTTTATCGTCTTAGCAATTTTTTCGGACTTTGGTTTTTTGTTAATTTTGGCGATTTTTTTAGTTGTGTCGATTTTTTCGGTTTTTTGCGTTTTTTTCATTTTGGCTATTTATTTTCATTTAGGCGCTTTTTTTAGTTTTGACACTTTTTTCTTGTTTTGGCGATTTCTTCCGGTTTTTGGGTGTTTTTAAATTTTGGCTATTTTTTTTAATTTGGTGATTTTTTTAAATTTTGGCGTTTGTTTGGCGATTTTTTCGGTTTTTCGGATTTTTATTTAGGCTATTTTTTAGTTTTGACACTTTTTTCTCTCGTTTTGGTGATTTTTTTCAGACTTTGGTTTTTGGTTAATTTTGGCGCTTTTTTCGCGTTTTGGCGATTTTTTTTAGAATTTTTGCCTGTTTTCATTTTGATGATTTTTTTCATTAGGCGATTTTTTCGAATTTGGCGATTTATCTTAAAGTAAAATTTTTTAATACTGGCGATTTTTTCGTTTTGGCGATTTTTATTAAATTTTCGGGTTTTTTTTGATACATGAAATTTGTTATAGTTTTAACAGTTTCGTCAGAGAATCAAGAAAAAGTGCATTAAAAGTTCCTTAGTCCTGTAAGCATATGCAACATAAATTAAGAAAATAAGTCTATAGAAAGAATTTTATTACATTCTTTAGTCATTTGTAGTGGATATATGTTGTTCACATAACGTAAAGTGTATGTAAATTTTTATTAAATGTTAATATCATGGGACACACACTTGAAATATATTAAATTATATGAACCGAATATGATGAGCCTAATTTATTGGCACAAATAATAAATTAAAATCATTAACAATAATTCTTAAAGATTATATAAGAAAAGTGGCATTAACAGGAACTTAGGAAAATATACATTTGTATGTATGTACATAAGTATAGTACTTGTATATGTATTCTTCAGTTTCACAATAAATTCAACCACTTTGACATATTCATGTATTTCTACGAAAGCTGACTGATAAGTTGGAACAAAATAGTTCAGTAATTTAAAAAACAATTTCAATAAAAAATATAATTTGAGACTTTAAATAAAAAAAATGCTCAAAGTAAGTTCTCAACCGGTAACCCAATGTCAAACACCAAAAGTTGAAATTAAAAATTCAACTTTTGGTGAATTTTTTTCCATTTTTCCAACAAAAAACTGAAATGAATACCTTTTATATTAAAAACTTTTAATTTGGATTCTTGAATTTATTTTTTGTGTGTGGATATATCTACACAGAAAAAATTATTCACTAATTAATATTTTTAATAAAGAATTTAATTGTATTAATTAAAATTTAAATTGTATTAATTAATTTGAGTGGAAAAACTTAATTGATATTATCACATTGTTTAGAGGTGAAAATTTAATTAATTTTTTAATTGATACTACAAATATTTTAATTAATATTACAAAATCATTTATATTACTTTTTTCTGTGTATATTATATTTATTTATTGTGTCCTCAAAAATTAACTAGCTATAAATATTAAAATCTTAAGTTTAGATATAATTATTAGGCGCTGCCGGTGTCGGAGATAAGCTTAGTGGTAGAAATTAATAACGCACTGCTACCAAAAAACATAAAGCGCTGTTTACATATTACGTAACGCTTAACAAAACCACTTCTTTAAAGCGTTATGTAATATATGAGCAGCCTCTAAAGATCTACTTTTTTTTACAATTCGGTAAGCCACTTTAAAAAAAATAACAATCCCCTGATATGTGGAATATTGGATGATACCAAATTACTGTGAAAGAAGAGAAGGTTATTAACTTTTCGGATATAGTTTTTATAAGTAAGTAAGTTTTTCAAGGCTATCGGCCCTGTTCTCTAAACCGATCCGAGCAAGTTTCTCGTTTTCAAAACGAAAAAAAGTTTTGCTCTTCTCTAAACCGAATTTACATAGTTTTACTCGTTTCTAAATCGACTAAACATATCTGGTCGAAAGTTAATCGAATATGGTAAAAAAAATAATTAGCATAAAAATTTGAGGTCTGAAGTCCCAAATTTTAATTAAATGACCTGCAGCATGATACATTTAAATGTACAAAATTGGTTTTAAAAACTCTACAACGTTTGTTTCCAGTTTTAATCATAGAATGACGATAAATTATGTATTTTTATCTCCTGATTACGATGGTGGCATTAGTTTTTCCCTATCAGCTCTAGTTTTAAGGATATCGTGACATTTAGCATTTGCATAATTTACACCACTTTTTGTATTTATTTGTTCCGTTAATATTTCACGAATCTTCCTGCTAACTTAAAAATACCTTCTGCATTATTAATCTACACAAAAGTTTTCTCATTTAGATAAAGTCGCATTGATGAATATATCAGGATATCTTACTGTTATTGTCAGGATGTTAAAAATCTTGTGATTTTAGATAAGTCCTTAAGAATTTTTGGATACCCAGCTAAAAAAATTATATATGGTCCATATATTTTTAATATATGAATGTATATAACTATATATGAATATGAATGAATTCATGTATGGAAATATATGGGATTATACATGGCAAAACTATTATATATGAACTAATATATGGACTAATATATGAAATGTATTATAACATATGAGCTCATACATGAAAATTTAATAATAAAGCTCTTCATATGTGGATCCATATATGTATAAATATAAAATTTTATATATGGAGCCATATAAGAATGTATGCATACATGATATCTCACATAAGATCGTTTTCGTAATCAAAAAAGCTTGGAATTTTATCACTGCTGAATTGGAAATCTATTAGAAAATACATACGGTATGCAAAGTTTATATATGCGTACCCTCAACGTTTAAAAAAGAAAAACTTTTTGTTACAAAAACGCATTCTTGTATGATTTTATACATTGTGGCCCCATTTAATATATCAAATAATCAAAAGGATAATCTTGTCATTCATTTTATAGAAAATAAAAAAATTCTCTAGATAAGAAACAAATTTCATGTTACTGTATTGAAAACTTTTCTTAGGCGGATTATTTTTGCTTTTATAATTAATTGCATTAGTTTTTAATCTGATTTCTTAAGCTAAATGTTATGCACGAATATGATTTATGTTTTTTTTAAATAATTGATTCACCTTTTGATGAATGAAATGACTTTTAGTTCGTTTTGAGTTATTTGTCCAAACAAATGTTTCATTAAATACAGTATTTACCGCTTATATGCACGCCGGTTGTAAGCATTTATCGTTTATATGCAGCCGAACTTGAACAATATTTCTTTTGTATATAAAATACACGCAATATTTTTTAATATATGCATTACGCTTATATGCATTTCTCGCTTTTATGCACCAAAATTATATAGGATTTTGAGAAATTGCATGTAAAAAATTCTCATATATGCACTAGTGCATTTAATTTGAACAGCTGTTTAAATTTTTCATCATAAATAAAGCAAATGTAGAAAAATTGTTTCATAGCAAAAAATTAAATGAATTGCCTTCAAATCTTCAACTTTAAATTATATATTTTTTAAATTATTAATTAAAAACCGACTGTATTTAAGCTGAAATATAATTTTAAAGTCAAAGCACTGATCTCAACAAAATTATAACATGTATGTATATATATTATTTCAATGAAATTGAATTTACAAAACCTATACATACTGTGAACTCTTATTTTAAGTTATTTTTGTTTCAAATTGATTGATCTCAATAAAAATTTTTAAAAACACAAAACAAAGTAGCAATGCGCATGCATATTCTGTTTTTACAATTACATTTCTGAAATTCTGGTGCAAGTACTAGTAAATACATATCGCTCATTTACTTCAACAGTGGCATAACTCAAAAAATTAGGTTTTTGAGTTAATAATGCAGAAAGATGCGCCATTTCGTATTTTATCTTGTGTAAAAATTTCATGTAAATAGCTTGTACCATCACCTCTTGAGAGAAGAATTTTTTTTTATTTCTCCATTGAGTTGTATGCAAATTGAAAATTTAAAACGCGTTTTCTGCAAAACTGGTTTTTTTGAGTTGTGCCTCTATTGATGGAAATGAGCGATATGTATATAACATCTTTTTTATATAAGCACCACCGATGCAACTAAACGAGTTTTTCTACATGCATTACAAATGCATATAACCGAGTTTTGGTAAATGCATATCCCGCTTATAAGCACTAAATGTCGAGCAAATTACGAAGTGCATATAAGTGGTAAATACTGTACAACCTCTCTCTCAAGTCTAAAAAAAATTAATTTTAGTAATTTAATTTATTGCACAGCAGTGTGCTTTTGTGAATCAAGAGTGTATGAGTATGCAATTTGAATACTGTGGAGGGAATTTGCACATACATGTATGAAAATGTATGAATATACATATATAATCATATATGCCCATATACCCTCATTTTTCGGATCCGAACCATATATGGGATATCATATATGCTCCATACATATTTTTTTAGCTGGGTACTAACTTTTTTTAATGTAATATTCCTAATCTTAATTGTTTTGTTCGCTGATTACTAAAATAGTTTTATTACTTTCTAGAACCACTAGTTTCAGAGATATTGTGCATTACATAAAAAATAAACCAGAAATAATTCATAGTTAGGCTCAAGTTCAGTAATTTCAATTCTTATTGAATGAAATATTTTTATTAACACATTAATTAATAAAAATATTTCATTCAATAAGAATTGAAATTACTGAACTTGAGCCTAACTATGAATTATTTCTGATTAAAATTCACTACAGTTCAATTAAAATATCTAAAAATTTCTCACTCATAAAAAATAAACTTTAAATTTTTTGCTCAAATGCCATCCAAAAAAATTTTTGTTTGTATTATATTTGTCAATTTACAAATAATGCAATAATGCAAATATTATGCAAAAAAAATGTTGTATGGGCAAGTCCAGAAAATGTTTGTGTTATTGGTTTATTGTCGCTTTGCGGTTTCTAAAATTTGTTCTTAAAAACCGTTTTTTCGATTTCTGATAAAACCGAACAACGAATGCTAGTTTTCTGAAACATGCAAAAAAGAGGAAGCAAATCAATAAGTCTCTAGTAGAATACAAAGAATACAAAGAAAAAGAAAAATGTATATATATATATATATATATATATATATATATATTAGTTATCGTATTAAGAAGATTATGAGCATTGATTATTTTTTTCCAAATAAGTTTTACAACTGTTGTAGTCTATATAAAAATACACTAATTTTACAAATTTCAAGTGTCAATATACATATGTACATACAATTGTATGTATATTACATGAGATTTTAAAATTTTTCGTCGCTCGTTTTGGAGCACCCTTAAATTTTTAATTCTCATGTATTTGTTGTTCTAGCGGCCAAGGTTCTACATACTCTGTCCAAATTTCAGGTCCGTAGCAGTTACGGAATCTGAGAAAATACCGTGTGACGGACAGACGGACAGACAGACAGCGTAGCAAAAACAATAGGGTTCCTTTTTTCACCTTTGGTGTACGGAACTCTAAAAGTTTATGTACTCTCCAGTCGTAAATAATTACAATTTGATTGAATAACACCTTATTTTTGTTTAAGAAGTTCAAAACGTATGCGGTACACACTATATGATTTTGAGTCCAGAATCGAATACACATTTAGAATAGTTTGACATCGTAGGGATGATATCATCAACGCTTAAATTAATAAAAATACATATCGCTTATTTAGTTAAACAACATCAAAACGAAATTTTGAATTAATCTTCATATCTTTATTCATATTGTGTAAAAATTTCATACAAATCTGTTGTTTTTGTATGTCCAAAAATCTAATTTTTTCAGTATCGCCAAAAAAAAATTATTTTTCAAGCTTATTTAAAAAGAGGTAAAAGTTGTGTTGTTGTTTTAGAAAAATATGATGTACTTTCTAAAAAGCATTTAAAATATAACAGTTTGATATCATAAACCTGAAATGAGAAATATATAACATACATTGTTATTAAAAAAAACCACGGATATATCTTGTGTACTCTTGAGGGAAAAATAAAATTTTCTGTTTCCATTAAGATGTATGTATGTAAAATGACAATGTTAAACACGTTTTATAGCAAACTAGTTTTTTTTGAGTTGTGACGTTGTTTGAGTAAATGGGCGATATGTATCTAAGCGCAAGGCAGTGCGCCAGGCCAAGTTCCGGACAATGCACGCAGTGTGTATATTTACAGGAAGCCATTCGAGCTGTTTTTACCCCCCTGATAACTTTGTTGCCGGCAATTGTAAAATTATAAAATGAAACATTTGTAAATTTTTTAATTGAACTTTTAGTGATTTTTAATCAGAAATAATTTTAAGTCAGGCTTAAGTTCAGTAATTTCAATTCTTATTGAATGAAATATTTTTATTAATTAATGTGAGTATCTAAAGAAGAGAAGAAAAATTAAACTTAGACTTTAAGCTGAGGGAAATACCGATAGCTTTCTGTGCAGTCACGCACTTCATCAGCACCCTAGTCTATCTACTTGGGTAGAGATTCTAATTAACATCAGCTATTTAACTTAAATTTTCAATGAAACGGAATATGAGAAACGATTGTTGTGTATAAAATTGATTTACCTTTGGCAAACACATTTATAAGTATCACTATTAATTTTCTGTTTTTCATTTTTTTTTCATTTTTCTATTTAGGTTAGCACGAAATTATATTACTCTACCTAAGTATGTTTAGTAATTCTTGCTTATCTTTTACGATCATCACATTAATCATTTTTACTTATTCGATGTACCATCGGTACATGCATGTAAGTATAATTGTAGTGGCTTAATGTTACTTGTTGTTGCATTCTACAGTTTTTACTTGGATTTCCAGCATTCTGAAACTGTGGTGGCCAAGTAAACAGTGATTGCCAAGTAAACAGTGATTGTGATGTGATGGCCAAGTAAACAGTGATTGTTAATTGAACTCATTTTATTGAAATTTGGCATACATGTTGCAATAGTATAAGGCTATACATTTTCGTTGGAAAAGTGGACGTTAAAACACCCATACAATTGAAGCCTCCTATTTCATGTACTTCGGGTCAGCATATTTGAATATACTACATTGATATATATTTATTACTATTTGTTTTCAACAAAACTCGACAGGAAAGATAACTAATGGCTAAATCAGGTATTGTGATTGAAAAAGGGGGGGGGGGGTATCACGCCCATAAGAATAATAATAAATAAAACATAGGCTAATTAGCTGAAATTTAATAAACAAGTAGGTCTAGATTAGCAAACTAACTAGAAAAATCTGAAACCCCGGAGATTTTAAACAGGGGGGCAGAGCTTTTCCAACAAAGCACATAATTAAAAGAGTAAATTTAAAATGTTTATCTCAAGCGATTTTATTGAAATTTGGCACAAATGT
The DNA here is from genome assembly GCA_905220375.1 of Tachina fera. Taxonomy (NCBI): domain Eukaryota; kingdom Metazoa; phylum Arthropoda; class Insecta; order Diptera; family Tachinidae; genus Tachina; species Tachina fera. The sequence goes on along the minus strand of LR999965.1, from coordinate 98,447,798 downwards.
TGGAATAATGCAAAGTTATAAAATTTCGTTGAAAAAACTGGAAGTTAACACACCCATACAATTTAAACCTCCTATTTCAGGTACTTCGGATCAGCAGATTTAAATATACCATTTATTTAAATATTGATAACCGTTTGCAATGAAACTTGACAATTATGATTGGTACTGGGAAAAAATTTATTTAAAAAAATGGGCGGGAGTACGCCCATAAGAATTAAATAATTAAATTTTCGCTAGAGAGCTGAAGTTTGATACGCAAGTAGGTCAAGATGAGAAACCAAATAGAAAAATCTAAAAACCCAAATATTTTAACCAGCAGTGGCAGAGACCACGATAATTTTTTACTGAAGGTTTTAACTGAAGCTTTAACTAAAAGCTATCATCTTAAAAAGGGTATAATGATAATTGAGCCCTGCTCATAACGAAATCTTGAGTTTAAAAAAGTGACGGAGACTGGGGGTAACGGCCATAACATTTCAAGCTAGAATTTGCACTAGAGAGCTTAAATTCAATACACAAATAAATCTTAATTAGATATCACCAAGAATGATTTTAAATCCTGGAAGTTTTAATTGGGGCCATTGACACGAACTTTAACCTCAAAATTAAGAACTTA